>CM073768.1:35990088-36538657 GCA_037158775.1 Hetaerina titia | reverse complement strand
TTCTTTTTTTGGCACACCTCTCCATTTCCCAAAGAATATAATTGATCAGAAAACCGCACTACATTGATTTTAAATGAGTATTCAAAAGGACATCACCAGGGGTTTGTACCCAGTACCTTTTGATTAGGAAATGAACGCTCTATCCCGATTCGGATATTACGCCCACATCACTTCTCTATGCATTTTCTTTAACTACTTGCAGCTAGCTTTGAGTATCAATAGTCGACATCTGACTCGTATACCATTTGCCCAATGCACAATCACAGAGTGTCTTTTTAATGTCACACCTACATGAAGAAATCAATCCGATCTACTGCTCATGAAGCAATCATGGCGCTAAACGTCACACTCCGGCATGTTCGAAAAGTTTATCTTCTCTAAGATATCCGATGACCACATCTCAGTTGGCCATGTTAAACATACAAGTATTGTATTATTGTGTGGCTTGTATATTGACTGACTCTGTATTCATAATTGGATAAGTATTAAAAAGGCTACTGGCTATAACTACGTGTAAAGATATGCTACGCCAAAAGGTTAAATTGTGAATTATAGCATAAAATGTTCCGTTCCACACACGCATCGTATGCTCCATGAGTCATTCTAGGTTTCTTACAAAAGATAAATCATTGGTAGAAATGTCAAAGTAGAATCTCAGGTTTAATAAATGTACAATTCACGTCTTTAAGCTCCCTGAAAAATGTTACATTGCAGGTATTTATTTTTCACATTGGAAAAACGCATGTGGAAAATGAACACCTTTCAGCATACACTACCTCAACTACAGTTCCAAATGCTTCTACCATCTTATCGGCATCCGAAATGGTAAGTATCTTTCTCACTATTCCAGTTAGATACATGATGTTTCCTCTTACACAATAACTTTCAATTTCCATCTATGATATTACTTTCCAATTCTCTTATGTAGTAACTTTCAATTTTGGTCTCTCAATCTATATTTTATCCTTTCGTTAATTTAATACACAAACTCCCACTTCCCTTCTACTATACCAAAGGGATGCTCTTTCGTTTATCTTCCTTTCTATTCAAAGCATGTTTTTTATCCTTTTCGATCACTGCTTCTCAAAATTCTCCAATTTTTGTGTAAAGTGTATCTGAAGAGTTCATATCCTGAAATGTGCACTGCTCCACGCCATATTAAGGAATTGAATAATTATCCCAATATCTCTCGAGTCCTGGTAATCAGCTGACTGCATTCCTTTTTAAACGCACACTGTATCTTTTAATTTTTTCAAAAAAAAATTTTTTAACTTTAATGTTTTCCTCATTAATGATCTCATTTTATGGTCTTTGAATTCACCTTCATACTTTTTGAGAAATTTATAAAATAATTTCATTTTCTCCTGATTGATGTCATATGTTTATATTAATCCTATGCTGCGGTCAGAAACTAAATGCAATCCCTTACCTTGGTAGCGCACTAAAGCCTTGAATATTAATGTGGAAGAAAAGTGGTAGTAGATGTAATGGTGGTAGTACGTATGTAATAAAAGAGACTTTGAGCTGCCGATCTCTGGCATACTCACATTAGTCTCAATTAAGGCCAAAACAACTATAAAACCTATGCCGTGTCATCGTACGGGTTGTTTTTAAATATTATAAATTATATATATAATTGAGCAAGCACTTTTTTATTTCATGGAATCAAATCGATAAAACCCCGATTATTTTGTAATGGATTGGAAACGCCCTTGGTTGTAGCAACGCGAGAGTAATTTTTGTGGCAAATTAGGTAAAAAGCTTTCTAAATGCAACAATTTCAGAGTGTAAAAATCATTCACCTTGACCGGGACCGGGAGCTTTCTAAATGGTCAGACGGTAGGCATCAATAAACACTATTAATAAAACGACAGTATGAGTAACATGTTCTAGGGGAACTGTGACCTTCTGATTTTTTGCTGGAAACTTACCTACACGAATAATGTCGAAATTGATATTCATATTTCTTTATGAATCTTGTTCATATCTTTTTCCTGGATTCTCCCAAAGTGGTTTCTCATATGATTAATAGTTTCGTTGGGCTGATTTGATGATTAAGAAAAAATCCCATTTGAGTCATTTATAATAAGCGTTTTGAGAGTAATGCATTGACAAATAAGTAGAAATGAAATAAAGTATAAATATGCAGTAGCAGGCAGTATATCTGAGGGAGCCGTATGACCCTGTGGTAAAATTGTAATATCCAGGCATTTCATCGATTTTAGAATTCCACTCGACAGAAAATAATGTTGGATCATCACCAAGGAATCATTTGAATCATTTATCCTTCCAAATACTATAATAAGTTCGTCGAGGGAAATAAAAATAAGCACAAAAATCGAATTTCAACCGTGATCGGAACAGACAACCGCAGTCATGAATGACCATCCTTCCCTAATCACGGCAATGTGGCCGTGAAAAATACTTCTATATCGGCGCAGCAAACTTAGAAAACTCGAAGTTAACGTAGAAATAATTTATTTTCACGAACGCACACACTATCTCCGAACACAGCCAACTTTCTCCACAAAATTAGAATTCTTGAAGCAATTGGCCAAATTTTCCTCATTGACACCCATTATCACCATCATCTTCAACACGGAATTGCTATTAAATCTTAATTTCGTATGTAACAAATAGTATTCATTTTCTTAAGAGGTTGTCTTCTTGCGATGTATTCATAATATTTAACCTTTGTCTTTTGAGAGACGCTGATTGGGCGATTAGTGTGTTTAGCATTACTGCTCACACGCCCATCGCTTATGCATGAGGAGTTTCATCCATTACCGGAATATATATTTCAGGCTCCGTGTCTCCGGAGGGAGTCGGGGCCAATCTCGATTTTGGCCTTCGGGTCCGTGCGAGTCATAAGGCAACTCCGGCGCGGGAGATGTTAATCGATGATTTTCGAGTAGTGAGCGTTGAGAGGAAATACTTTTATGGCGGTCAATTGTGCACGCTGGAAAATTAAAAAGGCTTTTTGCGAATCTAGATGCTCCGAGTTGCCTCGTGAATAAGAAACGTAAATATTTTTTTTTTTTTTAGGTTTACGAGTCCGTCTCTTTATGACGCACGGCCCCTCTAGCGTACGTACGGCATTGTCTTTATCTCGCGCAGCCCTTTGTGAATAATGAAGAGGCAAATAATAAAAGACCTTCCCATATGTGAACGCAAAACTCCCGCTATCATTTATCCTAAAAGATATTTTTCCGAATTCATGGAGCATGGTTTTAAATGCTAACCTTACGATGAAACTGTTGATAAATCGTCGATACTGTTTGTGTCCTTTTGACGTAAAATGGAATAAGTTGTTGAAATTTCAGGTAAAAAATTGAAATAGGTCCTGCGACTGAGAATCCACCTGAATCCAACCTACTAACTACGAATGTGACTAAAAAAATACCAGCTGAAATAAACAAAATTAAGAGTACAACTCCCCGCAAGAAATGCTCAAGTGGTAACGAGAAACAGGGAGTGAATATGAATTGGGTTGATGTTTGAATTTTCCATTACATAGATCACATCACAGTACAGGAAACCACATTCAGGGAGTAGAGGGGAATCTTAAAAGGAATGAGGAAAACTCCAAGCAATGGTAATGGAGCCCAGATGTGTTAAGTACCAACCACTTATTTTCTCTCAGTTTAGTATAAATGCATCTCACGTTTCATTAGAGTGCCTAGAAACTCACATGATATTGGAATAGCAATGATTCCGAATACAGGGTATTCCGTATAAAGCGAGCTACTTATGTTATAATCTTTAATGTTATTTTGTAATGCCCATAATTAAAATATCGTGCTGTGGGTGTCAACTACATCGAACCAAGGAGAAAGCCAGTTGTTGCGTCACTTTTTGACCCCGAAATCCTTATAAGGGATATGGGTGAAATTATTGAGTCACAGTCTTATTGCTGCCAACGCTCAAGAAGGATCACAATTAGCATCCGGTCATTAAGCTATCCATGATCCTTAAAAAGACTTAATGATCGTATGTGTGGATTCGAATTGACAACGCAGTGGCCACGAGTTTAAATTATCACTCACATCTTTCAAGTGAGTTGAATATAACGAACACAAAAGAAATTTGCAGATCATCCACAAAATGAAGGGTTTGAAAATTGAAGGAATTTTTTTGGCTTTGTGTTTTATGAACACGAGCAGTGGCATTCGGTAATTGTGTGCGCATGTAGACTAAGGTTGATGACTTCTGATTATGCATTCTGCATTATTTATTATTCATTGTAGTTCATACGAAAATACTTCTGCCGGCGTACTCTCACAAGGAAAAAGCTGTGAAAACATTTCAATATTATTTCGTCCATGTCAGATTAAACACTGTGGAAGGCAGGTGGTGTCTAACCCCATTGGCATGATTCAGGAATGGCGAGTGGGGCAAGTGGGATTCAAGAAAAGGGATGAGTGTCAACGGGAAGGCGCCGGGAATCCAGTGATTTAATTAACCTCGCGACTAAGTGTACTGAGATATAAATATTTTATTTATAAACATTTTGTATTCTACCACCGGGAACCAGATAGAAGCAGAAACACGGCAGTAATATTTACCTATGCCGCGAATCAAACCCAGATCCTCAGTCTTTACAAAAATCAATTCGATTTTAAACTACTCGCTTAAGTACAAACATTTGAACATACATATAAGTCACTAGCTAATTTGGTTTTTGGATATTTTAACACCGGCTCAAGGCTGATGGGAAGGATGAGAGGCTATGCGAGTTCAAAGTCTCTCTTGAAATTCTCAGGTGAAAAACGTCCAAAAAGGAACCAGAGTAATTCCAAAAAAGTCTCGTACCCATTCCCTCGGCGTGGGAAGCTTGAGCATTGCACAAAATACGATTTTCCACGATTCGCCGGCAAGCATTTAGCTCATAATTTCTACCTCCGGCTCGGAGACGTAAGTCGTACTTCGGTGTGTGTAGTTATAATGTCTGCAGATGTCTCCGAACAAAATGAATACCAAAATCTTACGGCTTGGAGAAGGAAACTGTAAAGGTGTGGAGATGACTAGGGTGAGCTGGAAGAATCCAAGGTGTGGGGGAGGTAGGATGTAAGTGGAAATTCTGCCGCATGCGTCGTGCTCTTCGCGTTCTATGAGGTGGCTCATGGGAGAGGGAATACATATTAATCCAGCAGGAGGGTGAGAGGGAGAGAGGGGAATCGTGCCGCAGAAGGGGCACGTTTTCGACGAGGAAGGGATGGGGGAAGAATGGAAAGGAAGAGGCGCACGACATGGCTAAGGGACAAATTGGTGGTTCATTATGTGTACTTGGTTTTGAAATGGCCGATCTAATTTTCACTGCAGTTTCGAGTTTTTAGAGCCTGTGACATAGTGGTACTGAGATATATGTTCATGTATATGTAAATATTCTCTGTCCTTCTCCAAATAACCCTATTCTTAGCCAATCTCTTCGTTCCCGATGTCTTCTTTAACTGACGTACTTCAAATATTATTTCAATTTGCTCTCAGATCTCAACTTAAGTTTTCCATTACATTATGTTATTCAGTGTTTCAGGCTAAGATTTTTTTCTATTACATTTTCCCTTTTTCCTAGAGCCTAGATAACATCCTTTCTTCATTTTTCTCCTATATCCTTCTGTATTAGCTTTCGTGGTCTTCACAACTCAACTGGATTCACCTAATAGTGTACAAAATAGTCTCACTCCCTCTCCATCACTCTAGTCGTGGAGAATAATTTCATTCAGCCATATTATAACACATTTGATAACGAAATTAGACAATATTTTAATCCAAATAGTTCCTCAGAAGTGCTCCATCAAGACAGAAAGCCGTCATATTGTTCGGTGATGCCTATTTATATCTGCATAATATCTCCTAAGTCGCCTCAAGGGCGTATGGCGGGGAGTGTTAGGTCACCAGAATAACCCCAATCATGGCACCTCTACACACATATTATTCTGATCATGCAATGTAACATAGTTAGTTACACGAAAGAAGGTACTAGCATGCCAAAATATTCAATAATAAACCATAAACACAGTAATCAACCCGAAGGACGGTTTAGTAGTTGATTGTAGAGCTCACCCGTGTACCAAGCCGGACGGCGTGTATATTCACACATGAGAGTAGGGGGGCCAGTTTCTTTCCCTGTGCCGGTTATGGTTTCCCAGGAAGATCTGGTACCCGAAAAATCAACTAGCATGGGTGGAGCTGCAGGTGCCCAAAGTGCCTTGCCGGGACCCGGGCCCGGCCCGGAAATCGAACCCGGGACCCTCCGGTCAGTAGTCCAACGCTCTACCCACTAGACCACCGCGACCCGCTATTCAATAATAGGATACATATATTCAAATTATGCGGGAGAAGTGTTAATAAGATGGGTTTAATAAATATGAGACATGCAAAATATGTATCCTGCTAGAGGTAATTATCTTCTTCGTGCTCGCGGTCATATGTCTTTTGATCTTTAATAGTACCAAGAAAAAACGACATTTTACATCTACTCGTTCAACTATCAAACTACCATCTTTTACGTGCGAGATCTGATCTACCACAAGGTGGGGCCTCAGATAGATAACCTGCCTCATTTTGACGCAGTAATTTTAACATATCTTTCAACGTACGTTTAACTAGTGGCTCCCATCCTACTTCTTACTCAGAACAACTTTTCACAAGCCTAGCTGCTCTACGATGCACTCGATCTAGTTCCAAAATTAAGCCTACCCCTTGAGGATTCCATGCAACCGCAGCAGTCTCTAGGTGGGCCCTAGCTAACATTAAATAACAAAGTTCCTTAACCCTCTCATTACATTTCCTAAGTATCCTTTTTATGAATCCCCTCTTTTGATATGCTATTCCGCAAAGTCCACGTGTTTTTCTCAGTACATTTCCTTAGGTATCGCAACACCCAAGTATTTTACCGAATCTGCGTAAGGAGTCTACCCTATAAGGAAAGGGATATGGGTTAAATGGAAGATGGGCCCATTTGGTCTCAAATAAATAAAGATCTCTATCTATCTATGTATAAGGAAAGGGATAGGTAGGAAACACAGTGAGGTTAGACCACCGTCGGATTGAACCCAAAGGGAAAAGACTTGTCAGAAATGGGCAATCACTGGCGAAAATAGTTAGGAACGAATGAGACATTCCCCTCTCAACTCGTTTCAATGCTGGCCAGCAAACCCACCCTCCCCGCCACGAGCTCTTGGGTTGGGTGGTGGGATGTCGTGTAAATAAGGTTGTAGAGGAAATGTATTTATGAGTGGAATACCCCCTGGTAATTATTGACTATTTTGCATATGAGCTCGTCCTTTTTAATCGGTTTCCCTATTTGTCTTCCATGTGAAGTTAGTGGATCTCGTATTTACAAGTACTAACAGTACACGTATAATATTCTTAATGTGCATAACGGACGGAATAATTGCATTTAACGGACGGATAATTGCATGGATGGTGCACGGTTGTCCCCCTTACATATACCATTTCGATGGATCGCTCGGTGCCAAGTGTATGTGGAAGTTACGGAGCAGAAGTATGTAGAATAACTGGTGACCTAACACCCCCTACCACAAGCCCTCGCCATATTTTGTGGGCTAGTGTACAGATGTAAATAAAGGAATAGGGATTTTGGAGGCTAACAAATACATCGACCCGGTTCTGTTAAGACTATTTTGATAATGTCGGTGATATACGTATACCGATCAATTTTCTCGTGGCGAATTGAGCGAGAAAGGCGAGATTTATTCTGTAAATAAATAATTATCCCACTCGGGCTAATCAATAAATTATCAAGAGTTTACATGGAATTCATTAATATAAATTCTATTATCTGTCGTCCAGAGTCAATTCTCCAACCAATCAATCATCAGTATTGCAATCCTAAGTTTAGTTTACTGCAGCCCTCCGTTCTTCTCTTTTCAGGGATATTTTTTTCTCTCACTGGTAGCTTCTCTCTTCACGCCCTACATAATTTCTCTAATGTCCATGTGTCTCTTGGTCTCTCTCGTGAGATCATTCCTTCAATTTTTCCTTCTATTGCGTTCTTAGCTAATCCAAAGTGCCTCAAGACGTGCCCAACCCATCTAGTTCTTTTTTGCTGCGGAGTTCTCCCTCCGCACGGTCCTTTCCTCTTCTGCATACAAGGCAATTCTTACATTTCTAATTTATGCCAGGCTATTTGCTAATTGTACTTTTCTCATTCCTTCTGGCCCACCTAAATCTTTGTTTTGAATGCCTACGTGTCCACCATGTGAACACTATCCTTCAAATTATCCGTATGTAGGCTAATAACAGTAACATATAATTTGGGGGATAAACTTGTAAGGAGTCTCATTTGTAGTTAGTCTTATATCTCAAATCCTTAGAATATTATTTGGTTGATTATCGAGAACAAATTATGAAGCATGATGAAGTACTATAAATTTATTAACCGATGATTTAACTGGTGATTTAAACGAGAAGATGAGCTCCAAATGGAATAAGACTAATTTCCTAGACATTAACGTATTTTATTTTAAATGACTAAGCATATTCCAGAAGAAGTACGGTCTAGTTAACCCAATGAATAAAAACAACATGGCAGAATTTTGAGCTGATCTCGGCAGCACGACCAGACGCAGTCAATAAAACAAATTCTTTAAGTCTACAAAAATTAAATGCAAAATATTTTACCCATTTTACAACAGGAAAACAGGAAGCCAAAGCAGCTCTGTTCATTCATTTATTTTTAATCTAATTATATCAAAAGAAAATCTCCCCTAGCGGTGGTCATTTACATAAATGCGATACTTTCGTAAAAAGCAACCTGGTCCCTGTTGAATTTTCGCAAAATTAGTTTTTCTTTGACCGTCTCATCCTTGGATTTGGACAAAGATTCTTTATTCTTGTCTAAACAAAATAATTTTCGACAGAAAAACTTAATTTAAATTAAAACATAAGAACCCCCTTGCCAAAAGCTAAGAAATATTTCTTAGAAAATTGCCTAATTTTTTGTTATAGTAATTTTTGTGTCCAAAGCCATCCATTGGCTTGGTATTTCCCTACGTACGTGGTGTTAAACAAGTGATTAAATCCACTGAGATGATAGGAAAAATACATATCTAAGCATATATTGAAAAAATGGGAAAATTGAGTTTGTCTATGCGGCTCCGAAATAATAATTTTTCGTTTGGTTCTCTAATAAACGTTTAAAGTCTTCGCTGGTATCCAATGAATATATAGATTTTGTGACCTTTCTCATTGCTGCAATTTCCCTACAAATGTAGCCCCGTCCGTCTGAATGAAATATTTCTAGAAACCTCTGCAATTTAATATTCTTTCGAACGAGATTTCAGAAAATATGTTTAAGAGTTGATATTTTTCCAACAAGTGTCCCCTAGTGTCTAGTACCTGGCAGTTAGCTAAGACTTCGAACTGAGGACAGCTCATCCAACAACCCCCTCTTCCATTCCCACCTCCGGGGCAGTAGGCGACATGGTGAACGGTGAGCACTCAATAGTTCCATAGGACTGACTATCTTTGGTGCAACTCCCAACGATATTTCCTTCCCTCGTATATCATGCAATGTCGCCCAGAGGCCCCCTCCTTGATCCCCTCTCAAAGGCCATCTTCCCCATGGCAAATCATAAGAGAGGAGAAAGGGGTGTGGGTGGGTGGGTCACGAGGAGAATCTCCTTCATCCTCAGTGGAAGAGATAAAGCGCCCGGAGTTGCGGACATTGTTGACGGGGGCCGTTCCGCCAGCGACGGACACGCTCTGGGGTCCTCCTCGGCAAGAGCATGGCGCGTCTCGGCGTACGGTCCAACCCCCGCCGCTCGCCGTCGCCGGCTGGGGGGACGGCAGAGAGGGGTAGGTGGGTGGTATTCGGATGTCTCAGAGGGAGAGGACCACACGGGAAGAGACAAGTGAGAGAGGGAGGCCCAACTGCGGAGAAGTGCAAGGAGATCGTAAATAGTGGCTTCCAAGGGGCGTGGCCAGTGGGGGGGGGGGTGAGGGGGAGGGGTGAGAGGCATTGGAGTGGGTGAAATCGGCTCTAGAGGGAGGGGAGGGGGATGGTGACCGTGGAGTTTCGTGTGGGAGGACGAAGGACTCGGGAGGGGAATTGCAGGAAGCGGGCGGGAGGAAGAAGGAGTTAGCTTTTGCAGTGGTTGACACTTGCGGGGGACTTGTGGTCTGATGGGATGAGGAGGGGTGGAGATCCGAGGGGAGTGGGGCTCCCGACGGCGGGGTTGAACGGGGGGGATCGTCGGTGGGGGCGGCGGCGGGGGTCGCCGTTGACCGAGGGACTTGAATGCGCGCGTCAGTGTGTGTATAAGAGAGGAGAAATGGCTGGCCAGATCCAAGGAGAGGGGGAGGGGAGAATCGGAAGTGGTCAGCTCTGAGGAGTGTCCAGAGAGTTGCGGAATAAAGGGCTGCGAGTCTTCAGAAGGGTAGGAAAGGACGGGAATGGATATACATATACAAGAGACACGAGGTTTTGGGGAGTTTTGGGTCAAAGTTTCCCATGGTTTATTCATCCGGCCACATTTGAGATGCAACTCAATGAGTACATTAAGCTGTAAATCTTCGTATAAATGTCTTTGGAGGAGAATTATTCTTCCATGGACAGAAATACACAGGTACATGCGTCATTCGGAAAATCAATCGCGTGATATCTTAGCATTATGTGCTTTACGTGATGTGCCTCTTTGAAAAAATTCATTTTATTCAAACCGACCAGGACTGAAAGCAAATATTCGAATGAAGATATTCAGCTAAATCACTCTTAGAAAAATCAGATTACTTACAAAGCCCATCTATACATTAGCACGTCAAATTGAATAGTAATCGTAATTTGATCGAAGTCGACACGACGAAAATCCAAAAAAATAGTTATCCAGCTCTGTTTTGAGGGTATGTAATTAATTAAAATGCTCTGCTGCTTCGCCTTTTTTACTCTTATTTCAAAAGGGCTCGATTTGCTAAATTTTTTGTATGTACTGTGGGAAAAAACGAGTATTAGGAATAAAAAACTGAAATTTGCGGATAGCTCCTACAAAACCACCAAAAAAATTGATATAAAAAGATTAAATTGAAACTCAAAACTAAATGTTTATAATAAGTATAGATATTCTTTCACGCATACAGATTAGTATTCTTTGTACCTAGTTTTTCGAAGGAACCATATACTCGTACGTGGTGTAATCCTCGAGTAGCTCTTCATTATGGTTAGTAAAAAAACCTTCCTCGATTATTTCTGTTAAAAAATCGAAATTCGCGACAGAGTATAATGGAATACAACACTGAAGCTTCGATTGGTCCCTTAGCGAACGTAAGTCGAATTGATGTATATTGTTAATTCCGAGCTATTCAATGTAGGCGCCCATTTCTCTATGTTCAAAAGCCCGCTCCATAAATCACACAATTTAATCGGTGAGATGAATCCAACCCTTTCAGCAACGTGTTCGACAGGGTTGTTTTCGAAAACGACCCCACAGCACGTTAGTCGTCGTTGAAATCGCCCACCCATTGTGACGTCTTGTCAGTCGATCGCCTAACGGCCGAACATTTCGAACGCGAGTTTCAGATCCTTTCCGACAGAAAAAATATATATAATGAGAGAAAAGGGACAGATAAGTGTTCCCAGAGGCGCTGAAGGAGTGGGCGTTAACCTTTCGACGCCATAAATTTACGAAAAATAAAACACGTCCACATCCCTTTTGCGAATCCCAAAAACCTCCCCTCCCTCCCTTTTCCCCTTCTTTCGCGTCCCCTCTTTTCTCTCTCTCGCCATCCTCCGATGAATTATCGGAGGGGCATCCCTCCTTATGAAACGATTTAAACCAATTAGACACGCGCACTCCCTTACCCTTGCCCCTATCTCAGGGACTCCGGTTCTTCAGGCACCGACCGCCGCTCGAACGCCGCCGTGCCCACGTTACCGCCCTGGGATTTGACCGGATCGCCCATTCAAGTTGGCGTTCCGCTTCGACCCCTTGGAGTCTCGCCTTTCTCCCTCTCTCTGGAGTAGTCACCCTCTCATGGGAAAAGGTGAAAGACAGGCACACACATTCACACATAGGCGCGCATGCATACACACACGCGGGCTCTCGGAGTCCTCGAGCGATCATCCACGCATCTGCCGGATCCCCCTTGAAGGCGCGAGGTCGTTTCACCCTCTCCCCACTCCATGCACATATCCGTCCCCTCCTCACACCCGAAATCCTCCTCTTCTAAACCAACAACGCTCTCCTCTAAGCGGCTCGACCCGGTCGTTCATCTCCCCTCGGCAGCTCTCATGCTCCTCGCCGCCGCTCTCCTGCCGGAGTGGCCGTGACGAATCTGCACGCTGCCGCGCAAAGGGGCCGGTGCTCTTCGGACACGCGGAAGGGATGAAGGGAGGAAAAGGCAGGCCGTTTTGTTCGACTGGATGTCTCGGTCGAGGAGGACTCAGCCGCCGTCGCGGGTGCCTGAGTTTAGAGGGGTCTACAATACTTAAGGTTTGCCCACATCCAGTTGTCGTGCATACTTACTAGTGTTTTCCCGTTTGCGACTTTGTCGGATTACGCCCTAAAGAATCTAAACTTTCTCCTCGATCAAAACCCCTTCCATGCTCTCCGTGTGGGTTTTTTGAGCACCCAGTCACATTTGTCATTGCATGTTTAGGTTATTTCGTTCCGAATATTGGTGAGAGGTAATCTGGGATAAATATATTCATCTCCTGGAGTCGTCAAGGACAAAATCCCGCATAATATATTTTGGTGCATATAATGATTATACGGGTTGCGGTGGTCTAGTGGGTAGAGCTTTGGACTACTGACCGGAGGGTCCCGGGTTCGATTCCCGGGCAAGGCACTTTGGGCACCTGCAGCTCCACCCAAGCTAGTTGATTTTTCGGGTACCAGATCTTCCTGGGAAACCATAACCGGCACAGGGAAAGGAACTGGCCCCCCTACCCTGATGTGTGAATATTCACACGCCGTCGGGCTTGGTACACGGGTGAGCTCTACCATCACCTACTAAACCGACCTTCGGGTTGATTACTGTGTTTATGGTTTTATAATGATTATGTTAATATTAGAATGAATTTAAGGGTTTAAGATACCTTTCACCGAGATAGATATTTAAAGATACATTTTTTCCGATCGTGACAAAATGCATGCAAAATGCATCGCTTCATACCACATATAATTAAGCACCCGTTCCTTCACCATCCTTATCACTTCGAAGAGTGCCATTTGCAGACTCATCTCTATAAAACTCTGATAAGTGCCGTGGGATTAATTTTTAAAAAAATTAAAGAAAAGTATCCATAACAAAACGGTCATTTATATTTGAAAAAATGTAAAAATATAACATTGTTTATAATTATCTTGCAAGAAGATCATTTGTGTAAAATTGCGAAGTTAAAATTATTTTAGCAATAGGGTACTTCATTTAACCTTTATCATCAAGAGTTCCGAGTAGTCATTTTGTTAGATCCAAATAAATAAATTGAAATACGAAATCAATCAAGTGACAGAAAATATCATTGAGGATTCTTATCGAAACATTCGCAGGGAAAGTGTTTGTGCTCGGTAAGGAGGACCGGAAGAATGGTGTTTTGCAGCGAGTACAAACTGCGAAATTGACCGTATAGACCTTCGAAGAATATTTTTGGAAGAGGTTAGAATTAGCAAATAAAAACACGCCATAATGCCGACAGAAGGTTTTCAGACAAAATGCGGAGTTTAGCAAGAAAACTAATGTGTGCGTGGGGCGCAAAAATGGTAATGTGTTGAAGTTTACTCCTTCCCACGTTATGATATTAAAGTTTACCTATTGGAATTAGAATAACCAAAAATTTTGAATGAATGCTGTGGGTATAGGTCAATTAAGGACTGTCCTATTGTTGTATGAATAGGAAAAATACGTTGAGTTGGTCATGAAACAATGTGTTATCGATGTACCAATAAAAGATAAGTAAGAATGTTAATACTACGATTTGCATCATGTAAAGAGAATCGACGAGAGTTAAATGGACAAACAGATATGGTGTGTGGGAAAAGAGTAAAAGGTTGAAGAGGGAATGGTAGACCGACAAAGTCATCAGTGAATGTGGTCTGCTAAATGATTGTGAAACTGGTAAATATTAACAGTCTCAGGAGTAGTATGTATGTGTTTCTGGTAAAACACCGATGTGGAATAGGTGAAATATTTATGGTTTGGAAGGGTAGTATGACTTAGGAAGGGTAGGGTTATTAACTGTTCCTGATACACACATGTACACATCTATACCGTATGAATGTGTGAATGAAATGCTCAGGGAATTATGATTTTCGTATAGATGAATCCTAACTGAATTTCTATAAATGGTAGTATGAAGTTCTTCGAATCCAAAAAAATAGTTCTCTCTCAATTTTTATTATTTTACACAATAATAATTGACATGATTTTCAAAAGCGGTTTTGTCCTATAGCCTATATATAGATTTGTGTCTCAAACTTTTCATTAACCTATTATAAACATTGTTCCTGCATCTCGATTCATAAATTAATGTATATATATATATATATATTAATAGAAAATAGGAATGGATTGGAGGGACAGGAGACTGATCCGCGATCTGTACATGTCTCAGACTGCTCAGGTGCGAGTGGGGAACGGAGAGTCCGGATGGGCAGTGTTAGGAAGAGGTGTAAGGCAGGGTTGCCCGTTGTCACCGGTACTGTTCAACGTATATGTGGAGGAAATGATTAAATAGGCATGGGAAGAACTGGAGGTAGGAATGAAAGTCGGAGGGGAATTCGTAAAATCGGTTAGGTTTGCTGATGACCAAGCATTAGTTGCTCAGTCAGCCAAGGGGTTGCAAGCATTGTTGAGTGAATTGGAGGTTCAGTGCAATAAATATGGGATGAGAATCAATATTAATAAAACAAAGGTTATGCGATTTTCCAGAAAGAAAAAGGCTAAGCTAAATATTAAAATAGGCGGGGAAATAATAGAGCAGGTAGAGCAGTTTACATATCTCGGAAGTGTTTTGGACCAATACGGTCAAAGTGGTAGGGACGTAAGGAGAAGAATTGCGCTAGGCAAGGAGGCTTTCTCAAGGAGGAGGGAGTTATGGTTTCCCAACCGGCACAGGGAAAGGAACTGGCCTCCCTACGCTGATGTGTGAATATTCACACGCCGTCGGGCTTGGTACAGGGGTGAGCTCTACCGTCACCTACTAAACCGACCTTCAGGTTGATTACTGTGTTTATGGTTTTTTATAATATACAATTATAATATTATATATATATATATATACTATATATTTCTTCAATCAAGTTACAAAACCCGATGGAGCGCTTTCTTGCCGTCTCACAATTGTTGATCTATTGTACAGGTTATCTCCTAAGGGAATGCCGTGTGGCTGGTGGAAGGGGGTGGGAGTGATGTGGGATGGGGTGAACGAGAGCAGTTGTGACCGAAGTGCTGGGTGGGTGGACTAGGAATTCGAGGGCGGGCGACGTCTATGTGAGGACGTCGGAAGATGGCGGAGGAGGATAATTTGTCCTCCAGAGACTTTTTCTCTACCTCACAAACTTGAAACGATCTCCTCCAGCGTGAGGAGAATGGTACGTCAAATCAAGCGGAAAATTCCTCCTACCTCTTGCTCATTCTTCCCTCTCTTGGGCCGGCTCTCCCTCCTTTCCCTCTCTCTCGCTCACTATCCCTCGCTTATTTTTCGGAAATTTATCTTCAGGTGGAGCGAGAAGCGACCGGTGCAAGTCCTGACTCTCCGCATTTTTCTTCCTGCCTGTTATTTGCGGACTTCGGCGTGTCACGAAAAGTTGGTCACCCACCACTCGTGTTCCCCCCTCTCCCGATTCGTTGACCCGTGTGTGGGCGTAACACAGAGGGTGGAAGGTGCTGCAGGGTGGAGTTTGTCCGTGCGCGTGCCCGCAATTTTTTTGTACCATTTCCGTCGAAGGAAACTTTTTCCCCAGAGAAGACGAGCTCCTTGCCTCTCATCGTCCCATTGAGGGGCGTTCACCGCGTAACTTCCCCTGAATGGACGTTGTCCGTACAGTTCTTCCCTTCTATTTTGAGGAAGCTCAAGTCCAGAGACCAACAGAAGAATCACGTTCTAACTTTTAGCCAAGTGGAACCTGAAAAGTAGCAAACGTCCAAGAGTTAACCCGAGACGACTCTTCCAGAGGAAGAAGTACCGCTCCAACGGGAGCAGTCTACTATGTCTACGCGTGGAGATCTTTCTTTTATATAGAGAAAGAGGACTTTTTTATTAAAAATTTCATATTTTTTAGTTTGCCTAATATTCTCATGAATCCTAGAAGACTGACTAATATTGCTTTTGGGTCAAAGATAAACCCTACCTTCCAAAATCTTTCGAAACGTTTCATTTTTACGTAATACCCATTATCGGACTGTAGGTGTACACTAGTAAATTTTAATAATTAATTTTCATTCAGTTAATGGCTATAATAGTTTGTATGAGCATAGGGAATTTCTGTAGTTACGGAAATATATTAACTTGTTTACAAGCTCATATATTTAAATTCCCTTTAGTTACCTTTTCATAGTCTTCCGACAGGTAATCTAATCAATGAAAGAGATTTCTAAAAGGATATCATTGGTCAACTGTTTAATTATGTGAATGTACACACACAGATATATATATATATATATATATATATATATACTGTGTGTTATTTATGTATGTATATATATATATATATATATATATATATATATATATACATACATACATATGATTCTGGTTTTCCTGTATTTTTCCATATTCAATTTAGTTTTTTCTCGGTAGGAATGGGTAAATATTTAATCCAAAATTACTTGTTTGTGACAACAATTTTAGAGTGTAAAAATCATTCGCCTTGACTGGGATCCCATGTTCCCAAGAATGCATGTTAGCGGATGTCTCCGTTGAAAGTTACTGTTGCGGCATCTCCCGCAGTTTCTTAAAATTTACCTGTTTGTATTTAAATCAGTTGAAAATTCATCATAAAACACTTCCTCGTTAAGGTAATACGATTAGGTCTTCCTTTTTTCGTCAGTTTGGCAAAATTATTTTGTGCGTAATTAATTTTTTAATACACGTTCAAAACCGTAGTTACTTATGAGCATGGCATAATTTTTTACCCCTCGTAAATTTGCATATGGAATATTTTAAATTGGTTTTTCCGCGACTTTCGATGGAAATATGTAAATTTAATGTACGTAGTTATTAATTTTTATAAATTTACTTACGAACTTGAACTCATCTCAACATATGATATACTTTCTTGCATCGTAATCCTTACCTTAAAACCATGTAGCGGTACACAGTTTCAGTGGGAAACAAGCATTAATATAATGCTTGCACTTTTTATTACATACCTGTACTTAGGCCTGATGATTTTGTGACTTCGCAACAACATGAATGGAAAATGTAAGATATTTTTTTTCAATTTCCACTTCTTTCGTTTCAAATTATTTACTCACAACAGTTTGAAGAGGTTTATTACACTGGTATCAGTCATTGCATGAGAATCAAAGTCTTTCAATTGAAACCGTATAATGATCTAATCCGGTATTTCAAACATGAGTTTTATTCTGTCCCTTTCTCCATTTAATTTTATTACTCCATGTAAAAAAAAATAATTTCCATCATTTGATATTTATTCACATCTCCCAAGCATATAGATTTTGACCAATGGTTGTGTAAAGTAGAAACAGGGGAAATAAATTATGCTTAAATGACAGGTTTTTGAGAAAACCTCTATTCTAGAAGACAATGTAAGAGGGAGGTTTCTGGTGATCATTTGTCTTACTTGAATACGGCACCGATGTTAATGGAGGGTCTTCAAATTCAATCTTTGTATACAATGCGATCATAAAGTAACTATAAAAATTGAGGAGACAGTCACTGAAATAAATATTACTAATACTCATGGAATTGAGGATATGGAAAGCAAGTATACGTGCCATTGTTGCAATTCATTATCAAATGAGTAAACTAGTCTTTCTAGGAAATGTAGGTATAAGGTTAGTGACAAGAATAAGCTAGTGTAATAGGGATATGATATTATCTAATTTTCAACTCCTGATATTTTTGGAGAACAGTTTCGTTTACTACGGAAGCTTTTGAACAGTTTAGCGAATGGCGATTCCTATAGCACGTAAAGATCATCATATATTTCGAACGGTGCCTAATGCTTGGAGGACGTATAAACAGACAAAGTGCACGAGGTCAATATCGAATCATTTATTCAGCACCTTCGGTCACAGAGAAGCATTCGGAGAATCTCTATCGCCGGAATTTTTGGCCGTTTTGTCACGCAGGGCGGAAAAGGGATCTCCGGAATAAAGCCGAGTATTTTATCATCCCGTCATGCCTAGGGTGACATCTCCGTCAAACGTACGTATGGATGGTGTTCCTTAATCCTCCTTAAGTGCCCCAAATCTCTTCTTTGTGATTCAATCCCTCCAAAACCCGGGGTCTAATTCCTCCAAGAATTCCATGACAATCTGCTGGTATCATTTTTTGAAAGGGATCCAAAAAAAAAACTCAGAACGATATGCGACAGTGGGATCCCACGGACAATTCCTCCCGCCTTGTCAGCGTTTTTGAGTAACAGTAACAGATTTCTCGGCATGGAAAATTGGGAGAAATGATAACTGATGATGCTTGCTATAATCTCAAGCGACTTATTTATATATTCAACAGATTCAGGCAAGATGTAGTTGAAGTTAGTCATTATGAGAAAAACATATTTGTACTTTTCCACAGTGTACTTTTCCACAGTGCGATAAAGTGCAAATTAGTTCTTCTCATAATGACTTTTTTATCTCAAATTTTTCTCTAAGTTTTTAATGATGATAAAAAATTTTTTTAGATTTATTGACTTATAAAAGATTTACTATTTCTTTTGTTCAAGTAGAAATTTACTTAAAGTTACAGGGATACTATTAACTTTTATAAGCAAAGTATTTTTCATTTCAGTTACTATATTCTATGATGGATACTCTGTAAGTGTTTTATTCTCAGAAGGAGAATCTTTGTGAATGATAATGTCACGCAACGATTCTCTTTGCATCCGACGAATATGAACATGATCTGACGAAGTTCCAACGGTCCTGCGACCGAGAACATTTAAAAATTGATCGATGTTAAGCATGTTTGTTTGAAATGAGTAGTTGATATGCCAACAGGATCATGATAATGTAATAGACCTTTGCCTACTCCTTATTCATAAATATTTATAAATGAACATGCATGCGTGTAGGTAGATATGAATCTATTTGTAAATGTATGTCAAATATTTCATTAAATTAATATGCATCCATGTGAAAATGTCTGTATGTATGTGTGTGTGTATATATATATATATACATATATATTTGTATGTATATATATATAATACATATTTTAATGGCAAATGTACATAGGTTCAGGGAAGGCGCAGGCACATTATACCTCAGATACATATTCAGGCTAGAAGATGGATAGGGCGGGCAAAAACCAGCGAGCGTGCGTACTTGGTATATGTTGTTATAACGCATAGGGAAGACTTCCATTCCGACAATCTGTGCAAGGTTTGTGCCGTCTGTCTCATAGGGAATGGGGTCGCGCCCGCTCCCCTCACTCCACACACCCACGGGACCCCCCATCCCTTTCCAGGGACTCCCAGACCCCCGGGGCCACCATTCCCACCCCGCTGCTCCCTTCCCATTAACCACACACACACACACACACACAAACGGAGTCACTTTTCGGGTCGTGCGTCCTGGGGAAGCTTCTTCCCCCCCCGTGCCCTTCCAGCGCGGGGGGAGGGGAGTACTTATTCGGCAGGCATGCCCAAGTCGCCGCCGTCCCATTCGGAAGTCAATTTGTCCGACTCCCCCGCCTTTGCCGCCCGCCCCAGAGGTCCTCCCCCTCGGGGCGAAAGTCGACTGACTCCCTACAAAAGCTCAACCCCTCCTCCTGACTCTACGAGCGACGAACTCTGCCCCGTATCGTTGCCGCCGTGCTTCTTCTCTCGCCATCTCCCCTGGGGGCAGTGCAGCACTCTGCCTGTGGTTAACCTCTGTTCCGCCGCCACCCCTTCGCCCGCCGCCGCGCCAACAAAGGGGCAACCATCCTCACTGCGTCTCATACCCACCCCCTCCCCGGGCGTTTTTCCTACTGAACTTCTGATACTCGATTCCGATCCTAAACATTCCCTTCCGCCCTCCAGTGCCAACTTCCAAGAGGTCAAAGACGCCTCGGGGGAGTATATTTTAGGTTGGGGTTTGGCGGGGTAGAATGCAATGAGTCCAGTGTCTCTCGTGCGCGAAAGCTACAGGGAGTGAATACGCGATTGCCTTATACTTATCGTTACTGTCTTACCGCATTTAAAGTTTCTCACGTTAACATCGTTACTTCCCAGGCATTATAAAGGAGCATTTTTTATTAATTTGGATCGCCAGGAAGAAAACTGAGCACCTCCGAACGCCTTCCAATAAGTGTAGTTTCCTTTATCATTCCTGCCCGAAAATATACTCTTAGAAAACACTTCTGAGGAAGAACTGCTTTTTTAAATGCTTTTTATCGAAAATATGTCTGATATATAAGAAAACCCAAAAGTGAAATACAATTCCGTTTTACTGGAATTTTTTAGTTGAAGTAAAACAAATGTATTAACGTAAAAACAAAGGAATGTCATTTCAACAAGACCACGGAATAGTATAAATTAATAATTTATTTACTGTTTCTTACAGTTGATGTTTCAATACTTTCAATAATGATATTTTTGTAAAACTTGCAGCTTTAATGCTAAAAAGTGAGAATTAAACGAGTGGATGTACTGAGGAAATTTGTTTGGCGTTAGGATTCCATAAAATGAATGCGCAAGAGCTTTTATGGGTCTTATCGATATGAATGTATTCTTGCTACAGGGCCATAATCCCTGTTTTAGTTATGATTTTACTCAAAGTCAACGTAGTTGGAACTGCTGCAGTCGGTCATCTATGAAATAGTACAAAGGTTATTCCATGTCTTCAACTCAACTTGCTTGGTCAATTCCGGGATTAGATCTGCTGCAATTCTCCATTCTGACCTATTCCCCACAGCAATTAATCAACGTTTTACTCACTTTATTATTAGAATATTTTCAGCTTCTATAGATGTTTTACTAAACACGACTCTCATTCTCCAACCCAGAAATATTTCACACCAGTTTCTTTTTAAATACAAGGCTATGGAATAATTTTCATTAAACTGGTTTCTTTAAATAACAGCATCAAATGCGTTAATGATATAACCACTAGAATTTTCATCTGGAAAGCAGACAAACGCTTTATTAAGCAACCACGATTTTGACTACCGCCCAGTTAACACTCCAAGAAAATCTTACGGTTTATAGGGATCAATGTGATTTAAGACGGATACACTCGGAAATCCCACTGATGAATGCTGAATACCGTAAGGATGTACGTTGATGTACTACGCTCCCAACTACCGCTGAAACTAACTACACCCTTACTAAAAAATCCTAAAGGACTTCCCAAAACTTCACATTTAAGTGTAGGTTTAATAGATGCTTTGACATTGAGACCTAGGTAATCGAAATATAGAAGTAATTTTGTCCAAAAAATGGAACAATTTATGAATATATAGTATATACCTAGTATACGTACACGAACGCATACTTTTAATCGCTAAAGAAGTTGCGGATAGTATTCAAAATTCGGACCAAAAGTACGCGATCGCTTACAAAAAGAGAGTATCTCGGAGAAAACCGGAGAACTGGTACCCTTGGAGACTGGTACCCTACTTGGAGACTTTCTCCCCTTCAACCTCTCATTTGACCCGTTTACTTGAAGGACACCGACGCCATCCACGCGGTCGGTCGCTCCCGTTGCTCTTTGCGAATCGAGCATTTGACAAGACGGAGATGGCGGGCGGTGCTTGCGCGTGAGGGGCAACCACCAGAGACTGTGCCCGCGACAATGTATACGTGAGTCAGGGGCCTCCCGCTGCCGCCCTCTCCCCTCGCACCAGTCCCGTCACTCTTGTCCGGAGCCCCGAGGGTCTCCCGTCCCACCCTCCCCGAGGGGGCGGGAAAGGGGACGAGGGTGAGGTGCTTTACCGAGGGTTGAATGGGCTTATGTGTGTGCCATAACGGTCCCCCGACCCTCCGGCCCAGCATCTGCCTTTCAGGGTTCAGACCTCCTCCCTCCTTTCCGTGAATAGCCTCCGGGCGCGAGAGAGGGGGGGGAGAGCGTGAGTGGAGGGTGCAAAGCCCCCGCGGTCATTAGCTCAGGATAATCCTGTTATTTGTGCCATTGAGAGGCTATAATGTAGGTATATATATTTTTTGCTCATCGGTCGTTGTGTTTTCGTTTATTTAACGTAGTCGGAGGCAGTAGGTAGTATTTTTTTTAATCGGTCTAGGGTCCTATTTGGAATAGTCCTTGCCTCCACCATTTGCACTTGGCTTGGTCATTTGTAGATTACGAAAGCGATGCGTGAGTGAGATATCACTTTGATTGTTGTGATTCAGTTTTGAGGTCGAGGGTTGGCAAACACAAAGCCGTCATGCCACAGACCAAGGAATTTACGGTACGATTCACGGCACTTTTATTTGCTATTTTTTCTCACTATGGTGGAATCCTACGGGTACATAAAGGTCAGAAATCTACATCTGTGTACAGCATGCATCCTAATGCCCGTTCTAGCAGGGGAATATGAGTTCTGTGCGGATCATGATTTATCCTTCCCTTGCCTATTTCTATGAGTATTTGTTTCATTACGAAAGAGTTACAATATAGAATTTGCTCCTTTTTTTTGACGTATCATGTCTTTTTACAATTTCTCTCTTAGGCGCGCTTCATAAACACCCCGAACGTTTTCGTACAGCCAGCAAAAAAGTGACGATAATTCGAGAAAAAATGAGCGTTAAAGAGTGTGTATTTCTGTATACATGCCTTTATTCTATTCTTATTCACGTCACCTAATTGTAGGATGAAAACCAGAGAGTCATAGCTCACGTGCAATGCTGAATTTTTACCTAGGCTTTTAAAGCAGTTTTCTTCGGTTTCTTTTCGCACTGCTGTGTCCTGTTTAAATGCTTACTCGCTTAATATGCCATCTTTATTTTGATTTTATTTATTCTACCTCTTATATATTTTGCGTGTGTCCTCATTAAACTTCATCCTAATAGCCGTAATGTTGGTAATCCTTGATTCAGAAATCTCAATTATTCTGCCCATAATAATAATACTTAAATGGTCAGATCCAAATAAATAAATAACCACTTAATCAGTTTTTGTAACCCTTTTAGATTTATTATGATATGAGTTAATTCAACGGGCTCTTGAATGATAAAGCAAGGAACGTGGTGAACCATAAAATTTTATATGCAATGAAAAAGTTTGAAATATTTGTTCTCATAAATGGAAAGTAGTTATTGGATCAGGTTTCGAGCTAATCTATGGTGTGGTAACTTATATGCCTCAATTTAATCAATTGAAGCCAAAACGGGACATGCTACTGTTACTGGAAAAAATGAATTCCACATTCGCATTAAGGTGAAAGTAGAAAGGGTTGTAAGCTGTTGAGTAAACCATTCATCCAGTATATTTCTTATTTCATTTGTGGTTTATTAATAAATCACTAAGTTTTAAATTAATGGTTTAAGATTAAAACGACTGAAAAATATAAACAAAATATTTTTTTAAAAATATTCACCAAATTATTCTTAATTAATTGCAAGAGCTTTTATTCTAGTAGAAAAATAATTTTAAAACGTTGTTCTCATAATAGCTCACACCATCCTTTGAGAAGCTTTCGCTGCGATGAGAAGCTTTCGCTGCACACTTCAACAGCATAAATAATCGTCGGTCGTTCTCATATATACCAATGTTTTGTAGCGAGTGATTTGTCCTTGGCGCCTTCTGGTATCTTCTTCTTTGTCAGAGCTAGATATTGAATCTCTCCTTAGAATTGGATATGGTATTTTGATTATATAATTTTGCGCTACTTGATACATTACTCTCTTCCTATCATTATTCTTATCGCGTGGGATTTGTGCTACGGAATAACTCGAGAATTATTTTCAAAGTAAAAAAGATGGCTGCGCCAATAAGTAATGAGCATTCATTTTGCTGAGTTAATGATGTATTTTCTATCAAGTGGTTACGACAGCTTAGGTATTATTTTATTTGTTTCAAATTGAAATCTGTGTAACACCAGCTGAATATATCATGCTGCCCCCATTACAGAAGCAAGTCCGCATAACAGTTACGCTTAATACCATATTATCTGATATTCAGGGTCCTTATTACCCCACTAGCTGTTAAGATGCAGAATCATCATCGGCATGTGTCATCTTCATTACTCAGGCTGACTTTAATGGACTTCCTTGATGTTCTGCACTAACCTTTTTATGGTGCAGCAGTTCCCTTCGGCGACCAATTCTCTAATGTTCTCCACACTCTCTGTTCTTAGTCTGCCTCTCATCATTCTGTCCATCCACCCAACCTCTAATAATCTTCCTCATGGTCCTCACTACGCATGTCCTGCGTATTCTCACTTTCCTCTTTTCACTGGTGCAAGCATTATGTACCCACCGCTAAAAACTTGTATTTATTTTGATCGTTTATTTTCTTTTCAACAGAATATAATAATATTTGAAAAATAATTAATTTGAGAAACAATTAATATAAATTTAATTAGTGGAAAGTCGCCGAAAACTACAAATTCTCAATGATAAATGTATTTGCCATGTGGATGATGCTGGACACTTCTAATGTCACCTGTTTAACACTGAAAGGGATGTGAATTTTCCGTTGAATTTCAACCATTTGGTTTTCCTTGAAGCGCATCGACGGTGATAAATAACCTTAGTTTCCTTACAGATAAACTCGAATGTTATCAACAGAAGTTACTAATATACTAATACGAGTACATAGCCGCGTACGTTGAAAACAGTCAAATGTTAAACGATAGTTTTTGCGTGAGGAAGCCGGAAGAACAGGGAAACTTAGGACGAGTTCCTAGGGAATTAAAATTTCTACCGATCCCATAATAACGTAATTGCATATAAATTCGGAAAAGACTTGGCTTCGAACTCCTCCCCCTGACGTTTAGCAGGCTGGCGTGCAAACGAACCCGAAGAATTGGGACGCGTTTGCGAATGAATGTCGCCCTCTCCACCCCTTCCCAAACACCACCATTCGAGTCTCTCTCCCATCGCTCAAACCCTCATTTTCTCCCCAACTCCTTAGTGCGCTCACTCGGATTACCAGCCACGTCGGTCTCCTGTTTCTCTTTTTTTTTCACCATGCGGCGGCGGCAGCATTAACGAACGGGAGGTTAGGGGGGGTGGGTGGGGTGGGGAGGTGGAGGGGCAAGACCACACCACAATTACGCGTCCACGCATCTACCCGCTCCGCTCGCATTTTTTTTAACTTCCTCGTCCTCTCCTCTCGCCCCACTAATCTGGGCAAAATCGCCCACGATAAATATTGCGAGGCATTAATCATCCGCACTTGTATTTATATATGATTTAGTTCCTCCGTGGACTATTAGACCGAGATGAGAGAGAGGGAGGGAGGTGGGGTGGAGGGAGGGTGGAATGGGTGGTTAATAGGACTCTCGGTGCGTCTGTGTGCGTGCTTGGTTTGGCGGGGAGGGGTGGGGAAAGGGGGAGGGTGGGAGTGGGGGAAGGGCGATAAATTTTCCTTTTGTGCGCTCGGAGGAAGCATAAAAAGATTGTCCAACCGCTTCCCTCCCTGCCTTCCCCTTTCTTCCGTGTACCCACGGATATATAGAGGAGGTATATCTTCCCTCCTCTCCCCATGCTATATGTATCTACGCTCCCTTTCGAAACCGCAGCCTCCTCCACCATTCCCTCCCTCCTTCCTGATTTTCTCGGTCCCGACCCCCTCTCCCTTCTCCCATTTTTCCCTCATCCCTCCCATCCACTTCGGGCCACGCCCACCAATCCCTCCCCACCCACTCTCCTCGCGCGGATTCATCTCTCCGTGCTTCGGTAATTGTTCCACCTCACCTCCCCCCTAGAAATCTCGACCCAAACGACCAACCAACTCCCCTTCCCTTGGGTTCCCTGGACCCACACTTTCCTTCCCCACCGATACACATAAAGCATCGAAAAACTCTCTACGAGGGTGAGGAAAATCTCCGCCGCGGCGGAGAGATTGCAAATCGCACGCGGTGGGTATGACCATATGTACTCACAACTCCACCAAAAACGGCATCAAAAGGGCACGGGAGTCCTCACTTGACAACGTCGCACCCTCACCTTCCCCACTCACTATCCAATACAGCCCTTTGCCACCCCCTCGGTGTTCATTCGAACACTAAGTGCCGGCAAATTACTCTTCTTCCTCATCTCCTCTGTTTCTCCCTGCTTCCCTCTCCAATCACACCCAAACCCTCGGTGGACCCCCATGATACCACCCCACCCCATCCTGCCACATCTCAATGGGCGGGGCGTGAGTGGTATAAAGACAAGCGGGGGTTGGAGGGGAGGCGGGGAGGTATCCGTGGGTGTAAACGGGAAGGCAAAAAGGGTGTCGGCGGTGGTGGAGTAGTCCGGATTAGGCTCTGGAGTGGAGGGAAGGGTTGAATGACTTACGGGGGAAGGGCGAAACGAAGGGGAGAGGACCTCGTGTGGGGATGGCCATGTGAAGAGGGGTAGTAGACGTGATGCTGCATATAATTTACCCCTCGTCCAATCCGGTGAAGAGGTACTAATGAGGCCGCCCCCCGGTTGGACGGGCGGATCCCCAGCGAGCCAATGGCAGCGCTCAATCGACCCGGCGAAGGCGGCGCGGCGGGCGGCGTTCGGACGAGGTGAGCCATCCCCTCCCGGGGAGCGCGCGTCTTTTTTTTCTCCACCCCCCCCTGCCAGTCCAAATGTGATGGGGTAGGGGGATGGTAATACGCCCCCTTGACTTCACCCCCCGTTCACCCTCTTCCCAACCTCTCCCCTCCCCCATCCTGTTGACATCCAAATTCCCCCCTCTACCTTCCGGATCCTCGCCCGCCAAAGGGGTCCACCCTCCCACTCCCCCATCTCAGCGCCCGAAACACACTCGACGCCCGAGGACTCCCTGAACATCCCCCATCGACTCATTCGCACGGAACCGAAGTCGCCAAGAGGATCGGCGTGCAAGTGCGTGAATGGTGACCGTCGGTGTGAGATACTGACGGCGTGGATAGTCGGAAGGTACAGACAACTGGTGTTTCTTCCCCGAGGACGACACATGGGCCCTCCGCAGTGAGATTTGTCCGATCGCCCTTGCCTTTATTTGGAAATACCAGCCGCATCTTGGAAGACAAGAGTTTCGAGACGGAACATCGTGAGAGGTTTCCTTGTAGAAGAAACACATGAAGTGCGTGAATTTTCACAGGACGGTCTCAAGAGACAGAGAGAGAGGTGACGGTTTTACCTCCTTAGTAGCTTCGTTTTCTGAACAGTAAGAAAAGTTTATCATATTAAGGACTCGCCCGCGGATTCCTCAGGCCATACTACTGATAATGTTGGTGAGAGATGAGTTCAATTAAACTGGTTGGTGATGGATGGTGATGACTGGCTGTAGAAAAGTTCACCTCATATTGACAACCACTTGTGATTTTATATTAAATTTTTCCCCGGGTGTCACGTGCAGTGATTTTTGGTGAAAATTTGGTGTATATTGAGATCAATTTACGTAACTGAAGCGAAGAGTTTTAGTTACCCGAGTCCCGATTTCACCCGAACCTATCCGACACCATGCTGGGTGGTTAGGTACCACGTTCCATGTCACCCAAGGAAATTTAATTGGGAATTTGATGATTCTCCGCGCCCTTGGGAAGTCTTCGCCACTCGTTCTTAGATTTGAAAGGTTCCGCCCCGCCGGGCTTCTACACCTCCAGGGGACCCGTTCCCTCCGCGTGGGCACCGCGGGCGCGGCAGTTGGGGCGGCCGGAAGGGCCGCGAATGAGATTCCCACGACCCAGTCACGATGATGGAAGCCTACCACCACCTCCTCCTCCTGCCCCCGGGGCCGACGCCGCCACCGCCCCCGCCGCCCCCCACGCAGGCATCCACTGCGCCGCCGTCCTCCTTCTCCATCGAGGCCCTCATCTCGTCGACGACCACCCACTCTCAGGGGCAGCAACACCACCACCATTCGAGGAACGTCCCGCTGGGTGGCAGCGCCAATGCCGTCCACCGGGTGCCCGACTACCCCCCGCCCGTTTCTTCGTCCTCCTCCCCCCCGTCCCCCGGGGACGACGTGGCCCTCGGAGGCCTCCTGGCTGCCGCCGCCGCCTACGCCCCCTTGCCCCTCCTCTACCACTCATGGCTCCATAGGCACCACTTCCCACGGCCCCCGCTTGCGGACGGCCTTCCCGAGGGGGCCCACGCCCTCTACTCGCCGGGAAGGGGTCTGGAGGATGCGGCGGTAATGGTGCCATCTCTGCCCCACCTAGGCCTTCCCCCGCTCGCCGCGAGGGACTACGCCCCCACGGACCTCTCGACGAATGTTACAGCAGGTCAGTGGCGATCCCAACTACACACTTCGCATACCCTGCTAAAACAGGTGATCCTTTACCAGTCTTTGTTGCAGGAGAAAGTATTTGAATAGGCTTTAATTTAATACCATTCATTTGAATTTAAAACTAGGCAAATTATCTGGAACTGCATTGGATTGCTTTCAAAAGAAATTGATTTCCTGTCAGTTATATCTCTTCTTTCAAGTTATCATTCATTTGGGAATTGCTGGTTGTTTGTATCATACATAAGTCCTGTGATGTTAAAAAGCACAATACTATCAAGCCATAAGTTATAATATACCTGAAATATATGTGCAATTTGTCCAAAATAATAAATTTTGCCTTAATATACATTCAAAATGAATTTTACGTTTATTGTTGAATAGGTATACTTTAATGGTGGAACGTGATTTGATGATACCACATATGTTGATCTGATGGATAATGTTTCCTTCCTCTATCCTTCTTTATGTTGAAAGCTTTTAGCATGATTTCTTTATTTATCATTAACAACTTGAAAAAATGGAGCTATTATATAAAACGAAACGGAAAATTTTTGTTATTCCAACTATCATATGTCTATATATGTCAGTGTTACATATTTTGCATGCAAGCTAACTAGATAGGAGCTATTCCCAATTAGTTTCTGGCATACTTAGATATTCTGTTATCAGCTAATGGATTTAATCGAAAAATAGGAAGCAGAGAGCCTATATAAATCTATATTTTGCTAATACTGCAAAAAATTCTTACTATAAAAAGAAAAATTCGGTTCAAATATGAGTTCAAGATAATTAAACCCAATATTTAGTAATTTTATCGTGACCGGTAAATCGAGATTAAAGTTACTCTTCCGGGAGGAAAATGTTGGATGGATCGTGCCAATGTTTTGAAGAATGGCTCAAAGTCCAGGTGTATTCAAACTTAAAATCTTTACAAAATTGGTGTTGATTAAAGGTAGATATTTATCTTGATCTTAATTCGTAGAAGTTAATGTTTACGGCGAACACCAGAGAATGAGGGCATCATATTGATCTTCTCCCTTTATAAAATGCAATTTGGCATATTAATTCATGCAGTTTTCACTGGTCAACAACTTCCATAGTTGTAGTTTTAGTGCAAAGTCGGAAAAAGTGAAAAAAATTTAATGAAATGGGAAGTTTCAGTGAAATGAGGAAATCTGGATCACACCGTCGTGAATCGTTCACTGTAGTTGTAGTTATATCCTAGAGTTACATGTACCTTCTCACTTTTCCAGGCAAGAGTAATTCTGAAAATACCGATTATGTAGATTAAGAAATTCCTCAGAAATAGCTGGTTGCCGATAATTATCAGCTAATATTAATCTTGAACAAACTTCATTAAATGACAACTCCAGCGACATTGCTTGATTTGGATAACAATGCCGTTAATATTTGAAAACAGTTTCTCCATTTCTTATCGCTTGGTGCACATACTTTTGGCTTTACACTTATATTTCAAGTTATATCAACTTTTAATAAAGTTTTATATCTTCATTAATCGTTACTAAAGGGATTAGAATTACCGGCGATCTAATGAACTCTCTAAATATATCAATGAAAATGCTTAACATTTAGTGGCAAGCTTTGTAACCGAGGTACTTCATGAAAATACAGTAATAATTCAGTGAATTATATTATTGATGTAGGTTTAACATGCAAGATTGGGATGGCGGTAAAAGTGAAAACAGTTATATAGTGACAAGGTTGACATGGTAAGTGAGACATTAAACGAGAGAAAATAAATTGTTCACATTTTCAATGTGTGGATAGCGTTTAGACGAATTGGGAGTAGTGAAGAAAATTGATTTTAACTGAATCATAATTCAGTGTTATGAGAAAATTAAGAATAGTGACTCAAAGTGAAGATAGAGAAAGAGGAATAGGGGAATAGGATACGGGAAGGTAAATCATGACCATTGAATTAATTGTGTTGTTGGTACATGCTTACAACACTTCATCTTTAAATTTAAAAAAAGGATCTTAGGGTAGAAGCTTCAATAGATTAAGGTATAGAGAAGCACGGAGATAATATCCACCGGAGGCAAGCACAAAGTACTAGATACTGGGGGAGGAGAGCAAGAAGCTGAGGAACTAACGGAGGTGAAAGAAATAGTGAAAGAGGATAAATTTAGTGGCAATAGGTTTTTGAAATTTGTGACTGTGGAGAGTGCGTTAGGTGTCATACAAGAGAGATGTTATAATTAGTATTTTAGACGTATTAAAAGGGTAAGGGAGACAAGGATCTAACACCGGGAAGGGTGTATAGCTACAAGTATTTTTGTTGCACGAAGATACCTGAATATTGACGTCATATTCGGATTTATTTTTGGTTTGACTTCAGTAACATACCAATGATAATGTCGCCTCATGTCATCAAATCTACGTTGGCAAAAGTTGTAATTCAACATTGGAAACTCTTAATGTATAGGGATACATTTAGTCTAAATCGTCGTATCATCGCTAAGGTGATTTTGTGACAGGCATATGGGTGACTAAAAATACTCGAACGTCGTTTTCTGATTGAATTCCGGGACCCACTGAGAAAAATCTACCGGCAATAGACCGGCTGCCAAAGGCAATACAGGAGAAAAACTACATAATTGAAAACTTTAATTCGACAGTAAAAAATGTCAATGGATTCAATTCATTTCGTCTGCACTGTCCAGTGGATCTGTCTAGGTGCACTGAGGCGATGACTTCTCCGGTCATGGTTTGTCTCTCCTTTTTATTGCCTTGGCTTGGTATTCTGAGGGAAAAGATCGTTTGAAATTGACTCCTAGGGACACCCGGCCCGCCTGCCTCCGGGGGAGTCCACTTCGAGCGGGGGGTCCGCTCGTTGCGCCCGTGGAATTAATGCGGCGATATAAGTGCCCATTGTTCCACGGCGGAGGACAGAGGCGGTAGAGGCGACCAGCGCGCGGGAGAGACCTATGTGTGTGTGTGTGTATATGTATATATATATGCATTTTTATGTGTCCGTTTTATGTCGACGAATGCGTATTTTAGGAACGCTGCCTCTCTTCGGTTGGTACGTAATGTCGCGGGACGGTGCTGATTCCTCATTCCGCGGCCGTGCTCCCAACCGCGTGTGGGGTTTCTGCATCATACCCTTCGCGCGCCACTCCCCTGCCCCCCCACCTTCGGCATTTGCCGAGTTGAGGCTATCCCAGCTGTCAGCATAAAGGGTGGGCGAGATGATGTGCTGCCATGCACCCGGCGGAATTAAACATTAGATCACTTGCCACCCCCGGCGCGATCTTTCGTTTCATAATTCATGACGGATCGTCGCTGTTATTGACAGAATCACGGCCGTTGAGATCTTCCGCCGGCATTCCCTTTCTATCGGTCAGAATGCCTCGTGGCGGTCGGTCTCAATCACCTGTTATGGTCGACGATTTCAATCTAGCCCTCCGTGAGTGAAAGGATTTAACAAGTGTAAAATCCACAAGTTCTTCTCCAAAATCCAACCTCCAGAACCTAAAACCTTTCATTCTAAAATTAATTGAATTGCTTTACCTCCCAGTCATTCTAAATGAAAAACTTGGAAAAATGGCAATCGTAGATAAGGTTTAAATTCAATCAGTTCAGTATGAAATCATGAAATTACCCACTGCTGACTTGTATGGCAATAACTTCAAACCAGCTAGTAGCCGTAGCCTCGTTCTAAAATAAAATATAATGTCAATACTAACAGACCATAAAAATTTCACTCTTTAAAAATTAACTACTTTAAATAATTCCCAAGAAACTCATGATTAATCGATTTTAAAGTAGTCTATAAGAAGGGTTCTATGAACACTAACGCCGATGCGCTCAGCAGGATACGCGCTGTAGATTCCTGCCAGGAGACTGTGAAGCATGAAGCAAATAAAAGCGACCAAATTCCAGTAGGAAAAAGGAGGGAATTATTGCACGAATTTCATGATTCACCCGTAGGGGGACATCAGGGCATGAACCGCACTTATGACAGAATGAAAATGTATTATGAATGGCCAGGAATGAAGCATGATGTGGAGGAGTATGTTCGATCTTGTGAGTCATGTCAGAAAAATAAGGTGACTCAAAGGAAAACCAAAATGCCGTTGGTCATCACCACGACCCCGGAGTTCGTATTCGAGAAATGCAATGTGGACATCGTGGGACCTTTAACTGCAACCTCTAATGCAAATAAGTATCTGCTGACATTTCAGGACGACTTGTCCAAGTATACGGAAGCCATTCCACCACCAGACCAAGAGGCATCAACGGTGGCCAGAGCACTGGTGGAAAGGAAAATATTGAAGCATGGAGTCCTAAAGTTTCTGCTATCCGATCAAGGGAGCAACTTCCTCAGTGAAGTATTCAAGAGCACCTGTCGCCTGCTAGGAATAAAGAAACTACAGACAACAGCCTATCGGCCGCAATCAAACGGCGCCTCAGAAAGAAGTCATAGAACACTAACGGACTATCTCAGACATTTCATTTCCTCCGAACAAGATAATTGGGATGTTTGGATCCCGTACGCCATTTTTGTGTTTAACACAACACCTCACTCGTCGACGGGTTTCACTCCTTTCGAGATGATGTTCGGTAGAAAGGCGCATCTTCCTACATCGTTGCAAAAGGAATCCTCAGACGTAATCTACACCTGCGACGATTACGTAAGGGAACTAAAAAAAGGATGCATGAAACTCACTCGAAGGCTGAAGAGGTGCTACAAAGGGCCAAGGAAAGAAGCAAGGAACATTATGACAAGTCCGCAAACCTGCAGCTATTTGAAGTGGGTGTCAAGGTGCTGTTGCATGACGAAAGTGTACGTCGAGGGAGATCGAAAAAACTGTCTTCCCAATGGACGGGTCCTTTTGAGGTGATCAGTAGGGATGGGGTGAACGTCACCATAGAAAAGGGGAGGAGAAATAGAGAAGTAAAAGTTCACTCCAATCGCCTAAAATTGTTTCTTGAATCTCTACAGGCAGCCACAGATAATTAGCAATGACGATTTGATTTAAATTATGTATTTAACAAGGAACAAACAAATATGCCCAAAGGCCTATCCTTTCCTTTTTCCCCCGAGTGTGGTTTACACCAAAGTAATTGTATTATTGGTAAAAAAAATATGAGTTTTTTCAAGGATTTGATGGGATACGTGTGTATTTGCCTAGCTAATTTGTTTTCTTGTGTGTACTGTTGTTTACATAAATGCTGCTGTAAAAAGGAATTGAAAAGGTAAAACGGACGGGAAAAGGCACGATTGCAGAGATAAATGCCTCATCTTCAAACCTAAGATTATAAGCAAATTTCATGTTTTTGGTGATGTTAGAGGTAGAGGATAACTCATTAATATGTCTCTGCACTCTAAAAATGTAATTAAGGTTATCATGTTATGCGTACTCATGGTGAATCTTCCATTATATTTTGTTTTGTATCCATGATTGTATTTTATACTTGTGACATGTTAGCAGGGTGTAGCTAGGGGTAAAACCTCCAGAGGCTAGTGCGCCCATATGTGTTTGGTGTCGAGAGAAACAATGTTTCCCCATGTTTCTCTCTGGTGATGGGGTGACGTGTTGCATCCGTATAATTTACTGGCCAGGATGATTACCACCCCCCTTAAGTGACCAATTAAAGGCGTGGGTCCAAGCATACGATATCACCGCTGCTGACTCGATGTGGACTAAGGGCCAAAAGTAGTGATAACTGATAGCTAAGTAGTGGCGTGGGTGATATCAGCGCTGCTGACTCGCTATCCGAGAGGACACTTGGGCTGGGCCCCTCTGGTTGGAAATGCCAAGCGGCACCAAGGGGGATATATAAGAATATTACTGTAAGCTCTGATTTCCTGTATTAAATCGGGACCGCCGTTCTATTCCCTTTTAGTTCCTTTTATTTGCCCCCGTCTCTATCGACGAACACCTCTCCGCGTCACCACCTACCAAACTCAAGCCCCCGTTCACCCTCGAGGGAGCCACTCGACTCTTGGGATACTTTCTCGTGTCGCCAATATCCCCTCGAAGACGCTGGGATGCGGCACGTGTCATAAGCATCATATTCGCTGTTTTACGGAAAGGTTATTTATGACCGAAATTATTATTAATTTAAATCAGGGCTTTATTTTTATCATTGCGCCAAGTACAGTAAGTACCTAAGAAACTATCTGTATTTAGGTACTAGCCATAAACTACGATAGCCATTGAAGAAATAATGTCTTACGATATGTCTCATTCTCTCCGGTCATAGTTTTTTGTCTCTTTTTATTGCCTTGGCTTAGTATTCTGATGGAAAAAATCGTTTGAAAATGGCTCCTAAGGACAGCCGCCTGCCTCCGGGGAAGTCCACTTCGCAATATATCCTTGCTTCTTGAATTCCATAATTTTCGGCTCAACTTGATGGAATATCATGATGAAAAGTGAATAATAACAGCTTTGTAAAGTCCACTGATTTTTAATTTATAAAACGACAAGTTTCGTTCAACGAAACAGGTCTTTTTTTTAAATAAATGTCAGTAAAACTTACAAAGTTGTTGTTATTTACTGTTCTTCTTGCTTGTTTCAGATTTACTTAAACAGACTCGTGAAATTAAGTGGATTCTTGTGATATTAAATCAACTGATATAGGCATTTTCATAGTAATATTAATGAAATTAGTTTAAGACAGTACCCCTACAGTTTTCAAACGTATTTTTAAGAACATAGTCGTACTTGTGAACTAAGAATTGATTATGAGATTAAGGCATGAATTGGAACATTACCATTCCCAAAAATGCGGTGGATTGGGACTCATTCTATTCATCTGGCGATTCTCATTCGGTCTAGTAAATTTAAGGCAGTAATGCAATTTTAGTAATTGGGATAGCTTTACATATACATGCGGAAAAACCACCTCATTAATATACTCAAAATCAATCATATTGATTTAGGCATCAAGGCTGGCAACGTAAAATTCTACTATTGCAAGTGGAATCCTATAATTTTGGCCTTACCAAACTTTTTACATGTTAAAGCCGCATCATATTACGACATTCAAGGTGGTAACAGCTAATATTCCTGGTCATAGGTGCCACTTTTGTATATTAACACACACTTATCTGAGAGTTATTAAAATACTTTAATTTCGTGAAAAATGGGCTATGCGTTAAATATCAACTGCTTAAGAAAGTAAAATACAAAAGTCAAGCCCATTCGATGTATATCTTACGTTGAAAAACAGTTGAATGCTTAAAATATTAAAATGCATTAACTTTTATTACAATTAAAGCTAACAAATAACGTATAAATTGATGAAACTAGTTGTGATAAAGATAGTAAAACAACACTCTTTGATGAAAAGACATAAACAGTATTTTAATGAACTTGTTTCTGTAACTTTGCATCAAATATCATGATTACTTGTATAATGATGCAACTGATTCCTTGTAGAAAATGATAAATTTAATTTCGATCAGTTCTTGGGATATATTAGGAACGTATCATACTTAACATTCGACTAGATTAAATTTTCTATTACGCGAAATATATCTTATGATTTTCACGATATTGAATTATTTATATGTAAATTTACTCGTCAATTACTTTCAAATGGAAGAAATCCTGCTAATCAACTAGCGGCAATAACACTCAAACGTATGTACAATTGCCGTAATTAACTAATTACACTCAGTTAGTCCTGGATTCATAATGGTATGCACCTAAGAACGCAAAATTTAATTTCGCACTCTTAGGTGAGCCATGTATTTTTTAATTCAAAAAGAAGATTGTGTGTAACGCCTTAGATTGGAGGTTACTTAGCTGGAATACAATGGGCATAGACTAGTTTTACACTTGTTTTTCTACATTTGAATATGTATTTAGAATTGACTTTCAAATATTTTTAGACAGAGTTTGTTGTTATATTGAAGAGCGTTATCGACTTATATGTTCATTTAGATCGTTTAACCTTTTGCCAAATCGATAATTTCTGATATTTCATCGTCTTAAATTTATATTACACCTACCTTACAAGCCGCAGAGAGTGGATGTAGAGAATTTATGACAAAATTAATATATTTGGGCATTGGTGTTGGGTTACTTACACCAATTTCGGTTCTGATCGCGAATTTTACGAGGAAAGAAATGGTGTGTAAACCATACTTGTCGGAGTCTATTTTTGCTGTTTTACGTTTGTCGGGGTCTTTTTGGCTTTGGTGAATGAGTTCGTTTTTCTGACGATCGTGGTATTTTCGTAACATAGAGGTTTGATTATATTTTGTCACGACGGTCCCTTTGACAGAGGTCCTTATAATAATATAATTCCCTCAAGTGCCCCATGACTTTGCAATTTCTCTTCGTGTCATTAGGGACTCTCATCGTAGTTTTCTACTAACCTCGTCGTAACACGAACTTTCTTTCAGTAACATTTTTTGGCACATCTAGCTGCTATTCTTTGGACTTTAAGTAATATTTTACTTAACAAATACTTTAGAGCATACCGAATACTTGCCGCATATTCGAAATGAGGCTTTAGCAGATTGCAATAACATATCTCTTTTACTTATATGATACTGTTCCTCAATCCATCATGGTAATGAAGCAAGTTTTATGTACTCGTAGATGGCCTCACAGTTTTCTAATGCCTTCTTTCACCGATAGTGCAGACGTTAAGAGAGGCGCCAAACTGTTTGGCTTGCTACTAATTGTTTCATTTGATGCGGCAGATTTCCTGCCTTGAGTTATTGTATTTTATTTTTTGCACCAAGCTTGTACAAAATACTTTAGTAAATGTAATTATTAATTGCAATAGAGCCGCCCGCCACCAATCGGAACCTTTGTTGCCCTGTATTGTGTTTGCTCGTAGGCAATGTAGTACTGCTCCGTAAATACTAAACATAAAATGTCATTTTCCATACCTAAATAATTTTTACGTTTTTACGTTTTACATTTAGTCACGAGCGAATAGTTCATGCGGGTAGAGCATGTAGGTTAATGTATGGATTGGTTTTCCGAGAAGTGTCGTATTTATGTACCGAGAAAGCTGATTATCTTTTGCCAATGATTTACCTATTATGCAATATCCCTTTCTGCGGATACATAGGAAATTCAGTGCCAAATTAACCGTAAATGTTCCTGCCGAAGTGGACGAATCACACGGAAACCTATTCAGAAACTACAATGTAGCGAATTACCTATGTAAGTAAGTACTATGTGTAAGTTGTATGTTGTATACGAATGTTGCGGAGTGAGCATGTAGGAACTCTATGCAAAAACTAAGCCCACTTCTGAATCCTCAACGAAATGGTGTTCCGAAAGTTATGATACCGGGGAAGCGAAGCGCTTCTATGGAAATGTTGCGTGGTCAAAATGCTATATCATATGTCCGTAAAATCCACTTATCACATTTTAAATATTATTAACCGATAAAACGACGCTATAATTCATATTTATGATAGATTAGCAATTAGAATACATTAGAATTGTTTTATTTAGAAAGTACGTGTTACGCTTATCTATTCGTATTTGAATATAGTCTCTGCTTCACGGACAAGTACAAAGGAAACGAACGAACAGCAATTTAAGAATTAATAAGGTTGTAAAAATATCTTTGTCGCTTCTATTATGCACTATCTTTCTCGGCCCTCAGCTTTCTCCCATTACTCGATCTCGGTTTTTCTCGAGCACTTTTATTGGTCGTCTGGAGCTAACTTTGGGTTAAAATTAGAAAAAATAAAAATATAAAAATTCAATGGTCTTACCTCAGAAGTAAGTCGGGACAATTATATTATTATTTTTCTTTCATTTTAGAGCAAAAGGAATCAGTTACACACTGGAAGAACGAGTCACAAACAAATGTGTCGATGGGTGATTATAATCCCATGTTCTTTCGGCCAGATACTTTTAACTCTCTGAGAAAAATTTCCCCACCAATTGTAGCCGTAGGAGAATATTGCGGCGGTACAAATCAATGCATTATACTTATATATGGAGAGAGAGTCGGCATATATTATTTTAAGGAATATCTGTACTAATATTTGTAAGTAACTTGTCAATGACTTGTTATGTATTGCTCCATGTTTAAGTGTACTGTCTGGCAATATATTTTACTGTGAAACAGAAATACAATTCATTGAATTTCACTTGGAGTCACCCAGGTACCTTAATAATTACAGGAATGCTTTTAAACAATAATACAGTGGCTTTAATGAACGTAGAGCATGCATAACGATCAATTTTACAGTATCAATCGTCAAAAATAAGCTAAATCGTAAAATGTTGTCCGATTTTTTTTGTCATTTTCCTTTCTCAACCACTAGCATGTGCGTGCTTTGAAACTATTAACGAACGTTAGCAAAATGCTTTGTGCAGCGTTTAATTTTAAGCGGTTTTAAGGTAAACTGCAGCCCTTGTATTTTGACCTAGTTCATATTCGTATGTTTGGAACGAGTATGCTACACAGGACCTTCGAGGTAAACTCGTGACTTCTGTAAAAACCAATGGAGGGTGTTGGTAGCTTCTGTGCACGCTTAGTAGCTACCATTGAAAGGAAATAACAACTGCGGAAATCATACTATCGGCACCATTTGTCAATCGACATGACTCTGAAATAGTAAAACAACCCAAAATGATCTCGTTGCCATTATACTATGATGAGTAGACCAAGCCGAAGTTCACATCACTTCTACGGTAGCCTGCTGTAATTAGCATTTTAAAATATGGTTGCCAATTAGATACAGGGTTCGTCAGGATGATAAGTGTACTGAGCTCAGGAAAAAAAAATTGTTACACTTTTACATATCTTAAGCTAATATTCCTCAAAATAGGACCCTTGTGAGTCGATACACTTGTTCCAGCGGCATTCCCATTCCTGGAACGCTCCCGCGAAGGCATCATCGGGAACCTCTCGAAGACGCGTCGTCACGGCCTCTTTGACGGCATCCAAAGTCCCGTATCGCGTTCCTTTCACACTCCTCTTTATCTTCGGGAACAGAAAGAAGTCCGGTGGTGCCAAGTCCGGGCTGTAGGGCGGGTGCGGCAGCGTTGCCACGCCGTGCTTGGCTAAGAGGTCCGACACGACAAGCGCGGTGTGAGACGGCACATTGCCGTGATGCAGCCGCCAGATGTTTTTGATCGCTGGCCGGACGCGGGCGACTCGTTTTCGAAGCCTGTCGAGCACTTGGACGTAAAATGCAGCATTTACAGTTTGTCGTTCAGGCACAAATTCGTAGTGGACGACTCTCCTTTTGTCAAAAAAGACTTATTTGTCAAGACACTTATTTTCCGGACGAACCCTTTACGCATATAACTGCTACATTCAACCAGACAATCAAATGAACAAAGCCTGGTTTCTTTAGTTCAGGGAAGATTTGTTTTCGGCGTGTAATTTGCATTCGAGTAATACAGTCGTACATGCATTTCCACGAGAGCTCTCTTCGGATGACGATCTGTCGGCTTAAATCCTCATATCTGCTCAGGGGTCCCGGAAATGGCTCGAGCGGATATTGCCGAGGGATCTCGAGCATGAGACGGAGGAAAACCATCCACGCTGTCCAATTTGCAGTTCCTCCCTGCACTTCAAAAAAAATTCACAGTTTTCCGCCGATGTTCCCCGATGATACTGATGTTCCCCGGTCTTAGCCACCGCACATGCGCGGGACTTCAAAAGCACACCGCCACCTCGGTCCCGCCCCCTCCCATTCTCCCCGGGCGTAATTTCGGGGGTCACAGAGGGAGGGCACTGGCTTGTGTGTTTGTGTGTGCGGGGGAGGGACGCAAGAGAGTGAATACGTGGGTGGGCCCGGTGGGTTGGGCCGGAGGAGGCCCGGCGATCGGGATGGTTTACCGCGCTCGAGTAGACGGAATCGTGTGGGGCTCGAACCGGGGCGTAGACGGACGACCCGCCGCCGGCGCGGTCTGCGCGAAGGAGGCGGCGATGCCGTAATATGAGACGCGCCCGCGTGTGTGTGGGAGAGGGGAAGGGTGAGGAGAGTGTTACTTTCCTTGCGGGCACAACCTCCACAAACAAGCGGGCGTGATGGGGTCGTAATTGAGGCGACCGCGGGCGGTTGTTGAGCAAACAGGGGGTGACAAAAGAGGCGGGCGGGGGATCCTTCCTCCCGGGCCAGTACTCCCAACATGCCACACCCTCCCACCTCGTTCCCCCATCCCGCAGTTTTACCGTCCAACTGTCCAGACGGACGCACGGGGGAAGGGCGCGAGGGAAAGTGTGGGAGGTCACGGGGGCGATGATGTAAGTCCGAGGCGAGGGAGTCGTGGTTCTACGTGTGCTCCTGACTCCCTTTGTGACGCCTGAAAAGAGGTTTCAACGCCCCCCGTCTTGATGGCTGTCCCTCCTTTCTCCTCATCCAAATTGCCTCCTCCTTTTTTCCTCCTCCCCCCTCCGCGGCCCTTCATCTCCATTCCCGTCAGATTCCCCCGACCTGGAGGCTCCCGCATGATTTCTTGCCTCCGCTCTCCTTCCCCGACGACAGCCTTCCGCCAAGAGGAATGGGTCCGATTACCGGCGATGTTGTTATGCGTCGACTCCCTTGTCGGAGTGCGAAAGCGACCGTATTTTTGTAAATCGTTTCCGTCCACCTGGAGGGTGGCCGGCGTCGTGGTTGTGAGACCGATGCCCGAGCTCCACCTCATTCATGGATACAGAGGGGATTCTAGTAGCCTCCTGAATACTCTGACCCTCCATAAACTATGGTGATTGCTTGACACGATTGACAAAGGCTGAAAAGATAAACGAGGGCAGTGCGATGTGTCCGAGGAGCTAAATTCTCGCGTGCAGTATGGAATTCCTTGTGAACCAAATAATAGCTAACAGCGATTTGCCCACCAATACTGGGATGAGATAGCTGTTGATCACTTGGCCAACTTTTTACGACATCATACAATGCATACAAAATTTTGCTTTGATCAGTTTACTGTTTACTCAACGTTTAAATTCATCAACGATCAGATAGGAAAACTGCAATACATTTTAAATTCTTCTGCTTGATATTATGTATAATCTATTGAATATGTAATTTTGTGGAACTGTATTACCTAAAGTTTAAAGTAGTTGATATTATAACTTAAGCCAATTATTACTTTTTTTTGTTTGTGTTAATGCAATTTGCGAGATACGGTTTGCTTAGAAAACTTCATCACAGTTAAGTCTATTATTATATTCTATCTTTGATTTAACGTATTCCTTACATTACAGTATATGTACACAGAACCCCCTTTATAGCAACGGGATTCCAAAGAATTAGATCCTCACTACTTTGAGCAACGGCTAGAAGGGTGGACTGACACACCTTTGGGAATTACTGCAATCTTCCAGGATATTGGATTCTCCCTGGCTTAAAAAAAGGATAATGATTATTTGAGTACTATCAGAAATGTATCTTTATTTAATGAGGATAAACCCTATTGTTTTCATGAATATTTACTCGAGTTTAGTGATGTGGTTTCGCCAAACTCCGATATTTTACTCACCAATTTAGTTCCTAATCGTTTTCTTCATTTATAAAGGAAGGTAAATTAATGAAAAAAACCTCAAAAAAAGATTATTCTCACAGTTATATGAAATAATGAATTTAGATGTAACCACTAGGGTCTTTAAATTATTATTTTAAAGCAAACACACAAGATCCTATTGCTCATTCATCCGCATCAGTAATTTTCAAATAGCATGGCTTAAACCCGTAGTCGAAATAACTGTCATCTCATTGTATCATTGTTATTAATGAAGAAACGAATTAGTAACTGAATAATTGAAGTGACAAATGCTGTAAAATGTGTCATAATACTTGAAGATAATGTGTTAAGTTGAGTAACGAATCAAACTGCACCCTGAGAATTTTCAGCATACCTGTACACCTCTTGTATCTACCTCTTTTTATGAAGTACGAGTACATCAAATATGCGCGGAAGAATGTAACTTACGGAAAAATAATTAAGAGAATGTCCTATTGAGTCAGTATAAGTTTGATGATGGAATAGTATATTTCCTAAGAAGGATATACCTGCATATTCCGGGTACTTTTGATGTTTCATGATACTGAATGATTAAATTCTCATCTAGAATTGGATTGTTGAAGGCGTCACTTTGTGTGAGCGATTCATACTGGATAAGAAAACCGGATGTGGAAGAACAAAGTGTTTTCTTTTCCAGTCTCATCTAGAGGTAAGGTGCATATTCGAAACTCAAATTGATTATATTTTTGCGTTGACAAAAGTATCGGATCCTCTTTAAGTTATTAAAAATAAGATACCAATTAAACAGTAATGGAGAGTGGTTATAATAAAAATTAGTCGCTCTAGACTTTGTCATTACTGCTTAGTTAAATAACAATCTATGTAATAGCGTTTGAAATATTCATTTTGCCTAGATTATCTGAAAATGACTTAAGGTATCAATTGAATTATCATTATATCATTCTACTGCTTGAATTAAATTGATAACTAAAGTGTCAACTTATAAGAGGGAAAAGGAAATAATTATAATTACTTATTGATCTAAAACCATTAGGCAACGTTAAACTGTAGTAGAACACAAAGATTGTCCAGCACAACCATAGTTTAATGAAGAAAACTAATCCAAATAAATTTTGCTCCTGATGAAACTTTACTCTCATTTAATCCATACCTCAACGTATGCTAAAATATTTTGCAGTACGGTATCACATTTTGTCACAAAACGCTTAAAATACTTTTTGGCCGGAATAAACTGCAAGGGAAGGTTTCATGAAAAATTTTACTTGATGCAGCACCAAAGATATGAGTAACTCTTTTCGCCTAAGGGCAGCCGGCAAACACCACGAAGTAGCTTTCACCGAGGGATGAGGAAACAGTACTCTAACAAAAAAATACCATTCCCATCAATCAAACAAAGTTAGGTAGATACACCAAAACTCCCCCAGAGAGGTCGTCCGGCATGCACTTGCACTCATACCATGGTTTACCTTCCATCACCATCCCCAGATTCCCGAGGAAAAATAAAACCAAGTCAAGGGTGGGAGTTCACCAGACTACATGTCATGTTCACGTCCCTTTCGCATTAGACGTCTTTAGAAACGCACGCAAATCCGGAAGCGACCGCGATTCACACTTCGCCTGAGCGGTGGTGGCTCTGGAGTTCGGTGATCCCCCGTCCTCCCCGAGGAAAATCCATCGTCCCGGGGAAACGGCAAATCGGAAAGTGAAACGTTGAAGGGTAAATGTGGCGTAGGGGAGGGGTGCCACGATGGGTAGGGTAGAGGAAATAGGGGATGAACACATAAACACGAGTGGGCGAGGAACGTGTACACGGGTGGAGGAGGAAAGGGCCCTGAAGGGGACGGGTGAGGGTTTTGACGGATTAGCCGTCCCCCCATTTTGCTACCTCCTCCCCACTTCTCCTCTCCCCCAGCCCTCTTCCTTCTGCCCTCTCGAGTGTTGCCGTGTCTGGATCCCGGTACGGTATAACTTCTCAGAAACGGAATCGCTGGGCAACTCGCGAAATTTCCGGAGACAACAGATTTTCCACTTTAGACATGTTGAAAATATAGAACTAAACGCGGGCATTTGGGTGGAAATTAAGAATCCATGCGTCAGAATTGAATTTGTAGTCTTTATGTTGATTTTATTTCAAATTTATGAGTCCAAACAAAGAAGTGAGTAAATTCAAAACGACATACGTTATTAAGAGGCATACAAAGCAGCATATAGATAAAGGGAAGTGTTTGTCTGATTACTGCCGCGAAGAGGTTCAAATTCGACTCATTCATGCAGGAAATGGTTCGGAGAAAACTTTCCAACCGTATGACACAGGTTTTCTGTTTCAGAGGAGCTCAGTTGGGAATGGGGCGAACTTCCATTATGATTTTATCCCGATTTGGCAAATTTCCACCTCATGTGCAATCCACCTTTGACTGGTTTTTATTTTTTTGCATTCTTCGGAACGACTAACACGATAACAAGTCTTTTAGTTATTGAAATATCGATATCCGATTAACCTGAATTACATTTTATCTTCGGTGTACGAAAATTGGGGCATTAGTCCAGTCCTGCCGGCTCTTGAACACTCAAGAATTAAGACGGAGGACATTTCTCCAGTAAAGTGGGCGTCCTCGTAATGACAACATGAATGGGAACCTACCTATTAATTAGATCGCCGATATTCATTCGTCGTGGTTATTGTTGTGCCTTGTGTACATGTCATGCATATGCATCTTAATATGAGCGTTCTTTGGCGGTATGGTACAGAAAACATTGCTTCACCCAATCCCGAGCAGGAATCATGACAAGTGGCCCGTCCGCCGTTCAGTCCATCGTACGTAATGCCAAACCCACTCGCTCCCACCATTCACTCCGCCTGCATGTTTATTTTCTGCACGTCCTGTTTTCATCTTCATCCTCGCTCCAAGGCGTCCCCCTCTCCCTCGGGGTAGCATAGCATTTAGGGGAAAATGAGTAAATCGGTGTGGTTAGTGAGGATAAATAGAGAAAATATCTTCCGGTGGTCTCTTTTCTGGGTGGTCGTCGGTTCTGTTTTGCAAGCGAGACTAGTAACTTGAAGCCATATGTTGAGTTGAAACGTTAAGACAAATTATTTATTTTCTTTGAGAGCTTGAAACTCTGATTGTGTGAACTAGACATGGACCATCGCTATGAATCTTTCTAATAGTTCCCGACCAGACACTTCGCTGGACCCCATCACTTCCGTTTTGAAAGTGTACGTGTGTAGATCCGTCCCTGTTTTTCTAAATCCTTAACATATATTTAACATTGCTAAATAATGTTCTTCGTTCAATGGATACTCCAGCGCGTTCGACTAAATGGTTTGATTTATTAATTGAAAAGCGTTAATGTCCTTTGCCTTCACTTATCGCGTTTATTTCGCCAAATACTGTTCTCTATAACTATCTCCAACTATTTTCAAGTTCATATCTACTTTCATGTAATTAATGGCATTAAAATTGGCTTAGGGGAAAAAAGTTAAATAAATAGCAAATACATTTCTAATACCGAGCATAGGTTGCTAAAGTATGAATGACTAGCTTTGAATTTTACGAACACCTTTTTGATGGTCACATAATGCATTTGGCTACCCTGTGTGGCCTGCTCATCTAGTGATTCCAAAAGGGTAATTTATGCAGTACGTAGCCAAAGGGAAGAACGCACGGCATCTCCCGCACATTGTCGCGTATCCTCTCCCTTCCCTTGAGCGTATGAATTGCTGTATCTGCACAATTGAACATGTCTATGCTGCAGGACTGCATCATGCCATCAACATAATGCTTGCGGAAAAATATAGTTGTTTGCCACTCACAGACTAATAAATATATTTTACAAAGCACATTTTCCATGAAATAGCACATCGAGAGTAATAACTGCCGAAGAAATAGCTTTAGTCAATTATTTACATCAGGTTAAAAGAGTGTCCCATATGATGGGGCATGAAATCATGCATATGTAATATGCTGCTTTAAATTATCCTAAAAAAATAAAAAGGAACCGATCTCACCGCACATGCTAGAGACGTTTTGCTCAAATTCGGCCACTGTTGGAACTTGCTGCCACTAAATGGTTTCCATACCACCAACAAAATGTGTTGCCCGAAGAGGGAAATCTTAATCCTCTTTGGATTTCTTCACCCATTTACGTGATTTCATAAGTATCTCCCCTAGGTATTACTTGTTTAACTACATTAAATGTTTTGTTTTATCATGTAAGGCTTGCCTCATATTGATTTTGATTTAAAATATGGGATTTGAGTTTTTAGATTATTTTCCAATAAAAAAATTGGTAAAATGCCAACTGCCACACGTGGCCAACGTTAGTTTTATCTGAAAGCCATTAATTATGTGTATATATATATATATATATATATATATATATATATATATATATATATATATATATATATTTATTTAAATCATATGTTTGCAGTCAAAAATTCATACCTAGGGGTACAATTAGTTCTTATTTAAACTTATGTAAAATTAACGGGTCTCATGGCGATCCGCACCATAAATCGATGAAAATACTCATTATAGTAAATAACAAAACAATATATGTATCACGACAATATTAAAAAATTACATTATAATGTGAAGCAAATTGTAACTATGCAGTGGCAAGATTATTGATGATGCTTAACGTTCACCTTTAACTGCAGTAATATGTGATGTCATATCGGCGATGGCTGTGAAATGACCATTCGGATCAATTTCATAGCTCACTAGAGAATCATTTGCAGAAGGAAAATTCGTATCAACACTTCAGTACTCCCCCCTCTCCCCCCGAGTCTCTGTGACCTGTTCTCCAGCATCCTTCTCCATCCAAATTATGGCTTGCCCCTTCTCCCTCACAGCACCCACCTTTTCCTCTTGCCTCCTCGCACATCCCCCTCCATCTCCCCCCGCCGCCCTCGGTTAGGAGTCAAACCGCCTCCCGGGAAAAACACCATCCATTCCTAACCATTCGCCCGGCGAACACATCACTGCACCACGGTGAAGTAGCAGGAGGCGAGAATGCGAGCAGTGCCACTGGGAGAGGGAGGGGAGACCGTCGGTCGGTACATTGGAGGGTGGTGGGAGGAGGGGTTTGAACGAGAAAGGGGTGGCGAGGATGACGGGCATGGGGAGGGTTGCAAGAAGCCAGGAGGAGGTTTTGCCGAGCCGGGCGGAACGGATCATAAAGTGAAGGCTGAGTCGGCGCAAAGGCATATAAAGAGGGAGTGTGTGTGAGAGAGAGAGAGAGAGAAGGGGTATTTAGGACCGCAGGGGTGTCAGGAGTTTAGGCGAGGGGTGAAAGAGCAGGCAGACTTCCGACCGGGCCGGAAGGGTGGGGATTGCGTTTTCGGGGGGCGTGGGAGAGGTGGTATATCGGATGGGTGGGAAGGGGGAGGAGCCCATTGCATTGTGTGCAGGTTTATCGCTCTCCTTCCTACCCAACTGCTGACAACCCTCCTCCCTTTGCTCCTTCCCTTTTTTACACCCCTGTGCTGCTGACTTCTCGCCTCCAAAGGTGTTGAGGCTTAGAGATGAGGCCCTCGTTTGCACCGCGCGTCTCCCAAACCCAATTGGAGGCCCGCAATTACTTCTCCTCCCCTTTCCTCCCTCCTTCCTACTTTGCCCCCACACCGACTGCACCTCTTCTTTTGCCAGGGGCTTGAATCTTTCCATTTGGGCGAAGGTTTTTACGGAGCGATTTCAAAGGGTCACAGGCGTGGTGATATGTTCTAATTAATGTTAAATTCCTATCTAGATAGCGTTCCTTGTTTATTTTTTAAATAATTGATTGGGTAATTTGTTTAGAAGCATCATTATCCAGGTTGTTAATAGAGTGTTGATTGACGTCCAGAAGGTTAAATTTTGCAATAACTCTCCCCTCATCTGACCTCACCTCAACAATTATACACTAATATTGACCAATATTTAAACAATGTTAACGCGTCCACCTATTTAGTAAGAAAATGACAACTAGAGCTGGATATATTGAATAACAGTGACTATAAACATAGCGAAAGTCGCCCTTACGTTCTCCCGGGAATAGATAGGGCTCAACCTGTCACTAATTGTCAATTTTTATATAGAGATTTCTATTTAGGGATCAATTTATTTGAGTTTGACGAGTTTTAAACCCAAAAAATAATTATTTTTCTCTGGATTAAACCCTTTTTTTGGCTTGAGAGATGTCCAGAAACTTAAGTTTAATAAGTTTAACTTGATAAAACTTTAAAAAAAAGCTTACACTTGTATAAGTTTTTAGCATAAGAAACAACCGGAAATATTTTGTATATTTCATTCGAATATTTATACTTATAAAACGAACGATACTTGTCCTAAGGGAATTCAAGATCAGATGTAAGCGCTTCGAACCACAAATGTTTGTCTAGTCTGGGACGTGACATTATTCAGTGAGATGTGTATTTTGGGATGAATTAGCTTCAAGTATCTTTTTGTAAGTTTTAGATAATTTTTAGCGCCAAATTTTTTTAATCTCTGTCAGAAAACTCAAACAATATCCAAGAGAGCGAATCCAAAAAATATATAATACACATAGGATTCCACCGACATATTTAGAATAGTTGCTACGATAGTTTAATAAGTTGACAATAATTCAACCCCGCACATTCAATCGGATGCGTTTGACAGCTGATAATAAACAAAGTAGGCAAAGTAAAAATCCTTGATGTTTCTTCATTATAATGTATTCTCCCATTGCTATTAAGGTTTTAAAGCAGAAAATTAGAGGAGTCGGCATTTATGATGTAACAGTTGTTTTTATTCATGTTAGATACATATAACTCCTCGTTATTCCTCTGTTAATGATGAGCGGCTTACGAGAGAATAATAACTCATCAATTCTTGAGCCATCATGCTCCACTATCCCTCAACTCGGAGCCATATTTTGTCTCTAATCGGGTTAATTCCGTAATTATTTCTATTTTAGACTTGCGAAGTAATTCATATTAAAGTTTTATGGAATAATCAGTAAGTAATTTTTAGCGTGGGAAATTTTAAAGGATATATCGAATCATTTTTTTGGAAAAGTAGTGAAGAACCTCAAAAATTGCCCAACATCCAACATAATATCCTCACTATCGTATCAAAGTGCCACATATTGTGCAAAATAATTCCAAAGAAGAAATCCAGGGTTCAGCTCCAAGGTTTTGTAACTTTAGGATTAATCGTCGGCGAATTGATATCTCAATTATTAAGGTATATGATCACAGACTTGATAATTCAGATGATTAGTGTATGCTTGTTCCTGTTATTTCACGCGTATTATTCACGCTTGTTCCTCTTATAAAAGCGACGCGTATTGGAGATGTCCTTAAAAATAATAATTATTATTATCTTCCGATAGAACTTCCGGTAGAACTAAGGATGAGTGACTGGAATTTATGCTCTTTAAATTTGATTCAAGCAGTTCAAATAACAATAAATATTCTATGAAAAGTTATGCTATAATGATGTATTCTAAGATTAATATGTGTGAATAAGTTAAATAACTTTTCAGTAATTTCATTCTCAGTAGATTTCAATATTCTATTATTTAACTCCATAGTTTCAGCCTCAACTTTGTGGAAGTTCATTTTCATAAATGAAAAAGAAAAACTTTGTTTCAATCCACCGCTTTATTTCAGGTACGACTAGTTTCGACACTACGGGGTCATCCTCAGGTATTCTATTATTTCTTGCCCACCCCTAATTTCATTTGTTTTACTATCTGCTAAGATGCGTACTACGAGGTGCATTAAATTTCTTACACCACTCGATTGTTTTCTCGGGACCGGAAAGGGATGGAAAAATGTGGCTGAGCTCAAAATACTTGGGTACTCTTTATTTATATAACACATAGACAGTTGCACAATAAAGTGTTTGACGTCTGTGTAACTTCCGGTAGAGTGAGAAGTGTTTTCAACCCATAAAATGGTGTCGCTTAGTGTATAAAAACAGCGTGTAGTCATCTGTTTTCTCCATTCGCATGGGTTACAACGCAATCAGTCCATCGCCATTTGAGTGAGACATTCGATGATGTTTTGGATATGAAATATATATCGTATGTAGGTGCGAAAGTTCAAAGGTCGATCATCGTAACGTGACGAACCCAAGATGTATCGGCCGCAGACCATCAGTAATTTTCAAGTTGGCAAAAGTGACCCTTACAGAAGCGTTCTTGGTGATCATAGAATCATGGCGTAGACGGTGTTAAAATGTGCAAGTCTGAAATGAAATAATGCTGGGAAGCAACATAAGTTTCAACTTCTTGGTGTAATGTTTAGTTAGAAAAATTTAAAGAGTTCTCAGAACTGGAACGAAGCTTGTACAATTTCACAAGTGTTAACTTAATTCATAAAGAGAGTTTTAGGGTTGAGGAGAAAAGAATACCGTTTAAAATTTTAATTTGCGCCCTTAGATAGTTCAATTAATTTGCACCCTTTTAACCCTTAGATAGTTCAATTAATATTTTAAATTTTGCATCAAATATCTTAGAAAGGTTTAACTCTCAATCTCATTGTATATTGAACAGGCTCATTAATTTCTTATCTACACCATTCCATACAATACAACACCGGGTCGAATGAAGATGGTGCTGAACTACCAGGAATTACGATAATTTCATTTCTAAAGTTTATGAAAATTATATTGTCTGGTAACTCAAGTCGTCTTGTATCTTATTAGACTATGGTTTTTACTTTTATGATCATGATGAAATGAGAATTCATCTTATCAATGAATCCGGGAGTAAATTTACCATAACATCCACTTGTGATCTCATCCACCAATTTAATACCGGGTTTGAGTCATTCTACGTATCGTTGTCAGTTGCATTTTTTACAGTTTTCTTCTTCTTATTAAATTTCGCGACATCATTCACTTTAATATCAAGAGTTTCAAGTCATATTTGGCGCTTTTTATCCGCTGATAACGATTTTTCACGACGTGGACACCCTTTCTTTTATTTTTTTCATATCCAAAATTACGTGTTGTTAAGGCAATCAAATGCTCTACATGTATTCGTGTTGAGCATTTGGAACGTAAGGTCTAAGAAGGGAAAGGTTCAAAACATCTAACGTTAAATTTTATTATTTCAGTATCTCCGTGGCATCCGTTTTATTAAGTAATACTAGGTGTGTCTCTATAGTAGTAGGACTTTCCCGGATGGACGAACGGACTGGCGGCGGTTTCTCTGGCTGGGTTCGAGGGAAGGGAGTCTCAGGAAAGGCCGAAGGTCCGTGGCGGGTGGCAGTTGACTCCCAGTCTTTTAGAAGTACGGATCGTTCGTTTGTGAAACTTCTATAACGTGACTTCGTTACGCTCCATCATGAACCGGTTGTTGGAACAGCGTAATGCAATCAAATTTTGCGTGAAACTGAGCAAAACCGGGAAAGAGACTAATGATATGCTCAAGGCAGTTTACGGTGATAACGTCATGGGTAGATCGGATTTCTTTGAGTGGCACAAGTTGTTTCGGGAGGTTAGAGAAGATGTTGAAGACGCCGGACGTTCAGGATGCTCTTCGACCACAGAAAGTGACAAAAATCTTGCAAGAGTGAAAACTTTGTTGGACAGGATTACAGTTTAAGTGTTCGCATTGCTTCTGATGAACTTGACATCCCTAAAAGTTATGTGTATCGACTTGTGACCGATCACATGGGCATGAGAAAGGTGTGTGCGAAATTGGCTCTCGGACGAGCGAAAGGAAACTCGCACGCGGATCTACCAAGAGCTTTTCGATCATATGAGTGAGAATCCAAATATTAGACAATGCTCCACCAGACTTCTTCCTCAATTTCGTCTCAAATCCTATCTGAAAGGACATCACCGCGACTCGGTGGAAGCTTTGCAACAGGCCGTGATGAAGGAGCTCCACTCCTGGCACCATACAATCCACCAAGCATTAGCATATTTGAGGTTGGCTGATCTATACGTACAGCCTCATCGTCTGTTTTATTTCTTACACCTATTAAAAATTTATTCGTTTTTTAATGTCCAAATACATCGATTTAAACGATGGGACGGCTCATGCTTCCCCTGGGAAGCCGCAGGCCACGCTTACATAGTCGAATTTAATCCCATTAGCTACTTGCGATAGACTACAAGAGAAAATCGTGACTTAATTTTAAAAGTTATTCATAAATTTTACGTATTTTCAGTTTATGCATCAAGTTTTATATTTATCAATGTTATGGATGATTTCAATTTCGTAGTTACTTTATTGTACTCTTTAGGTATCGAGAACTGTAAAGAATTTTCAGTCTTATTTTACTTTTGACGACCATGGACGATAGGACCTGATAAAAGAAGAAAGTTCAAACCAATGAAAATGTGGTTCTGGAGAATAATGATGAATATAAAATGGATGGGCCGAGAAAAAGGAAGTTTGACGAAGAGATAAATCTAAGGAACGGGCTTAAAGGATGATGGAAATTAATTGGACACCTAAGCATGTATAGAAGACCATAATTGAAAGAACCCTAGAGGGAAAACTTACTGATGAAAATCAAAGAAGTATTACACGAAACAGTTGGTAGATTACCTGACCGGTTGTACCTTTGGGAGATTGAAAAAATGAATAATAGAAGCACTTCGAGAGCTGCTGAAAACCAATCCGGGCACTGATAAACAAAAATGATCTCAAAAAACAAGAAATAGTGGCGTATACGAGTATGTTACGAAATTTTAGTATACTAAGTAGTAATATTAGAAAATCTACGTAAAGCTAATGATATATTAATTACCAGTAAAAATGTGAACGTCTCTTTCGTATGTTTGGCTACCAATTTTACCACTTTTGACACTACATGTATGAAGGTTAATATTTTTTGAATCAGAATGTCAATCTGAGAATCTATAAAAATTCAAACGTTAAAAAAACAGGAAGATAGAAATATGATATTCCATGATTTAAGTGATGATTTTTGAACGCTAGTTACGTTTCTCCTTTTGGCCAATTCAGCAAATTGACGCAAGTTAGCGCACCTTTTCGGTTAAAGTTAGCTGAGTTTACACCGCTGAATTAAAAAATGATTTCAAAGATTTTGATAATCAATCAGCAATCAATCACAATCAAATCAAGTTATTCTGAAATGCCGATTTCAGTTGTCGCACGACTTGATGCTGACGGCCTCATCATTCCATTCCATCTTTCTCTCTTTTCATTTTTTATTCGTCTCAATGCGATAGATGATTTCTCTCATTCCTCATCCTCTTCTCCTCCTCTGGGGCCCATTTCCCCCAACTTGTTCCACGCCCCTTTCTCGCCAATTCTCCCGAATCCCCCCCGCACTATTATTGCCTATGGACGCTCCCCGACAAGGGGAGGCCTCTTGCAAGCTTTTTTTTATCCACCGTCGCCGCCTTAGTCAGCGCCAAAGGGTCGTGATTGTCCCATTGCAATCGCACCGACCTCACTTGGGAACTCCGCGAAAAGCAAGGGGCATTCATCAGGAATCGTGCTCATTTCGTGCCGAATCAACACCCGAAACCTAACGGCGAAACATTTTGCGAGGGTAACTGGCGGTCACGAGAAAGGAGGGGAAGGATTTTAATTGACAGTTACAGATGTGGCTTCGGGGCCGGTCCTATTTTTTTTCAGTTCCAGTGGTAGAGAAATACATACGGGAGAATGAACGACTATCTCTCAGAATGAATTGTAACACAGCGTAATGTACAATATTCAATGTAACGAACTCGTAAAATTCACTAGGGAAAACCTTACGTTACCGGGTTTGATTAGCTTATCCCTCTTTTTTAAGAATTAAATAATTAACTTTTTTCTGAGATTTCAATGTTGTACATTCCTTAAAAATTAGCTAATCCTCAACTGATGCATGTTATATATTTATGCATATTATGTGTAAGTACATGACTTAAGTGTAATTCACCAAAATCGTCAAAGATAGCATTGATTATGGCAAATTCAAGAATATCGTAATCTCGATTGATAAATTAATTTCATATTATAGCTAATATTTTAAAACTCCTTCTAACGGCAATTAGAAATATAATTTTCTGCATAAAGTTAAAAAGTCAAGTGTTCCAAAGTAATGGATGATTTGCTAAGTTGATTTTCATCAATGGCTCAAAAATATTTCACACGGTTCTTAAACTCTCCGACTCTCTGGGACAAGGGTTGTAGGGTTCCATATAAAATGATGAAGCATGAATTGAATGTTGCAAAGGAACGAAGCTTTTGCGGTGTAGCCTTATTTCGATAATCTGGATCACTTGTATCCAGCATGAGATCATCATAATCAGTGTTTCAATCCTAATATTTCTTTACTGCAGCCCTCCATTCTTCTCTATCCAGTTTAAATTCTCTCAACCTCAACAGTCTCCTCTGTTTTCCGTCCGGCTTAATTTGTTCTATGTATTTGTATCTTAGTTTATTTCTCTGGATTTTCCCTTCAATTTTCCCATAAGTTATGCTTGTATTTTTAACTAGCCCATTGTGCGTCAAGATTTTCTCAATCCATTTAATTCTTCTAATCATCCATTTAACTCTTCTTATTATCCTTTCCTCTTGTGTCCATTTAATCTTTAACATTTTACTCCAAGTCCATTTTTCAAAAGCTTCTATTCCCTCTCTCTGATTCTTAGAGTGCTTCATGCGAACGTTTTGACGAACTGCGTCCTTGATTGCAAACTCAGATCTTTGAACAAAGTAGTCGCCTCTTAATTATGAACACCACCTTAGTTTGAGCTGTTCTTCCCTTGATGTCTGTGGAATCTTTTTCATTCCAAGTTTATATTGCCGCCCAGGTAAATCAAGAACGTCACTTTCTCTGCTGTTGTTGCCCAAATTGTGATATCTGCGTTCAGCTTCTATCTTCCTCACAAAGAATTCCAGTGTTCTTCTTGTCGATGCTCATATCATAGTCATGAAATATTTGTTCCACATGAATCAGATTTGCTTGCAGGTCCTCTCACGTTTTTACTACAATTGCGATGACATTTGAAAACCACAACACGTTAATTTCGTCGCCATTTATCATGATTCCCTGAATTCCCAATTCTTGTGAATCATTTATTGCCTCTTCTAGGTAGAATAGTGCTCTGGCTAGGTTTCCATTCTTGTCACTTTATGCTATACCCTTTCCTTTTTTACATGCTTGGTTGTTAACTGATTCTCTTATAGGCAATGGTTTATTCTTCTGTCTTTGTAACCCATTCCAAACTCTAACAGTAGCTTGAAAATTTTATTCCATTTCATTTTGTCGAAGGTCTTCTCCAAGTCGGCGAATGGCACATGAAATGGATTGTTTGTATCATTTCTTTCGGTCAGTACCCTCAATCTTAGTATTGCCTCTCTGTCCCTTGACTTTTAGTTTTTCTTGGCGGTTTTCCGCAATCGTATCTATCTCTGATTATTCCAAAGAGTATCGTTTGCTTTCACCCCGAGTATCTTGACTAATTGTCCGTTGGTTTTGCCAACTCCTGGTGCCCTGTTACCCTTCAGGTCATTCACAGATCTGTCGAATACGCTACTAAGGATTTTCGGACACCGTTCGTCTTTTTCTATCTCAATTTCTTCTTTAATTAAGTCAACTTCAAACGGTTCGGTTCCTTGGCAGAGTCCTTTAATATATTTATTCCGCCACATACCAATGCCTTCATCTTATGTTAGTGTTTCCATTAGTTTCTCGGACGTTATGGAATTTTGTTTTTATTTCCCCGAATACTTTATCGGCCCATTATCAGTTTATTGACCGTTTCATTGTTTCCTTTCTTTTTAATTTCCTATTTGTTTCCTTAGAACAACTTTCTATCCACTCTTTTGTGGACTTACTGTACTCTCGTTTAACTTGGGATCGCAAATTTTCAAAGAGGGTTTCCTCATTGTCATTTCTTGGATTCTCGTATCTTCTTCTTGCCTCCACGTGTTTCCTTAATAGAGCTGTTGCAGCATAGGGTAGGTACGCGAAAAATGTGAATCAAATAATTTACTTTAGTTAAAGTTTAACCATTGTCCAAATGATGTTCATTCAAAGATTTGCAGAGAACTCCTTTAAACTGTTCGAAGACATTGTTTTTTGTGTACAAATAAGAAATAAGGGGTGATGGCATATTAAATAAGATACCAGAGCCTTCAGACTCGATGGAAAAATATCTCAAAAGACCGGTTAAAATTAAGCAAAAATTAAAGCAAAATTCTTAACTTCAGTAACCGACGATGCCAGGCGATAGCGTCAAGAATGCATCGTGTAATTGAGGTCACCACCCTTTGAGTATGTAGCCAAAATAAATTAAAACACTCCCCACGTGCAATCTTTGCCAAGGCAGGGCCGGTCTTGTGTAGAAGTCTTCGCTTCCTTGAATTCTAAAAGGAACGCTCGCGGATATATGGGGCACGGAAGACGTATTGATTTCTCAAAATGAAGGGCATAATTACATGCGATGGGCTGGAAATCCTCTCTTGCACACCAGATGAGATATGTTATACCCTGCAAAATTAATCTCGGATCTTCCATTTATCCATACCCCGCTAAAAATCATGCGTGCATTTCTGCCAGTTTTCTCTTTCCGGCAGTTAACTACCACTTGCGAATGAACTTCTACGGAAAAAATGGGGAGGAATCACACGTCTGATGTCCTGTGGACGTTTCAAAGCTGTGATAGCCTTCTTAATCCTAACATTTGAAGTGTAAAATTGGAAATATTATGATACGTTCCTGTAAATGGGCTACCTCATTTACGAGGCACATAGTTAGAATAGAATAGCTATTTTCCCCATATTTAATAATATATTACTTTTTGCCTACATTTTATTTCTCCATTTTTAATGGGATTTATATGTTTTTTTTTAAATATTTGCTATACATTTCCACCATAGATAGAGAAATGTTACCACAATTAGGTTTCGACCTAAATGGGCTTTCATAAAATATCTCAATAAATTGATAAAATTAAAATATTGTATTTTAATGAAAACTGAACAAAGACATTTACCTAGCTCTTATTGCAAAACAAAACTTTTTTAGTTGCCAAAAAAATTGCTATGATTTATCTTGAAGATATCGCTTAAAAAAGTTGCCAATGATTATGATAATCTTTGTGAATTATTGTCATACCCAAATGTCCTTTTCAACATTAGATAAAATTGAACCATGGTTAACCCCTTCTCTCACGCACAATTTATTTCCATCAAATCGACTTCCGCGATACTTGATCTAACGACAAATATCCCCCGCTCAACCGAGCCTAACCATAAAATTCCTTGTTCCGGTGCCTGAGGCGCGTAAAATGCTACTTCAACAGAACCCATTCTCTCGCCGGAAACAGGTTTTCCGGTGTGTCCATAAGAGACGTCGCCGAAGGGTTTATCCATGGCGCACTGTACCCATCGGAAAATATAGACGGTACAGATATTACTATTGAAGTTTGATTTCATGCGATCATTTATGATAAATGCAAATAACCTGTTCCAATGCAATAATTTCTCCGAACACTTTTCTCCAGAAACGTACTCAAAGTTTCTGCGAAAAAGAAAGACTTGCGTATATTTGAGCATGGTGCAATGCTTAGAACCCAACCTCACCTTACGCGAAAGCACTATACATTTCAGAGCAGGTGAAAAATCTTTCTGAGAAAGTGTGCTGTTTTCTCATTACATTCCGTGATTTCTGATGAGTCTTAAAGGGGTTAAAGAAGTGAGACATTAAGCTATTCAATTGTATGATCAAGTCTGCAATCATTTCGTTGATTTTAGTACATTCATGGATTTATATTATAAAAAAACTAGTCCTCCACTCTGAACATCAATTTACATTACTCCCTGACAGTTCCCGATTCCTTTATCTCAATTAGACAAAAGTATTTGCATTCCGTTTGTACATGTTTTCCTTCCACGTTGATTCTTAAAGATTTTACGCGTCTATTCCAAAGTGTTTGTTTGCCGTTTCTTGCTGTCTTCTGGTCTATCAATCGCTTCCTTTCTCGTTTCATTTAGATTTTCACCATTCGTCAAACACTTCACTTTCCTCGAAATCACTTTTTGAGATGCCAGTGTTTAAGGTCCACGTGGATTCTTGTTTGCGTATTTACCAACAATGATTTTTGGGTCACATTAAATTTTTCTACGCTTGAGATTTCCATCTTGGAATTTCATTTATCATTTCATGTTATGATGTATGACTAGGTGTAAAAGTTGTATCGTTCGATTCGGCTATATAAAAAGTTTTTCATGTTATAGCAAAAACGATAGAATTAAGAGAATTTAAAACATTCTTAGCATTTTAACACTAAATTTACTTTCTCAATTTATTGGAAAGCAAATTCAATTCTTGAACTCAGTAGTGTCAAGAGTAGGCAAAAACTAAGAATTCAATTGATACGTGATTGGTAAATCCTCATGGGAATTATACCCTAAATCCGAGTTGTATATCTGAGTAATTATTGTAGATTCCTAGACTACCCCTTGGAGGAAAAGCGGTAATATTCCTTACGGTTGTAAATGTGATTGAAAAGTAAGGAAGAGTAGTCAATTTATTCCTTATAATAGATCTAGCGTAAGTTTTTATTATTTACGGACCCAGTGTAGGATTTTTGCCTCAATACCATCTGATAAACTGGTATGGGATCCCGTCCAACGTAGTAGGGAATAAATTAGAGTTGAAATCATACCAAGGAAAATAAAGACAGCCGTATGTGTTTTAACACTAAATAAAACAGTCTCTTGCGCAAGCGTAATGGTATCAGGAAACACTTTGTTGAACTATTCCATTCTAGAATTGGCTTAACGATATCGTAACCAGGGTGCCGCTTATAAGTTTTAAATATCTGTGGAAAACAAAGTTTTTTCCCTCAAATCCAATTTCATTTCTCTGAAATTTTGTCAGTATCAGAAGCTCAGGTTCTCGAGCTTCTCCAGTGGTCCTGCTTCTCACATTTCTTACTGGCTATAGGGTAGGTATATGTTTCGATCAGGAACCGAATCACTTTGATTGTAGCACCGCAGACGATGTATCCCGCTGTGGGTATGAAATCGATGAACCAGCATAGCGGAAGAACCGAGAAATCCACAACGTTCAATTAGTTCACTAATGCATGATTCCTGAACAGAAATTTCAACCTCTACAATGTTGAAAATTGGATAATTTATGAGTATTTTCGCTACACTTCTACGTATGGTTATGGAACTAAAGGAAGGATATGTTTAAGATCATACCATACGGAAATGCTAAACAAAAGAAAACGCAGGTGTTGGGTTTTTTTTATTTTATATGATATTTTTTGTCTTTCTAAATCTAAAATTATGCCTGTGCAATTTTTTTTGACACAAATTTGTTTGTCTGGATGATGTGTATTCGAGATGAGGAAGTAGCTGCCAAACAGCAACACATCAAAATTAAATTAATCGTTAATATGACAATGATCGTATTAATAATTAATATTTATTATTCGGGGTCAAAGCAGAGGATGCCCTCTATGAAATAATCAAAGGCAGCTCCGACAGCGGAAAGATACCAGAAGACTTTATCCCTATATTATCGCATAAGATATCCTTCTACCTCCGCTTGGGACTCGGAGAAATGGATACACGAGTAAAGTATCAGTTCGACCGGGGTGTGGGAGAAATAAGGCGTGTCAGGTAGTTAGGTCGGGTATCCTCGATCTGCAGTCGTCGGCACCCGTAAGGAAAGAACCGTCATAGGAATTAAAATTTGAAAATGGGTTGGTATATGGAATATGTTTAATAGCAAGTCTTACAATAAGCGTTGGTGAGCAACTAATATTCAAACTGAAGTAAAGTCCGTATTTATAGGCGTCTACTAAGTCTAGGAGACTTTAGGGGTCTGTTAAATTAATATTTCCCATGATTTTTGACGACAGATAGGCTTTTTGAGACAGATGACACTTTAACCATCCGCCGTTGCATTATCTCATGGAGAATTTTCATCTCTGAGATTCCTCAGTGTTGAGAGACTATAAATTTGAGTTTAGTACAAATTCAATTTGATAACTATTCGAAATTGAAATTAAGTATGTTTAATGAAATCTATAACGATGTAATATTATTTTATTTACCGACTGTGGCACTAATGTAATGAATCCACGTTAGTAGGTTCATAGATGCATACCTATTATGACATTTCCTTTCGGGGTGGGCCGAGTCGGGACAAGCCTGTTTTCACTAACATGTGACGGAAGGAAATTTACTTTGTCTTATTAACGCTATCCATTTTGCCCTCCTTCTTTATAATATTTCATATTCTCAATTGTATAGTATACTCAGAATATCTTCAGCCACATTCATCCAAGGCATCTCGATTTACCACTCTCTTTCTCAAAGCGTTCACCCTTCTTCCAAATCATTGCCTGGAGCGTTCCTACAAAACGACCTAATTAGTATAGCACTCATATTTCATACTTTTGCAATACTGGTGAGTATGATACAGATTTTTCATAGCCCACGGAGTCCTCACCCTATCTCTCCTTTTCTTGCGATAAACTCTTTAAGTAACCAAAACCCTACACACACACACACACACACTCTGTCGAAATTGTCTAGCCTGACATACCCGAGTTTCGTCTCAGGTAATAAGTACAACTTTAAACGCGGTAATTTTTGCTGCCTTAGACAATATTCATTTTTTATATGCTCCACGTACTACTGACTACATTTCTGTCTGTATTCACACACCTCTGTATATCTTCGTATCTCCCAACGTCTATTACAAATATTGTTCCCAGGCATAAAAATTACGAGTATTTGACCCATTATCCTAACTATTCCCACCATTTCCCTCATGAATCGGAACTGCTTTCGTTTTTAATGCCTTTTCCCCAAATTTCATTCTCACCGTTAATTCGCTGAAGCTGTTCAGGGCCCTCTGTACATCTTGGGAGCTCTCAGTCAGCAATACTAAATCTTCGGTGTGCAAATGAAGGAAAACGTTAACATATCTCTAAGAATTACACGAACTTCTTAACATAATTTTTAAACATTTCGATTGTTCGGATAAACGTATCTGTTAATCTCTGGATATGGCAATCATTCACATTTATATTTTAATCGCTATTATTCGGAGTGCGATTTTTTAAAAATGCGTTCGCTAAATTCATTGTCCTCAAGGAACGTCGACTTTTCCATTGTACGGTGCTTCACTTAAGATTCAAAATACGCCAAACAACATTTAAAGCGGATCACATAGGAGGATCTACACTTTGGTCCGGTGCCATTCCACGCCTCTATCTTTTCCTACTCCTGAGATTATCAGTCCCTTTGGATGGATTGACGAGCCGTAACCGGCAGTCGTTTCCAGCAAGTCGCCAAGAATCCTTCAAAACCAATGATTGGGACGCGAAACTGTGCTCGGTGCGGGAAATGATCGTTGGCAGGAGGAGTTTAACGAAAGAGGCGGCGGAGGAGACGAATGAGAGAGGTTTCGACCGCCAAAGGAGATTCATCCCTCTCACTCCCGTGCCTGCCCACCGCCAACGCCCGCCAAAACCCCTCCTCTTTCCCCACCCCCACCGATCCGCTTTCAGCTCACGTCTTTTAACTAGCTCTTTTATAGCCTCCCCCTTTTGGTGACGACGTCGCGGAGAGCTCGGGGATGTACTCGCTGCTGCCATGTGTGTGTGTCCGCCGTACCTCGAGCAGGGGTGTGTGCACCACACCCGCCCACACCCCACGTCGCAGCACCACACACATACACTCGCGCGCGTGGGAGTGGGAGCGCGGAAAGAGGAGGATGGGAGGGTTAGCGTGGGCGGAGGGAGGACATAGCGGAGGGATGAGTTGTTCTTAGCTCGCCTCCGCCGTCATGCGCACACGATTGCCGCGAAGGATTGCGCTGGAGAGCCGCGCGGGAGGCCCGGGAGGGCGGGGGTGGTCAAGACTCCCCGACTGAGACTATTGGCGGCCATGGAGAGGCAGGCCGTGACGGATCCAAATGGGTGTGGGGGTGGGATCGAAGGATTGTGTTGTGGAGGGGGATGTTGGGGGGGGGGGTGTCCGGGGGAAGGCTTTGCTGCCCATGTCGCTCGCCAGCCATCGCTCTGCGGGACGACCTCATTGGGTGGATTGCAGAAACGGTGCTCGGCCGGCGTTCCTTGGAAGCTTCGCTTGAACTTCGCAATCCGTTTGAGAACGGACGGGGGTCTCTCCAATGACCTGTTCACGTGTTAAATTGGTTAATGTCCCTTTTCTTTTTAGAACCCGAATTGTTCCCGTATTGCGCTCTCATTTTGACAAAAGCATAAAGTAACCAACACACGGTAACCTGTAAATGGAATTTCTATTTGGAAGACTCGAGTAAAATTTGCAATCCATTTCAAAACGGATTGCATTGACCTACTACCGTGTTCCCTTTAACTTTTCCCATGCATTCGAGTATTGAGTATTCAAATTGGCCATCTTTGAACTGGAATATCTATTTTCAAGCTTTTAAAAAATTCTTCAATTGTAAACCGATCCTGCCCATTCCCGAATGATTAGGGTCATTGCACTGATCCGTGTCCGTTTCAAGCATTTATATACATGTACATGTACCATACCTTAAAATGGTCTTCTGTCAACTGAAAATAACTGGCTAAAGCACTCAGCTAAACATCGAGGAATACGGGATCGAATCTCAGTCAAGATGAATGATATTTACAATCTGAAATCGTTGCACTGTAATGCACATTTAGCGGATGACTCCATCAATAGTTACTGTCGCGTCATCTTCCGCAGTTTCTGGAATTTGAAATAGCAATGCTATAAACGAGTGGATTTTTCTGGGAGGCAGTTCACTCCACCACCCTTGAGGGCATGAGTTTGCGCCCGAAGCGATTCTGGATATTATTTTTTCTCATGATTATTTCTTAAGCTAAGTTAAACCTGAGCTGACCCTCACAGACATATCTTATTAACGTCTATAAAACTTGCAGTAGTTCTATTCCTAAAATTAAATCATTTTCAAATTAAACTTGATATGTTAATTCACAACAGCGATCTTTAAACTTTTTTTCTGGTAGCATGGAAAGAAACACTTTTCCCCAAAACGTAATGTCCAAAATTGGAGACGCGTGTAGCTTGCATTATTGTTGATAATTCATCAGTCTTGGTGTATTCATCAGATTCACTAGTCTGAAAGGGAATGTAATACACGTAATGTATTCATACTTCATTCAGATGTCAGTCACATGTGGCTCTCTTTAATATTTTGGTAAAAAAATTTAAAAAATTCCCAGCTCTCCATGAAAATAAAAACAAATTCACTTAGTGGTTTAAAAATAACAAAAAAATTGATCATTCTTTTGAAATTGATATTTGATTACACTTAATACGTAATGGAAATTTGCTGTAATTTTATCAATATTAAGGAATGTATCAAATTAAGTCCCATTACCCCTAAGAGCTTGATTGAATCCTAATACGAAACGATGTCACCCTAGCCATGTGAAAGGGAAATGGGTGTGTTGTGGTCAAGGGTGTCCCCATTGTCACGCCGTCAACGCTCCAAGTACGACAATGATAATTATAATTTTCAACTGAGGGCTTAAGTAGTATTGAAGGAAGAATTAGAAGGTCTCGAATGCCGGAAGGTGTTCTGTTTGTCGAATGACCAATGGAATGCGAATGCTTCTCTTGTGTTACAACTCTGAATCACGCCTTTCCTTACGCCACGATTGCCAACCTATAAGAAAAAAGAAAATTCCCTGCAACTGAACGACAAAAAGGAAAATGAATTCAAAATCACCTGGTATAGGTTTCAAATATCCATATTCATTCTTTGATTCAACTGGGAGTTAAAATCATAAGGTGATATTTTTAAAATTGATAATAATAAAATCGCGTTGGTTAGGAAGCAGCTTCGTACGATTCCTCTTCGCAAATGATTAGAAATATCCCAATTAACCGCTATTACCTCTTGCAGTCAATACCGACGTATAAATCCACTGTCGAGCAAGCCTGTACGTGTATTGCTCAAACAATTAGCCCTTCTGATTTTAATTGCGAATTGAGTTAATGCCCCCAACTGCAGGTTTTTGATGAAGATTGAAGGCCGTGTGAACAGTAATTCACCCAATAAGTCCTTATTCTCATTCATTCCTTCATCATTAAGCGTGTTTTTGCTAATATTACGTTTATTTTCAAGTTAATGTAAGTTTGTTAGACTGAAAACTCAAGCATGATTTTTCTGCAATTGTCATGACTCATAGATTGAGGAAATAACAAGTAATCGCCTCAAATATTTATATTCACACTTTTATTAACACTAATGATTCAGCTGTTTGATTTTATGAGATATTTCTCTACCTGTCGCTTGGTAGAATCATTTCGCATTTCACTCTCGAATCCTTTGCTTCGTTTGGGTCGGGATCAAATTTTATTTTTGTGATCAGAAGGGTTTCATAGAGCGGAGGAAGAGAAATTACGCAGCGTCGGTAAAATCATAATACCATTGAAAAGTTACAGTAGACTGTACAGCACCATTAATTTAGAAGAAATTCTCCTCAAATTGAACGACTACCCCGTCAATTATGGATTTAAATTTCAATCCACACTCCCTTTAAGATTCGATCTTGGATCTTCATCTTGGAAATTTAATACTCACGCAAGCCACTGCTTGCGTCCGATCCCTTACTTCATTTTGTGTTTTGCATGCGTGAGTTTCTGAGGCAAGAATGCAACGTTCCGGAGAGAAACCAGAAGAATTAGTTTTCCTATCCTTCAAACCTCTGTTGGCAGCCATGTGTGCCTCTTAGTGCACGAGTGGGTGGGTGGGTAGGTGGGAGGATTGGGTGGGATGTTTGTCCAGGAGAGGAACCGGAGATAATAAAGGCGGTGCGTGCGCATTCGTCGCTCCTCGGAATCGTCCGTGCTGTGACTTGAGCACAATATAAAGGGCCGTGTGATTGATGTGCGGTGCAAGCCCGAAGGCGGGAGGGTCGGGGTACACAAAGGGGAAGGAGACTTCGGGTCGCCTTGGATCGCAGGGGGGGATAGGGGGAAGGAGTGGGAGGGGCCCGTAGGGGAGGGAAATTTGGAATCCTCATGTCCCGCGGGGCGCAGGAAGCAGTCGTCAAGACCCCACTCACCTCCCCCCTCCCCCTTCGCCAAACCCTCGATCCTCCAGTAGCCCGCCAATTAATGCTTAGAAAGGATGGAGGAAGGGGGAGGCGCGTTATCTCAGAGACATAAGTTCAAGCGAAAAATGTATCCGCTAAATGAGCCTATGGAAGAGCTCACTAATTTAATCATTGTCCCTTCAACCCGAATTTCATTTCGCCGCATCGTGATAGCGCGTCGGAACGGCCTACTTGTTTTGACTCATTCAATTTATTTTGCGATTTTCATTACCAACGTTCGACGGCCAGAATGGTGATGCCTATTGACCAAACAACCAGGATAATTTGTCCTAATTTTGGAATTGATAGGCGGAGGTAGACCCTAGTTCGTATTAAATCATGAATCGTGCGATATTCACTCATTTAAATTAGTTAAAACAACATACGCTGTTCCCTTCCCTATATGATTTATAACACATGTATCGTGTACCTCTCACCCTAACTTTCAGCTTTATCTTTTACCTGTCTATAACCTAAAACTTTCCGGCATGATAAGAAAATAATGTATTAATGTCTAGTTATTCCAGTATTCTCCATTAATGGACCGAGTATGAGTTTCCCAAAAGAGAAATACTCCGAAAACCCCTATCCCCTGATTATTCGTGTGTTGGTTCAAGTTTCCCGCCAATGAGACAGTTGCTGCCAACATTAAGGCACATAGGCACACTGTGCTAAGGGTGTCGCCTCCATCTTTCGTCAACGTACTCATGGTGGTGAAACACCAGGATTTTACGCACTCCTCCAAAGCGAGACGATTTCAGGGCTCTCGCGGTGATCACAATAGTGTGCACGCTGCCCACCGATTCAACCAAGCGAGAAAGAGGTGGATTAGGAAACGGAGGACGGCTGGCGAGAAGCTTACAGAGTTGGCTTTAAATTTGCCAACATGCTCCCAGTGAAATGCTAAAAGTAACTATATAGCTTGAAAAATTGAAGCATTATCTATAAAGTCGAGCCGAATACAAATGCGACAATAACTAGGTATCGAACTCGGATAAGCAGCTTTTCAACCACCACACCAAGTCCATATTTACTCGTGAAAATTTTGAAACCATTATGTTTGATACGCGTAGCATTTCAATTTTCATTTGCAATAGGGTTATCCTCAGTTCATGTCAACTTCTATTCTTATGGCATCTTGGCATGGCTATAGGCAGACAAATGGGTCCACCCTTCTCTCAAATTGTAGACTTTCTCACAAAGTGTCAACCTCTTACACCATTACATCACGCTTGTCCCTATACCCACCTTTTAAAAACTAGTGACCTCAATCAAATGTTAAGGAGTCGGCTATCTCCTAGCCCTACTAATGGGCTTGTTTAAACTCCTTTCAAGTTAGTCTATAATCGTAAAAAAAGGGTCCACGTGGTGCAATCACCTCTCTCACGAGCCTGTTTGCTGTATTTGGACAATTAAATAAAATCTCAAAACTTTCGCCTTGGCCCGACTTAACGTATTTGTAGAATATGACAACATATGAAGACGGTTGTATAAAATGAATGGTTCAATATATATTCAAAAGATGTTTTGACATTTCAAATGCATGCCTCATGGTCTCGATTGCTACTTTTATGCTCTTACTTCAATGATTCATAACTTCTTGACCGTAATTATATCCCATCGCTAGTGTTCGTTAGAGACACTTGCCATGTAAATGACTCATGAATGTTTCGAATAAAATTTGATGATGAATCGGTACTGATATTTTAGCTGGGACAAAATTCATAACATTCTATAAATCATTAATCAAAATCAACGCTCTGGTTAGTTACGTGAACAATATTGACATTATTAGGAATTAGAGTCATTGGCACCAAACACAGAAACAGTCTAATGGTATGTAATTTTCTCACACTTTTGGTGCACTGCAGTTCCCCGATACCCGTGCATTTACTTGAAAATTGTTATAGGTTATTATATCTGACCTATTTTTTATAGTGAGTTCAGTATTATCGCAGAAATTGTGATAAATTCATTGAAAATTAAGTGTGCATAATTGAAAGCTCACTGATCAAATTGATTATCATTAAAAAGTCTTCTACCAACATAGAAAATGTATTCTTTTGATGGTGATGTGATCACTTTGGTAAAAAAATAATAAAAAGATTGAGGTATTTCCTTGGTTCAGTAGATGACACAATTACACTTGCAGACAATTATTGGTGTACATGGGATGAGAAATATTTGACTGCTTAAAATGACTTACATAATGAATTTCAAGCTCATTCAATTTTATACTGTCCTTATAATGCGGCCACGTTGGTTTTCGTTTTAATCAAATCTATGGTTCCTTCAAAATAACATCAGAAAATATCAGGAAAACCTTCAGTATGTCTTCCGATTTGAATGTGTCTTGGGAATAATAAGAGTTTTCTGTCAATATTATTGAGGTAATTGGAGGATTGGCACTTCAATACTAAATTCCAAGAAACTGTGGGAGATGCCGCGACAGTTACTTCTAACAGAGTCATCCGCTAAATGTGCATAACAATGCAAAACTTTCAGAAAGTGAAAATCTTTCCAGTTAAGGCGAATGATTTTTACACTTTGAAATCGTTTTACTTTAATATTAAGTTGAAAATATGGTGACTAAAGCAGCTCTCCCAAATTACCTTTTAATTTATTAATTAGTTGTTCGAAAACAATGTTTAAACATATATATTTTAAGCAATAAAAAATAACCATACATATCCAACACCTCTTCCCTATTCTTAATTGGCCGACTTCGAGTCTCCTTTGTCTGGGACTTCCAGCTATTACCTGCTATTTAAAATTTACTATCCATCATGTAACACCGAGAAGAGAGAGATTGAAAAGTAGTCTTACCTTTTTCTGATGAATCTATGATTATATAAAATTATAAAAGCACGGTGTAAAGTAAAATATTTACCAGGAATCTTCTGAAAATAAAAGTATTTTTATTGAATCACGCCTAACTATGCCAAATTCTGGACTTATTTTTTTCAATCGTTATCCGTTTCAATCCGAGAATATAAACTTTATACGATGAAATCGAAAAAGGTTTATATTCTCACGAGGATCAGCTCGTGGATGCTCCCGTTCCTCCTGGGGAGTGTCTCCGCAAAGGGACCCATGCTTAACTATGGAAGGATGCTCCATTTGCGGGGCACTAATCCCTGATATTAATCTTGCGAATCCAGTCCTTAACTCAGAAAAGATTGTCCGGAGACTAATGGCGATGAATATAATGCGTTGCTTTTATTACTGTTGGGACCGCAAACAGAGCCTCCGAACGGCGACATCGAAAAACAACCCCCATTGTTGCCCTCTTGACATCCCCCCGATTTAATCCTTGACAAATGGGACCACATCCTCCCCATGGGGGCGCTCTCCCCCTCCTCTTCTCCACCCCGCACATCACCCCCCCCCCCAAATGCACCCCAACTGCTGCACACCCTCCGGATGCAATAGGATGCATGGGGGGAGGGGGACAGCGGACTCAACACGTGAGGTCGTGCAGATACATATGAATTATGCAAATTTGATAGTGAATAAAAGGATAACAAGGCTCGATAATTCCCCTCAAATATTCATCTCCTTAAAAAAAGGGGGGATTTATATATATCATCGAAAATTAAAAAGAGTTTAATTCTTAAATATGTACGCATAGCCCGAGTCACATAATTCCTGTTGAATGATTTTCTTTTTTTTTATTTATTTCGGATTTATTATTTCGGATTGTATTACTTTCGGATTTATTATTTCTTCGTTTGTTTGCGATAATCATTGGTCTGTTTCTGCATCCGGAGGGTTTGCAGTTTGACTTGTTTCCTGAACCCCTTCAGTGTAAGCCGCAAGTCAAGAAAGAAATAGTATTAACTTTGTCCTTTACTATTAAATGTTAGAAATTGGTCTTTGTGTTTTCCCTCGGAATTATTAATCAAGACTTAAATATGTATTTTATTAAGAACACAATGTATAAATCCACTGTTCTTTATTATCGTACAACTAGTTTCAACGCTTATGCGTCATCATCAGGTACAAAAATAAAACCAGCTGCGGCTCATTTATATAGCATTTATGAGGGAGGGTGGAGTGGGTGAGAGAGGGGGGAAAAGAGGGGAAAAATCGGGTTGTGATCGGCATAAATGGGAAGGAGGATGATTGGGGAGAGGTATTCAAACAATAATTCGTTCACCAAATGACCCGTTTTTAAATTCTTTCTTATTTCAAGCTCCTTCCACTTGTCCATCCTCATCCCTTTATCCATCTGGTGAGTTCTGGGTTGAAATCACTCTCATGGTTGTTTTCCCACAGATGTTTAGCGAAGTGCGATTTCTTGAGGTCACAATTCCTAAAACAGCGTTTATGCTCTTCCGCGCGTGCTTTTAACGACCTCCCCGTTTGGCCTATATATATCGCATTACAGTCGTTACAAATTAACTTATAAATGCCACTTTTATTCAATTTGACTACATTGTCTTTCGTAGAGTTCAAAAATGATTTCAAGTTATTCCTATTGTAGAAGGCTATACGAAATTGTTCCCTTGGAAAGAGATTGGCTATCTTCTGTGAAATTCAAGCATAAAAAGGGAGTTAACACCATTTGTATTCTTTTTCAACCACATTAATTGGTTTGTATAAAAATTCTTTGGCTTGACAGGAACGTTTTATTTGTAGCATTTTTTCTATTAAACTGTCTTTGTAGCCATTATTCGTTGCTAAATCTTTAATTATTTTAAGTTCATGAGCAAAATTGTTTTTGGGCCGAGGTATGGTCAACAGTCTGTTTAATAAAAAATTAAAAGTTGGAAGCTTGTGGGATATGTGATGGCGGGAGTTGAAGGGGATGATGTGATCTGTGGTGGTTATTTTCCGGAAAATTTCAAAATCATAGAAAGCCCCGTCCCTTTTTCGACACAATGATATCTAGAAACTTTAATTTATTATTGAGTTCTTTTTCACATCTGAAACTGATTTTTTTGCATTGGGCATTTAGGGTAATCATAAAATTCTCTGTCTTTCAGTGCCTGTCCATACAGCAAAAATATCGTTTACGTATCGAAAACAACAGTGAATATTCTTTGTAAACATTGATTACATTAAATAAATATTGAACATGAACTTCCACAAAGTTGAGCTTAAAACAATGTAGAGCAATTAAGACTTGACCTAAGTGAATAACTAATAAACGGCATGAGCTGCGGTGGCCTATGATTTCTCTTTGGAAAATGACGAGTACTATTTGATGAGCATGTTTTAAAAGGAGACGTAGTAGTTCAATAGTTAGAGCATTGAACTATAGACCAGAAGAACCCCGTTAGAGTCTGAGGAACGCCTCTGGGCACCCTCAGCTTTACGTAAGGTGTTCAATTTTTCGGGTACCAGAATCTTCTGGGAAATCATGGACGGACAGGGATAGGAACTGGCCCTCTTACCCTGCCAGTGTTTGAATTTCGCACGCCGCTGGGTTCTGCATTGAGTGACCTCTAGTCTCACCAATTAAATAAAGTTTCGGGTTAATAACTGTTCTGGTTTAAAAAGAAAAGCTTTCAGCTTCAATATACATAAGCCATTCATATGAATGCATTTTTATGTTACAAACGCAATATATTTCACATAAATGTGACCAAATTCGAGGGTAGGAGTGGTTTTTCACTTTTTTGCGTTTCTTCTTCATATTTTGCATACATATCTGCTGGAATACTTTCCTGGTAAATTTGCTTAATTACAATTGAGTCTCCGCTTTGTATTCCTGAAAAGCATTAAAAATAAATTTGATTTCCACTCCAGCACCATAATACTGGGATAGAAAAGTTTGAGATTGGCGGCATCTAAGAGTCCAATTTCTTTCATGCGTGGTATATCCCAGTCGTGAATAAATGTTTGCACATTTTAATTCAGCGTGGCAAAGGACAGGAGCCATTTCGAATATCTTACGGCTTTTGGACGTCAACCAAGAGAGAGAATCGGCAAATTTCACATTTTCCCTCATTCGCCATTCACCCGGCGCCGCGGACGCGTACCTCAAGGCAGACAGCCGTTTTACGTGCCCGACGGTGGGCGAGGTCTCATTCCAATTTGCACGGCGGAGAATCCGCTGTTTCCCCTATAGCTTGGCATTCGCCACTCCATTGGCTCTGGAGGTTTCCAAAAAAAACTAATCAAGGAATATCTTTCAGATCACGATTGTGGACGGAAAAATATTGCAGCTTATCTGGATAGCAACATTCAGTGGGTAATGGCAAAAAAACAAATCTGCGTCAGTTATAACTAATATCTCCATCACCTATTTTCTAATGATGATTATTATTATCATAGGTAAGCTACCGGTTAAGGCAGGTTATCGATGGACACAAGCTTCTGAACGATACAGCGACGATTCCCTTTGGATATCCTTCGGTCTATTTTTACCGTTACAAAAAAAATAATTTTCCATAAAGGTATTTAAGCTATAGTTTTCATTTATTTAATGACAATGAGGAAAGAGTCAATGTAATTTTTGGACTTATGCGGAAGTTGATCCGGTTTTTTATGAATATTCTTGTTTTAAAGAACATCAAAATGAATATTACTTACATGCCCGACAAGACTTTTGAACGCATACCTCGTGTCACCGAAGCGTGTAATAATTTATTTCGGTGTCCGTTGGTATTTCTCATTTTGTGTCATTATCTTCTGATTCGTATGTACCAAATGGATTATAAAATTATTTTTGACGCACCCAATACTTCTTAAATGATAGTTACAAATTAAGTGAAAAAGCCTTCAGTCTTTTTCACGAGAAATTACACTTTTCGTTATCCAACATCAAGGTTATTACTTTTAATTTGTTTATGCCGGGTAAAATGCGATTATTTAGATCGTAATTTAACTATAACAAAAGTGCTGCATCGATCATTTCAAAATTACTGTTAGTAGAAGGTTTTAGTCATTAGTAGATAAACATTTATGCCGTAGAAGCTTCGGAATGAAAACGTTCTTCATGAAAATACAGGATTGATGATCTCCGACATTGATCAGGGGAGGGAATCGAATTTTTGTCCCGGGTCCTTAGATATGTATCCGATAATCTGTAGGGCGTTTAGGCATGGGTTCCGTGCCCAAAGCCAAAGTTGAGCTTGGAAGAATAATATTCCCCTCGCTGAAGTGTCGTCGGCGCCTATGCAGGGGCACGAATATTATCACGGCAAACTGATAAATCTAGTCATGTGTCACGCGCGAGTGAGATAACCGACCGACTCGAAGGAGCGACGAGCCCTCGGAATCGAGGAGTGGATGGGGGAAAAGATGGTCCCAAGTCCGGACACCTTTGACAAAACTGAGGAAGGCGTCGACGAAATCTCGCCTCGGATCCCGCGTTGCCCCGTCAACGTCCCGATGATAAACCCCCCCTCCCCCTTTGGTGATCCTCCGTGCGCGCAATCGGGGATTCGGATCTCCTTCTACGAGTGGGGGAAATTGTGCGCGCGGGGGTCGGGGAAAATGGGAGGGGTGTGGTGTTGGGAGAGGAGGAGGAGGAGACGAGGGAAATGCGACACGCGGCTCGTTTACCATCCTCGAGTCTCCCGAGGAGGAGGAAGAAGTCTCGATGGAGAGGAACGACAAAGGACACTCCCGCGGCCCGCCGCTCTGCCTCCACACAATCGGTCCTAATCCTCTCTCTCTCTCCCTTTCCCCCTCCTCTTCAGCCGACCAGAGACAAAAGAAGACCGACTCGCACCTGCTCAGACACCCCTTCCCCACTATTCTCACGGACCTTCTCACCGAGAGCGCGGAAATTCCGATGAAACAAAACCAAGCGAGAGGAGAAACTATTAAGGAGTCCCAAAAACTTTACGACGGGGTCCGAAGTGGAAAAGGGGGAAGGCTTATAATGTCCCCACGACCTTCCTTCTCGCCTCGCATACGCCCCCGCCTGCCCCCTCCCCAAATGAATTATTCCCTTCTTTCGTCGAGCGTTTTTTTTCTTCGTTTCACTTCGAAAACAATCGAGACGCGGTTGAAATAAATGCGCTTCCGAGCAGCGATCTCTCGGGACGTCGCGCGGTGGCTTATGTTTCCTTCCGCGGCACGGAGATATTCTTCCTCTCCAGAGGGGTTCCTTTCATAAATTTTCGTTTTCATTTTTGTTGTTTTGACCCCTCCCCACTTACAATCCCAACACCCACTCCAGCTGCCCCCTCATCCCCTTCCTTCACTCCCCCCCACCCCCTCAAACTGTCCTCCTCCGCCTCCCCCCCGTCGACATTTTCCCCTCTCTCCCTCCCGCGCCTCTCCGCATCTTTCACTCTTCCATGAATCTGAATTAGCCAGCGAGGGTTGGAGGGGTGAGGGGAAGCTGTTTTGTTGGAGGAAGGGTTTCCCCTATCCCTTCGCCCCTTTGGTGTGACCGCCGAAGAGAGCGACGCCGCTCCAGGCCAAAGGGAAAACGGCCCCATCTAATGTTCGTGGCACGTACGCAAGCGGTGGGAATGCTGGAGAGATACAATAAACAATCCATTCCACCTCCAGACCCTTCCCTTTCAAAACTCCCGATCCTTCTTCCCCCTCTAACTCTCCCCCGGTCCCCTCATAACCCTTTCGTCCATCGCCCTCCCGCCCCAACCACCAGGTTCACGCGTCGCGACAGCGTTTTTCAGTCGGAGAGTTACCGCGGCTTTGATAGGTTATTAGAAGTGCAATGGAGCGTTAGCGTTAAAACCTATTATTCGGAGGAAGAAGTCCCCCTCCTGTAGTCAATTGATTGGGTAATTTAAACGTGTGTAGCAGGTCTTTTCATGGAGAGATGGAGGGATCCGCCGTCGGCATTAGTCACCCAACACGAAAGGGCCAAGGGTCAAAATCTAATCTCTCCAATCAATATGTATACGAAGAGTGAAGAACCTACCCCATTACTAAGGTTCGAATTCAGGTACTTGGATTTTGATGTTAATGAAATTGGGATTTCGCTGATTCGATTCTCATTGTAATTGAACCGGATGCCAAATTTCTAGTTTCATGAATACTGTTATGAACTATTCGGACAAGCAGCAGCCACCAAGGATTTATTTTTTAAGTAAAACAAAGACGCTGAGTCGTCGGTACTGTTCAACATTAGTTTGAGACCGATGTTCACCTTGTTGGGTAATAGTGCACCTTTTTGGGTAATAGTGGAATCGTGTTTCGCTGCAATAATCTGAGTTCGGTGACAAAGGAAGTTCCTGAGGCATCTGCAGATACGAGTAATTTGGATGTTTTGAGCAAAATTTAGGTATGGGAGATGTTAAAAGTGACTCATGTGAGTCAAAGTGACATTTTCCACTAAATAAGACTTGAACTGAATGATTCATTGCGTTTGCCTTTCGATGAAGGAAGTAGGTATGCGTGCCGTACATGATATTATGTCCTGCGACCCTCATTCCTTATTTTTGTCAGCTACGCATATTGCTAAGCAGGTAAAGGTTAGGTGTCATTTTTAATTTTCGTGACCCATAATGAAACAAAAGATTCCTTTGAGTTATACTTAATACTAGATATAAGTTTTCCATAGACACTACGGAACGAACAATCCTCTAAAACAACATTCAAACTTGCTTGAACATGACTTCCATTTAATTTGATCAATGTTCCTCTTCTCCTTACAAGCAGAACTTCGTGCGAGGGAATCGGGATGGTGCGGTGGCTAACGTACAGGCATACCAACGAGAGGCCTCGGGTTTAAAATCAAGGCAACAAATATTTTTCAGTGGTATCCCGATCCCTACTTGAGGTGCTTTGTGGAGGGCACTTTGAGTGAGTACGACGTCCGTCGGATGGGACGTTAAGCTGCGGACCCCTTGGCGCCTTTCGAAAAGTGGAGGTTAATGCCGACGCCGGGTTTCTCTCCACCCTTCATCCTTTCCTGTCCATCCCTAATGGCGCAAATGACCTTAGCTGTTGGTCGCCTCTCATAAAAACTACTACAACTTTCCTGCGTTTTCCCATTCTCAGCGTGGGCCAAAAATGTCAGGGAAGGGAAATTGTGAAGACAAGAATAGTCTTTCTAAAGGATTTGTTAATTTTAGAACGTATAGAATGTTACAATGTATAAATTCCAAAAACTGAAGAGTTTTTAGAGAAAAGCCTTTCATAGATAGAACACGTATTAATGCAGTAAGTAATCTTTGATTTTTCCGACTGAATTTCAACTTTTCTCATGTCACAAAAGTTAGTTGGTTATAATAATTTGAGTGTCTGATTGCACCGTAAAGTGAGTTCGTTGATCCATTGTTACATTATAAAACGTATATCCTAGGAGATGTTCTAAAACCCTTCCTCTTGAACCCATGATTTTATTTTTGACATTTTTTTATGCTCCAGTTTTATTCACAAAGACTCAAATTTAAGAGCCTAAATATGATAAATTAAGATACACCATCGTATACCAATGAAATATTGAACCAAATTGTGATTCAAAGTACATGAACGTACGATGCATTTGTAAATTTTGAGATAATGATCTTTTTGTTTCCTAGATGGTTTGACGATTCCGTTGTCGATTTTACTCCTGGCTTCAAATATGAGTATCTACAGTTCACATTTTATTGAATTGCGAGAATAGCATTACATCTGTATATAAAATTTCAAATCAATACATGAATTGCGATTAGTAGGAAGCACTTCAGTTCAATGGCAGAATCATAGATAACCAAAAAGTCGTCATCGTGCATGCGAAACTTACAAAGGGTCATGGAATTGCTGCAAAACAGCCACTTTTAATATTTTTACGCCTAGCAAATTTTTATTTTATGCTGAAATAATATGCGTCCAGTTATCAGCTTCCCTTTCTAGGATTCATATCCGCATTAGTTCGTCTTTTTAGCCAAGAGACATTCTTCAGGTCGAAGCCTTCGTCCTGAAGACGTCTTTTGGAATGGAGTTGAAACTGTTGTCGGCCAAACGTTGACCAATGCGGCTGGGATCCCGGAAATAGAAATTGAAAATATGAGACTGCGGAAAGCCTTCACATCGACATACGTTTATGTTTGATTGTACTTCTCTGTAATTATATTGTTACAATGCTTCTGAGAATTCAATTCATCAATGTCTCTTTTGCTGAAAAATGTCGACTCCCAAGTCGTTTGCTATTTCTGTCGAACATTTTTATTTAATTTTGTACGTGAGCTTGAGTTAGCGTGAATAAAATTCTTCGAATACTTTCAAGTGAATATTTTAAATGTAGCATTATAATTGTTATGTAATTAGCTGTATACAGAAGTGAAATCAAATTCAAAGGTAGTAAAATCTTACCTTAAAACAAATCATATTCTCCATATCATTTATCGTTTGGCGTGAAAGTGGATCATTTAAAATATTGACTGAATTGAAGAAACTGATCTTGTTAAGGCTAGAGTGTAGTGTATTCAAATGTAATTTGTGTTCGATATTATATCTTTCTAATTGTAATTGTAATTTATTCCTACACCATAAGCATAGAATTATGCATGGCTTTGTCAATACATGTTTTACACTTCATATCCATAAAAAAAAACATTATGCAAAATCAAAACAATATGAAAAGTACAAATACATACAATTTACAATTTTTTGGGATTAACACATTTCAATTATACATTTGAAATGGTATGCATTAGAAAATCATCTACACCATAGAATAATTTACATGAAAGTAGTTATTTCACGGCACACTTGAATTTAAAGGAACTTTTGATATTTTTAATATAAGCAGGCAATTTATTGTAGATAAGTATTCCCTGATGATCTATCCCTTTAATCGTTTTATTTACTCTGTGCTGACTTACATGGAATGCATTTTGGCTTCTCGTATTATGACTATGAAGGTCACAGTTTTTAATAAACATGTCTTGATTTTTGTTAATAAAAGACAGTTTCATGAATGTATATACAAGGAAGAGGTAAGATTTCTAGTTTTTCAAAAATAGGTTTACTGGGAGCTCTATTATTAGAATTAGTTATTATGCGAATAATCTTTTTTTGCATTTTAAATTATTTTGGAAGGAAGATAGAGGAGCCCCAAAAGGGAATACCATAATGGAGAAGTGACTGCGCATAGCCAAAATATATAGTTCTCAATACCTGAATGCAAATGATTTCCTTGAGTACACGGAATGCATAACAGATTTGTGCCAGTTTTTGAGATAAGTTATTAATATGTTCCTCCCATAAAAGATTAGAGTCAATCCAAACACCTAAAAGCTTTGTTACCTTTAGTTCTTTTATGGGGCATCTGTTAATTAATGGATAACAATTTATTAACTTCTTCTTGAGATTGAAGTTTAAATAATGGGTTTTACTAACATTTAAACACACTAACATTTTAACACATCCTTTATTTAGACTCACTTATTCCGGAAATATGTGGTTGCGGTATGTTAGTCGAGGCTAAGAAAGGTAGCGGTGTTAAGTCCGAGTCCACCCGAAACCACGTTCTTTTAACTTAAAATGTAGACTACCTAACAATAATAATCTAATTACATACCGTCCGAGATGTGACGTAGATGTATGGAATATTTTAGATCAATGGCTATCAACGTGATGAAGTCGGAAGTCGTGGATATGCGTATCAATTCCTCGGAAAAGTAAACGAAAGTGGCATGAGTTGAAAGATTTCGGTGCACTTAACCTAAGTCCAGTTATACGTATTGTGTGATAGCACAAAGAAACGATGATTACTTGATTAAGTCAGTTTTGAAGACAATTTACATTATTTCATTTGTATGGTCTAACCTTCCAAAGTTATGGGAGTGTAAATAGCTTCCTCGATATCAAAAATAATCATTTGCGTCCATCATCTTTCGTGCAGCCATTATGTCGATTGAAACTCCCATCCTAGTTCTTCACTCCGTCACATTTCCATCCTTTTCTAAACACTTCTTGACGAATGTGAATGGAATGGGAAATGATAAATTTCTCGTGTTTTAATAACAGTTTCTCCCAAGCCGTCTAATGAACCCCAAGTATCTTTAAAGTGGAACCTACGCAATCTTTTAGTGCATTACGTCCCTTGATAATTGGCCGCATCTCGAACCGTGAAATGCGTCCCGACGAAGAAAAGTCCCCACAAGTTTGAAGGAAACCAAATCAAATTTAAGACTTTGTCCGCGGTGTTCCGTCAAGGCGATTCAAGTGAAATTGACTGCGAATTAAAATACACGAGACAAGATGCTTGGATTTCTTATTGCTTGGAAGGAAATTTGTAAACCTACTTCGTTTCTAATAGCCTTGTCAGACGTAATGTCCTCACATTTTTAAAAATATTCATTAATTTTCTTAATCTGCATTTTCACGGATACGCACTATTTGCATGCATATTATAGCATTGGTCTAAGTTTTGGGAAATTTGGCTTCCTTCCATCATTTTCACTACATTCATCTCTCATTAAATAAATCCTTATTTCTTTAAGGCCGGTTCATACCTTCTTCTTTATATTTAGTTAATGCCTTAATGCTTAGTAATTCATTGGGAGATGAACTGATAACGTTGGAGTGGATGGATGTCTTTGTATCCCATTTCCTCCTTAAATGAAATATGTGCCCCGCGATTTAAGCCTAACTCCTCTCGTTTTACACAGGAGCAAACTCGAGCCGAGTATCCAACGGGCAATCGGCGGAGGGCGGAGTGCGTAGGGCGGAGGACGAGGACGAATGCGAGGGAGCAGCGGAAGTGGAAGACGAAGCAGAGGAAGACGAAGAGGGAGCGGCCGAGGACGAGGACACGGAGGCCGAGGAGGAGCAGACGAGCGGCTCTCGGAGCGAGGGCTCGGGCACGAGGTCCTGCGACGAGGAGGCCGACCCCGGCAAGAAGAAACCCTCTACGCCGTCCTCCAAGGGCTCGGGCCGAGGCGGCGGGGCGGGTAGCAGCGGTCCCGGAGGGAAGACGCGGAGGCGTAGGACCGCCTTCACCAGCGAGCAACTGCTCGAGCTGGAGCGCGAGTTCCACGCCAAGAAGTACTTGAGCCTGACTGAGCGGTCTCAGATTGCCACGGCGCTGAGGCTCAGCGAAGTCCAGGTGAAGATCTGGTTCCAAAACCGCCGGGCTAAGTGGAAGCGGGTGAAAGCGGGGTTGACTTCCGCCTCGACCTCCTCGGGGGGAGCGTCGGGGGCTGGTCCCGGGCCCTCTTGCTCCGGCTCGGCCGGACCTGGGTCTTCCCCGGGAGGTGCCGGCGGCGGAGGAGTGGGGAGATCGTCCAAGATCGTGGTGCCCATCCCGGTGCACGTGAACCGCTTCGCAGTCCGGAGCCGGCACCAGCAGATGGAGAAGGCAGCCGCGGCCGGGAGGCTGGCGGTGCCGCTGCTCCCCGTGCACCACCCGATGCATCATCCGGGGCGGCCACACCTGGGACACCCACCGCCCGGGTCGGTGGCCCACCACGGGGTCCCCCTCCCGCCCCCTCACCACAACCTCTTCCTTCCCCCGGGGGCCAACTCCCTCAGGACTGGGCTGCAGGTCGGTTTCCGGCCGCCGCCGTCGGGGATCGGTTCGGCTTCTCCAGGGCTCCTGGATTTGGGTGGGCAGCGATGATGTCCCTCCAATTCCGTGTGAGTCCGCTAAAGGAACCCGAGAAGCTCTCCTGTTTTGGTCTTGTCCACTAGACGGGGTCATTCCGCAGGTCAATGTAGGGAAATATACTTTTGTTTGTGTACCCAAGAGTGGGTAAAAACTTAACAGCTCTATCTTAGGGTGCACTGAAAGACAAGTAAGGAGTGTGTTAAAACTGGGGTTTTTCGGGTTTTCGTAGTCTCCTTGGAAATCTCCCATCCGGATGGAAGTGACGTTCGTGTGTTATTCGTTGTCCACTTGAATAATAATGAAATGTCACTTCGAGTGTCTTTTACCGAACATGATATGGGCAATGAAAGCTGTGGTGGCCGTGTACATAAAATATCCAGAAAATGAATATGTATTGTATATAAATATTAAATTGAGATAAAATTGGTCTGGTTTCACTATTTAAACATAATCTGAGTATTTATTTTGTTATGAAAGACGTTAATCCTTGGAATCATATAAATATTTAACCATCGAAATTATTTGTCTCTGCAAATTATTTGCTAAATTATAATTTAATGATAGATAATAGAGATAGTATAGATAATAGAATGGTTGATAATAAATAGATGTTACTGTTGATTTTAATTTAGTTTTACCTTGTTTGAACGCACATCTGAATTCAAACCAATAAAAATTGTATTTGTGTTTTCCTAGACATAAAAAAACATTTTAAAAACTTCTTAGTAACCAAGGTATTGATTTTCACGCCGTCATGTTTAACTTTTAAACTAAACTTTTAACTAAAGTATAACTTTTGGACGGCACAATAGAACACAGAATAAAATATATATAAATATATAATATATGTATATATATATATATATATATAACTTTTGTACGGCACAATAGAACACAGAATAAAACAGATAACATGTAAAAGGACAGTCACACTGTAGATGATTTAAGCTTTCGGCCTACTCCGAGGCCTTCTTCAGGTCAGACTCGAGTCTGACCTGAAGAAGGCCTCGGAGTAGGCCGAAAGCTTAAATCATCTACAGTGTGATTGTCCTTTTACATGTTATCTGTTTTATTCTGTGTTCTATTGTGCCGTCCAAAAGTTATATTGCTCTCATATATATAGTGAAAATAAAAAAACTGTAATTTGCGCGTGGATATTATTCAATCACTCTAAAAACACTGTTTAAGTAATATAGTTACCGGATCTTCCTTCTTGGCTAAAGTTATCAGAATTAAATTCTTACAAAAGTTCAATTCCGGCAATTTATAACTCTAGCCTAGTTTTTACCGAGAACTCTAATTAAAGGTTACCTTTAAATAAATATTTAGACCTTATTTAATGAGAACAGAACAAACAAACATAATGTCATTAACATTCTTTTGTATGTTATTCTTTGTTCCGAGGATAATTCTTAATTATACGCATTTCTATCGAAGCCATTGAAGTCGATAGTATTTTTTGTCTACCGTCACAGTTCTTATGAATTTTTTTCCTTTTTTGGCGATAGCGTTAAGAAGAGTATATGTTTCAAGGCGTATTCCTGCAATCTATGCGGCTTGGTTAGTTGAATGTGAAATTTCAGATTATAAGGTTTTATGGGACTAAATAGCTAATGGAAGGGACAGAGTTCATGGGGACTGGTACATACGCAGATGCATGATTTAAAAATGGAGAGAAGAATTTTTGTATTTAAATCAGGTGTTTTGAACGTTTTTAGAAGAAATGTGCTCATTAGAGCTAGCAGTATTCATAATGAAGTATTTTTTTTACCAATAGTAGCTTCTGTGGGAATGGATTATCAAATTGTAAGTCTTCAGATTCAGTCCACAGATTTTCTGGTCAATATTTTTGATTACTAATTGACGTTTTACACTATCGGCTGCATTATTAAATACACTAGCCAACAAGATTTTTCATTTTTATCTTTTTAAATCTCACCTGAGTGACATTATGTGTGGTGCACTGCATTTCTTGATAAGAAAAACACGTGTCCCAGATGACTTTCCGCCGGATACGAACGACCCCAGCTAAAGTGGGATATTTTCTCTTCATTCTTATCAAAGTGAAGAGGAAGTTGAACGTGCGTAGTTCAAAAAACTTTATTAAGAGCATTTTCGCTTTCAAAATTCTTACTCTCTCTGTACGTGAAAAGGCGTCTCCTAAGAAAAAGTAAATATTTACCTTGAAAACCATGGTTACTGTTGTTGAAATTCGTGTTTTTATCGTCAGTTTTACTGCAGAATGTTTCAAAGTATAATTGTTCTATCTTGGTAAAACTCTTTCTTCGATACTTAAAATGATTACTCATACAATGTTAAAGTTATTATTTGTGTTTATAATCCATGGATTTGTGGCTTCTAACGCCGATGACTGTGAATGCAAGGATCACATATTTTGTCTCTACCCGGTGAGTATTGGCAATCGATCTTCATTAAATTATTAAATTATTTAACCAAATATATCTTATGAATTATAAAGTAACATATAATTTAGTTTTTGGTTACGATTTGTTTTAATTAATTAATTATTAATGTTTTTGTTCAGACATCTAATCCAGGACCAGAATGTGGTGGTGCTCTAAAAAATCGTGGTTTTAATGAAGAAGAAAAAAAATTGGCTTTGGCTCGAATAAACGAATTAAGGAACAAAGTAGCCTTAGGAAAAGAGACGCAGGGTAATCCAGGACCACAGCCGCAGGCCGCCGATATGATGGAAGTGGTAATTTTATGTTTTATTTAGCTAAAAATGTTACTTCATACTTAAATTGCTTCAGAACGTAGTTTTAACACATTTTAATGTCGAATATTTTTCTTAGATTTATGAGAATATTTAGTTAAAAGAATCACATGGTCGATAGTGAACAACGCCTAATCCTAAATTTAACACCCGGCGTTTATTTCAGACCTGGGATGATTATTTAGAGTCGACTGCACAACGATATGCTGAGCAATGCATTTACAATAAACACAGCTCTGGAGAGTGCCGAAAAACAGGTTTGTTTCCAAACGTTTTCAATGATGTCAATTAATGGCATTCACTAATCACTTTTATTTTAAGTAAATGATCTGATGGGATTCTAGCAATTTTATATTTCGGCTTTAATGTAGAATACGAGGGAATTCTTAGTAATTATACGATATGCCAAAAGGTTTTTCTTTACTCCAAAGTTAAAAGTTTTCAAACATTTCTTTTTGGAACGAGGGCCAATTTCTCCGGTTCCAACATTTTTCACTGATTGGTGTTGTGTTTCACGTCTGGCATGTTTGCTTTTCTCCCTATGCACTACATAAAGTGAAAAGGTGGAACTTTTGCGGGCCAAAATGCCACTTTTCACATTTATCTCTCTATAAGATTTCTTTAGGTTCAGAGATGTTTTCTTGCATTTCAGAATTCTTAATAATCTTAAAGAAAACTTAATTCAATCAAGCATGAAGTAGAATTTTAGGTTAATTTTGACCACCAAAATACATTTTCGATAATATTTTGGGTATTTATCACGATAGGGCTCTATTTACGTAAAATAATTACAGAAATTTTGAAAATATTTAGGTAAAGGAAGAAGTGCACTTTCATGTTCAACTCCATTTACATTATATGCGTATATATATATATATATATATGAGTGTATGTATGTTTGTATATATATGTATCCATATATATCTGTATATATGTGTGTGTGTATATATCATGAGAGCAATATAATGTTTGGGCGGCACAATAGTACACAACAATATAAATGGAGAATAGGTAAGAGGACGGTCATATTTCAAAAAGTTTAATATTTCGGCCCACTCTTAGGCCTTCTTTAGGTCAGAGCTGAAGAAGGCCTCAGAGAGGGTCAAAAGCTTAAATTATCTGAAATGTCACTGTCCTTTAACGAGTTCTCTATTTATTAGTTCACCTGCAAATGCGAAAGTACTCACAACTTTACATGCTCACAAAAATCGTTCACAAAGTGATTCTTGTAATGTAATTATATATTTATAACACAGGGTATCAGCAACAGCCATGAGTCAGGGTCAATGAGACACAAATCATACACCCTCTTCTCAAATGTGACGCTGATACGTTCACAATTGCTAGGAAAATATGATAACTTTTGATTTTATGACTTTGCACAAAATATAAGCTACTAAGGAATCATAATAATGAAACATTCAAAAACCAAATGCATGATACTTCCTAGAGAGATAAGGCACAAAAAATGAAACGCGGCAACTACATGGTATGCCTCCCATTCAAGTCTTTTTCCACTTTTCTTCGTTTTGCAAGCTACTTCTGTATGCAAAGAGACATTACCGCCAAATAAACAGTTTTACCATGAACTGTTTTTATATTGTTGCGCTCTATTGTGCCGTCTAAATATATAAATATACATATTTTCAATTCCTTGCGGTTTAGCCTTGACAATTTATTATTGTTTACATCAATTTCAATATATGAGGCGTATAAATCGTCGCGCCCTTCGCTAGTTTGTTTGTCCCTAACCGAGTTAGAATACGAAAGGTTGAGAGCATGTCTTTCTATAAATGTGCATGGCTTTCTCATAGATAAGCGTAACAAGGCAAAGGTGGGACACGCTCGCATAGTTGGAACAATTTCTTCTTCTAGACAAGGCACCAATTTACACGTAGCGGGGTTGCCAAACACTTACGGAATATACGTAAATAAGACATTGCTGTAATTTCTCCGCTTCTCGCTTCAGTGGAATGTAATTCTCTCGATTGATTTTTCCTCTCCCTCTTTTCCCTCTCTTGATTTCTTCTTTCCATTACCATATTTCAATACTCGTTTACGCTATCAAAGTCCGAATGTTATTAAGTACAGCTTTACCCACTTACCCATCACCACGTTTGATTTCCAAGTCTCCATGGTGCACCGGACTGTTCGATTTGCTCATTAATTCTAAAATAACGTTTATTTTTTCACAGAAAAATATTCCTTTGGCGAAAATTTGGCGTGGAGTAAAGGACGAGATGCAAAAACGGCCTACCTAAGTCACATTGACGCGTGGTACGGGGAAGTCAAAGATTTTCCCTCCAACATAGTCGATTCATATGATCCGTAAGTGTATTCTCTTATTAATTTTTTGCTCATAAATACAGTATAATACTGACTTAGGGATTTGATGCGATCAAGATAGAGAAGTCAAATTAAATAAAGGATTATTCCTAGTATTGTTTGTCCTAATAACGTATTCAATACGTATCCGGTGAGTAGTTTGAGAAGCTAGTTAATTAGATAAAGGAGGGAATAAAAGGTAGCGTAGGGTTGTGTGGTAAAAGGGAAACATGCATTGATTTGCGACGACATAGTCGTAATTATAGGGGAGAAATAAGGCCTGACAATGACACTAGTTTGTATGAGGATGGGCTCATGTAAGGAAGGGCTGATCATATACACCTACAGGTTAGGAATAAAATGAAGATAACATACTCACTCAAATTGAGAAACATAATATCTAAATAAAATAAAGAAAAGAAATACTGGAAAAATTGTAGAAAATTTTTATTTTAGGTAGTATGATAGTTATTAATGGACAAGCAAGCGGGCATAAGAAGTAGAATAGGAATGGCGAAGAAGGATTCGTCCAGTGGGTTATATCACGAGTCAAAGGAAGTGATTTATAAAAATGTATGCATTGAGTATAAATGTACTTACTGGAGCTGTGAGATATGAACGCTAAAGAGGAAAAAGTTGAAGGGGATGAGTATGTAGTAGCACACATTAATGATTTAAAGTGTACATAGAGTAACGGAACAATTGGATATTCCATGAGGCATAATAGTTTTTTAAATACCATAATTATGGTAGCCGTAGAATGGAAGATCTACAAATTAAGGTTAAGGATGATTTACGAGAAGTAAGTACGAAAGACAAGTGCAAGATACTTGAGAGAAAAGAAAAGGTGACCACGTCACAGAAGAGTTTTTAGAACTGATACTATCGAATACTCTGACTGATTTCCCGAGTAATGGTGTAGTGAAGTAATAATTATTTTTATATGGAATGCCATACAATTTATTCATTTGGCACACATTTTTTTCAGGTCGGTTGTGGATAAAGAAAGTGGAATACAGATAGGTCACTACGCACAATTAGTAAATGGTAGAACGTATGAAATTGGATGCGGAAAAACCGAATGGGGGGACGAAAATATGCTTGTTTGTCACTTCGGCCCAACCATTTACAGAGAAGATCCGTTGTATACGCGTGGAGCTCCGGCTTCGAAGTGTGGAAATGCAACCAAGTCTTCTTATGAAGGTTTATGTGGATTAGGTAATTGCCCAGGAATGCATGTTTCAAATAATGAATTTACATATTATGATAACTATACATATCTATATATGGCTGTTTCAATGGAATTCGATTGCGAAATCACACTTAATGTTCCAATGGATACCAAATCTACCTCCTTTACACTTGAGAACCCGATGATCCTATCGACACATAAAGAAAGTACATTAATAGTCTACCCCGTATAACATCCTACACCTGTATTCTCTCCCCTTAACTGCTTTGTCATTTGTAATTCTGTATTTTATTTTGGTACAGGTTCCAGAAGCCGTCTTTCCACCGTTTTAATGGGATTCGTGTTCTGCATGAGCCTTGCTCTAACCTCATGAGATTATTGGGTGATATCTTTATTAATATATATTCATATTGTTTAGTAAACCTTTGTCTTGACCTGATTAAAAAATTGTAAAATAGGTGACAATCAAATACAGCTAAACCTAATGATAACAGTTATATTATTTTCCTATATCTGGATATATGGGTAATTATATCTATATGTACTTAACGAAAGGCGATAGTTGAATATATAAGCATAAAATTTACAAATTGTGAATTTTACATGAAAAGTTTGTCCCGAGGACTATAACCTTGGCCATATGTGCATAAAATCTATGTCCATATTAATTTAGCATATGATCCAAAGAACTACGGGAGGTGCCACGACGGTAACTTTTGACGAAGTCATCCGCAAATATGCATAAAAAAGATCCGGATCTGAATCCCGGTCATGGCGAATGATTTTTACACTTATACATTTCCGCATTTTAGCATTTGATCTCATACACATGAGATGCTGCACTGCATCCTCAGGTAGAACAATTTAATTTACACGTATATTTCAATTTCTGCTAAACAAGCATTTTTTCTATCAACTCTCCGAATTAATATCCATTAAATTCCATTCAACCAATTATTGAAATGAGTTCAACTTCAAAACCAAACAGTGGCAAACATTTTTATGATAATTATTTCCAAAAAATACTTAAACATGAATGAGGCCTCATCCTACCTGTATATTCTAAACACTCCTTTTATTACTTTCAGACACAGTATTTATATTCATCTAAGAAAATATTCACCTAGTAATTCTTTTCAGCGCTACGTAATTCTGGAAATTTTGTAAAGCAACCGTCGACTTAAGTCTGGAGAACTGTGAAGCTCGATCTTTCGAATGGACGCTGGAAATTTTGACTAAAGGGAAAGGAGTGAAGGCTATTAACGTTGAGTCAACTCCATCTCTGTGCCTTAAACTTCGCCCAATCCATTTGAAAAGCCGCACTTCACAATGCTCTTTCAATGCTGCCTTTCTAATGCGTTCTCGTAAGAACGTTCTCTCAGTCCCTCCTCTTTCCCATATTTCCTCGCAAGGTAGAGTGTGTATGAAATCAGAAGAACTGTCCAGTAACTCAGCAACTTAGATGCAGTAAAGGTCTTACAGGAGCGAAGCGCACAGTGCCAGGAGAAGGAGCGCATTAGCTGTAAATATGCGTTTTTTAAAAGAGTAAGGTTGAGGCAGATAATTTGAATGAAATAGTCCTTAGTGTGGAAGAAGAAGATAATGACTTATTTTCTTCTTTTAATTTTACCCTATTTTATAAAAGATTGACTACGGGGCGATGGATTCTATCCAGGATAGATACTTGACAAGCCAATTACGACCACGACGTCTTTAAATGGAAGCAACTGCACGTCCCAGGTACAGCTCAGCCCGAAAAAGGTAAGAAATTCAATTTAATGAATTATTCTTCTCTGGTTCCCTCGCGACTCTTGGGAGTTTTTTACCGAATTAATTAATCAAGTCGTACCAGCTCAAATATTTTTTTTACAGTTATGTCAAACGTACGATTTTATTGTAATTATCGAGTAAATATTCTTGAATCTGGAAGTGTGATCGTAGACGTAGATAATCGCGATAAGATTTGAAAGGTTGGCAGTCAAATTGGACATTCTCAAAAGTGTGCACAAATAGCGATCAATATATTTTCTCTTAGCTGGAATTTTCTTTCTCTTTCTTACGGTTGAAATCTTTCTGAACCCACTCGCAGCGACTTAAGGTGAATAGTGTAAATTTAGATGGGCAATAATTGGCGCGGGAAGTGACGGAGATTGCCATTCCAAAATTCACTCAACCGCATCCGCAATGAGTCGTTGGTCGACCACCATCCCACCACCCGAATACTGCGACCACCACATTATCTCAGAATGTATACGTTTATGTTTCCTCCGTTTGTTATATTCCTGTCATAAATGTAAGTTATAGAAATAATATTATTTAGCATGATAAAATGAAATACGTTAATACCCTCCAGCTTAGTAGACTCATTGAATCCGTAGAATAATCATGTCCAGGGAATAAGCATGCTAACTAGTAATTTGTAAAGTAGTATTTTTTTGTCCTTTTGTGTGATATTTTTATCGTATTCTCGATTAAATATTTATTCCTATGTAATGGTTTCGCCCTCTACATGTTCACTACCGGTTTTGCATTGGCGTAAAGTGCTGCAAGATCTTTTCATTTTAGTATAACAACCTTCGGTGTCCAGTTTATAAGTTATGGGATGAAGGTCGAAGCGTGTCGAAACACGCCTTTACGATCTAGCCATAATCATTTAACCCCGCGATTCCGTCGAATGTTCCAAAACGCGGTTTCCATAATATTGGCTGGTCCATTTTATTTATGAATTAGGAATAATTATGTCAACCGTTACAACATTATAAAAACTAAGACCGATTTATAGGGATAATGACATGCTCCGTAGTGCTGAATAGTGAATCCTGTGTTTAACTGTTATGGAAAGTGAGAGGCAAGTGACATGTAGGACTTTCCCTTTCCACGGAATACATTTTAATTACCAACTAGTTTCACTATACTGTACTGTTTATTCACTCCCTAGCCTATTAACCATACAATTCCTCCCTGTCTCATGTATTTCCTGTTTCCATTCTTGATGATTTCTTAAAATCTGTCGGCATTTTCCTCTGTCCCCATTGATATTTACTGTCTTATTATAAATAGCACCAAGTATTCCTTAAAGAGTAACAAAGAGTCAGCATACGCGCTTTGTTGTAGTACTAATAAAAACTTAAGTTTGGGCTGTATTTCAACGAGTTGAAAATAGACCCAGACGTTTCTGTGAGAAAACTAAAGAATTTAGAGTTTGATGTGGTGTGGAAAGGTGCTCATCTAACCGAAGTTGAGAGGATTCGAAATCGTAGTCTTTTCGGGTGATGGGTTCACCTCAGTAGTGTGTGTTTTGGTCGGTTTCTTTCCCTTTTATGGTTAGTTTTTTTTAATACCCGCCCAAAATCTATTTTTTTTCCTACCCTCCTCGTCTAGTTTTATTTTATCTCCTGTTCAATGTGAAATGTTTTTATTTACATATACATGTGTGTAACTAAAAAATTTCAATCCTTCGGATTTATACAGTGGCAACATTTTAGTATTTGATTGCCAGCATGTTGTGGGATACACCCGGCATTCAGGTATGCCCCTATGGTTGCGGCTATCGTATGCACTCTCAATCACTATATGCGTACTCAGTTACCGTGCGTAGTTCTGTGTGTTGAATCAGAGGCCAGTGCGTTGACTGAAATTCTAAGTGATGCATCCTCTAGTCTTTAATTAAGAACAAACTTTTGTCTATACCGGATTACTACGAAAGCATTCTCCTCTTCCTTCGCTTATGTTTCACATTAAATGTCTATATTTTCCTTTTAATATTTATTCTTCAAATAGATTTACCAGAGAAGAGCGCACAAAATTTGGCAATACTAATGAGTTCGGGAATTAATAAGTAATCAATGAACTGATTTATCCTGATCTTAATTTTTAACTGCTACTACATATGTATTATTTCGGGAAAATTGCATTGAGTGAGTAAATTAGCTTCATATAATAATGTATTTAATTTATTATGATCTTCTTTGAACTGAACCGTTCAAAATATTTACCATAGTTTTTATTGAATTTTAGTCTATAACCGTTCACCGGCATGGGAAGAATTGGAGGTGGGAATGAAAGTCGGGGAGGTATTCGTAAAATCGGTTAGGTTCGCTGATGACCAAGCATTAGTTGCTCAGTCAGCCAAGGGGTTGCAAGCATTTCTGACTGCATTGGAGGTTCAGTGCAATAGATATGGGATGAGAATCAATATTAATAAAACAAAGGTTATGCGATTTTCCAGAAAGAAAAAGGCTTAGCTAAACATTAAAATAGGAGGGGAAAAAATGGAGAATGTAGAACAGTTTGCGTATCTCGGAAGTGTTTTGGACCAATACGGTCAAAGTGGTAGGGACGTAAGGAGAAGAATTGCGCTAGGCAAGGAGGCTTTCTCCAGGAGGAGGGAGTTGATGACGGGGACGTTGAGTAGGGATGTTAAGACAAGACTCGTAAAAACTCTGATATGGAGCGTAGCTATGTACGGCGCGGAAACGTGGTCACTGAAACAGGAGGATAGACGTAGATTGGAGGCTTTTGAAATGTGGGTGTGGAGAAGAATGGAGAAGGTGAAATGGACCGAAAGGAAAACAAATGAGGAAGTACTAGAAATGGTGGGTGAGGAGAGGGGTTTGTTGAGAGAAGTCCTATGGAGGCAGGAAAAATGGATGAATGGTGTATTGAGCGGTAGTGGAATGTTAAAGAAGGTAAAGAGGGGAAAATGTTAAGCAAGCGAGGAAAGGGCAGGAACAGGATAGGGATGTTGGACGGGATGAAGGGAGGAAAGAAGTACACAGAGATGAAGAGGGACCTGATGTAGAGTAGGTTGCTGGATTCGGTTTTGTTTGGAGTTACAAAATATTTATTTGATAGTTGTGCCCATCCAAAAACCTGCCTTAACCGGTCGATTACCTAATAAAAAACCGTTCACCAAACGGACCGTGAACATATTATCACAATGAATTCTTGAGGTAGTTACTTCTTTAGCTGCAAAAAAATGTGAGGGCGAGATGAATTTCCAGGAAATTAATTTGCGAACTAGTAATTTGTAAAGTAGCGTATAAGCCGACAACCTTAGGTAATCTTATTGAACATCCTTTTTCGATAAACGCATTCTTCTAAAAGTAAGTGCCCTGCTTCAGATTTGGCGCCACGCTCTCTGTTTCAAGAGCTTTATCAATCCAACGATAGGCGGACGGAGAAGGCTGAAGCTTACTCTACTTACCAGTAAAAGAAACTCGGAATTGCGGTTTGAACTAACTATGTCTTCAATATAGAAATTTTATTTATACGCAGTTGCAACATTGAAAAGATCCGGCTACGACACTAATAGTTGACTGGAATTGAGTAAAAACAAGTTAGCTGAATGATAATCCTTGACGGATGCAATGGCAAACTGGCTTTCAAATTTGAAAATTCGATGTTTTCCGATGGAATTGTTGTTGTCTGTCTTTTTTTTTACTTATTTTGCATTCAGGTACTTGTCATATTCTCGTCGAAATTAAGAAAAGAGCATTATAATAAGGTATGTAGAGCCTTAGGACATCATTTTTATTTCGCTATAAAAATAACGTGTAAAATTGACGCCGTAACTCCCTCCCTTTCGTGACGATAACACACAGCCAACGTAGCAGCAGCTGGATGAAAGACAATTCACGTAGGGGCACTGACTTCACGAAAAAGTCTAGTTTCATTGCGTGACCTCCTAAAAGTAGGCCCTGATTTGCTGTGGACGAGCCACGGAACATCGGTAAGAACTGAGTTCTAAAGTGTAATTATTGAAATTGCCCATAATTATACATAAAGAATTTAAGCATTTATTGATTTGGGGAGTGCAATGAGTTAAAAAATATATTTAGACGGGTAATAAAGTAAAAAAGCGTACTGGCAGACGCAGTGCGACGACATGGAAAGTGTGCTGAGGAAAGGTGTAAGTGGTGAGCTTTACAAAAAGGTTAAAAGACTATCGGGAAATAAGAAGGGAAACTCTTTGCAAACAATTAGAGATAAGTCCATAAAATTATTAATTGAACCAGAAGAGACCCAAGAGAGACGAAGGAATATATGTGAATGGGTGCGAGTGTGGAACGGAGAGTCCGGACGGGCTCTCTTTCTTTAGTCTTAGGAAGATGGGTAAGGCAGGGTTGCCCATTATGCTGTTCAACCTATATGTAGAGGAATGATAAAAGAGGCATGGGAAGTACTAGAGACATGAATGAAATTGGGCGTGGAATTCAGAAGGTCAGTTAGCTTTGCCGATGGCCAAGCTTTAGCTTTTCAGTCAGCCAAGGGATTGCAAGTATTGTGAGTGAATTGGAAATTCAGGCGATAGATATTGGATGAAAATGAAAGCAAATAAATCAAAGGTTATGCCCTTTTCCATAAAGAGAAAGGCTGAGTTGAACGTTACATTTGGAGGGCAAAAAATAGTGTAGGTGGAACAGTTTAAGTATCCCGGAAGTGTGTTGGGCCAAAATAGTCGAAGTAGTAGGGGCTATATATAAGGAGAAAAATTTCGTTGGGCAGAGGAGCTTTCACAAGGAAGAGAAAATATATGATAAGGTCGTTGAGCAAGGATGTTGAGAAAAGGTTCGCTAAAACTTTGATATGGCGTTGTTATGTGCGGCGCGGAAACATGGTCACTGAAACAGGATGATACGCGTAGATAGGAGGATTTTGAAATGTTGCTGTGGTGAATAATGGAGACGGTGAAGTGGACAGAAAGGAACACAAATGAGGAAGTACTAGGGATGGTGGATGAGGAGAGGGGATTGTTGGGAGAAATGAAATAAGGAGAGCATTTTGATTAGTAGTGGGATGTTGATGGCTGCGATAGAGCGATAAATGTTTCCAAACGTGGAAGGGGCAGAAATAGGATAGGATGAAGGGAGTAAGGAATAACACGGAGATGAAGAGGGGTTTGTTAGAGAGTAAGACGTTGGGTTTTTTTGTTCGGAGAGACAAGATAAATATTTGGTTGTTGTGTATATCCCAAACCTACCTTAACCGGTAGATTACCGAAATTAATAATTGATGTAGACTAGATTTAATTACCAGGTGTGTAAATATCATATTTCAGTTGTATTACAAGTATGAGACATAATATTGTCGTTGGTAGATATTTGTATTTCAACTATTTCGAAAGAGAGTTGAGGATTAGGGGAAACAATGCAACCAGGTGCCGATAAGAATCATCGCCCAAAGAGGTGATTTACTGCGTACGTTAGCGATCAAGTTGGATTGTGTGTCTTCTTGATGGTGGTTCTGAACATTTGAGAATCTCAAACGACCTCAAAAAGTATTCCAACGAGAAGTTATTTTTAAAAACATTTTTCGATGATGCCTATGGAGGCATACCATTATACTGAAGAAATTATTGTTTTTTACGGGTAAAACAATTTTTGAAAGGACACCTGGGCGAAGTGAAAGAAAATAGGAGGAAGTTGAGAGAAGAAGAAGTTGAAAATGGGAAATAAAAAGAAAAATAAAGACAAGATATTAAAGTGGGTAGTCGGTACCAGTAGTAATTTGACTGCCGGAGGACATATGGAATCATTAAGCCTTTATATATATATATGAATTCAAATTCATTTTTCAATGAGTTTTTCTCAATTTTTACCCTCATCTCTTCTACATTTAACATTCCTTCTTTAGAGAATGCTTTTTTAACATGTTGCGTGCATGTGATAGAAGACTCAATTTTCAGTTCCTCCTATCTTCACATCCTCGTTTTCTTTGGTATTGCAATGGTGTTTCTATGTCCTCCGTTAATCATCCACTTCCGTAGCCGTCAATCATTGTTACAAACTGTCCTCGCTGGATTTTTATCAAGGCGCTTGATAAATTATCTTCTCATTCCCGAGCGCCTTGCCTTTCTTTGGGTTTATCATGTTGCCATATATCTCATGGAACGTACGCTATGATGATATTGATAATTTTTTTGAGATTAAGTCTAAGATTGGTGTTTTTGAGATAATCCTGAACCATGATTTAAACATTTATTCCGGCTAATACTTCAGTTAGTATTTTTCTTTATAGCTTGTTTACCAATGAAAGACACATGAACCATTAGCTTACAAACAAAAAAATTATAAAACTAGTCATAGCTGTTCATTTTGGTTTTTTTTATTTATTGAATGCTGCAGACATCTTAGGTGATTATTTCTAACCATTTAGTTCTTCATACAAGGCTCGTACTAGTGGAAATGTGTCTCCTCCGGTTACCCCTCTGAAGTCATCCACATCAATTGTGAATATCATTCCACCGCCAAGGTTCTTCTCTTTTATAAATGCTGCCTGTAATTCATATTCAGGAAAGATTAGTAAGAGGTTCTTCTGTAGTTTAACAAGAAAAAACATCCATACTGTACTAATTAGATCCAGATATATTGAGTTAAACAATATTTTCATATATCGTGTAATAGCCAGTGTGTTACTGTATTTTTTTTTACTGGTCAGAGTCCGCATCCGCTCCTGGGAAACTGTGCGAATTTATCCCACTGTTCCTAAACGTGTGCCTAACCATAATTTAATCTAACTGATACCTTTCTGAGTCACCTGGCATTTTGGCAAGGTGTATGGAGTTTATAACAACATAATCCACACTTTTACGACTGCAAGAATTTTTTATCTGGTAATTTGGAATTCGAATAATAAATGTCTTCATATTAAATTCCGTCAGATTACCACAATTCGGCTCACCTGTACGTATGTATCTCACTATGGATATAAGCCATGTAATTAAGTCAAAGCCCTGGGAATGCATCGGGGATAGAATAAAGTGACTCATTATCAAGAGTAATTGGTAGCAAAGTATGGATCCATGATAATTACACATCAACTTGTAGGATTACAGTAAGTCGAAAAGAAAGATTAGTAGTTGACAATTTCCTAGTGCTGTGCAACAGTAATCATTTGGATAACGATTCATTAGCAAATATAATCCCAAGCTTTACCAATATCACGGCATCAATCAATCAATCTGGCTGGTAGTTTCCATAGGTTAGCGTAGAGCTCAACCAAAATTAAGCACTAATCTACTTGTACTATATATGACCCGCCCTAACTAAGCCCTAACATTTGTGAAATTTAACCCTACCAAGACAGAGAGTGACGGTTCCTTTCCTATACCACCTCTCAATATTATGCAAAGGTCTTGCGATAGGAAAATAAGACCGCTTTGTTTTTAGATGGGGTCGTTCAAAGCATCGCCCAAGATTTGGAGCCTTGGGATTCTACAATTTGTAACCAAACGTTCTTCTCACGTGGCTGGCTGCTACGTTTGCCATTAATTAGTTGGCGCATTGCTAATTAGCAGAAATAGTTTTCAATATTACATGAACCAACTTCGAAGGCTATTTTCGTCGTCTCACCTAAGTTTCTATTCATAGAAAATAAATAACCTCAATTTCATGGATTCGAACTGAAAACATTGGGCGTAAGTACATAAGCGTAACTTGGCGATCGAATATTTCACTTTCCCTAAAATTTAACTGCCGAAATAAAAATGTAACTCACTCAAAGAGATGCAATGACGTGAATGAATGGCGTTAAGGTTCTTCACTAGTTCACAAAATAAACCTGCATTGACCGAAACAATTTAAACAGTACTAAAGGGAATATAAATATTTGTCGTTGCTCATACCTTAGCTTTGATTGATGTGGGATCGTCATAAGATATCCATTCCACGTAGTTGACGGCATAAGGGGCGCTGGAACCTTCGTCTCTCTGCATGGACCAGTCGCTCGGGCTTCCGGTATATGACTCCATGAACTAGAGGAGTAAGAGTTCGGAAGTATCAGAATAGTAAAGCAAATCATTGGTTTACCAATACAACTTCTTCTGGCGGATATAATCCCTTCGATCCCACCACGGTTTTTATCATCTTACCTCATTGTATCCCAGGAACCCGGGTTGCTGTGTGTAGCTGCCTGCACTTCCTGCTCCTGAGGTAGGCGCCCCAATACCTGCGTCTTCTGGGGAGGATAGGGTATATGTCTGCGCAGACGCCGGGATTCCCATTACGATCTTGTCTGAGGGTACGCCTAGTTTGATGTACATTTCCATGGTATCAGTCTGAAAGGTTGGAAAGTTTGATTAAGCCAACATATTCCACTCATAAAATATTCACATTAAAATGTTTGGGCTGAGGGTCACGATTTTTCGCGCATGTTACGTTAGCTTTCAAGAGTCGTGGATGCTTGAGCAATGGATGAGGAAATCGTAGCGTAGATATTTTTCTGTGACAATTTGAAAATATGATTCCGTATACCGTTTTTACTAAGTATGACATTAATAATATTGAATTAAATCAGTTCTTAGAAAATGCTACTTGAAATTACTCACTCTAGCGGATTATAATTGAATCAAAATTGTAGTAAAGTAGTCTTCGCACTCCTCCCAAGTTATTGTTGAAATAGATTCAAAATATACTGTTTTAATAAAAAACGCCAATAAAAGAGTTAGTGTAGTTCAAAGGTTTCATGGTTTTAGAAAATAAATAGCCTATTAGGAGTACAGGAAGAGTAATATAACATTGCAGGAGAAGAAATTAATTTTTTAGCATCATAAATCAAGAAAAAACTGAAGGGGTCAAGAAAATAACATACAAAGAAAATTTGTCACTAAATTAAGTAAATTATTTATAAAACATTTTTAAATTTATCATATACATCTGATATATATATATATATATATATATATATATATATATATATATCGATGATGTGGAAGCACTTACGAGAGCAAACATTTGGACGGCACAATAGAACACAGAATAAAATATATAACACGTAAAAGGACACTCACATTGTAGATTGTTTAAGCTATCGTTCTACTCCGAGGCCTTCTTCAGGTCAGACGAGTCGGACCTGAAGTAGGCCTCGGAGTAGGCCTTCGGAATGCATATTAAATCCTAACAGTAAGTACTTTTCACTAAAATAATAATGCCAGCTCATTTCATGGGTTACCCATGACTTTATTACGCTGATGGTGGATTAGCTCAAACGTTTGTGTACTGAGAAAAATTCCGGTGAAATTTTGATAATTCTAGTTTTTGCTTACTTTCTTATTCTCTTCCATAAAATTCTCTAGCTTCTATCAATTTTCATAATGAAGTTCGTATTTCTCAAAACAAAAATGGCACGTTATATTACCTATGAAATGAGTCCGCTAAATGAAAGCACAAGGTGGATTAATTGGGATCTGATATGTAACCATAACTGATTAAATATATGTTATGAGGGTGAGCACCAAAAGAGATGCATATAACCTTCTAGGACCTTTTCTTACAGGAATACCGAAGAGAATATCTCTGAATCAATTACCACTAGTTACACTAGAAAGACCTGTCAGGGTGGAAGATAATTTGAAAGGGATGTGGAAGAATAGAAACACATTAATAGGCGATCGAAAGAATAATTGCGTTTATTTTAAGAAGTAAATATTTAGATGCAAATGCTCGTGAAAATAACAGAAAATTCATGAATGAAATTTCCATGGACGTGGAAATTTTTCATTATTTTTATTTGACTTGTTGGTAAGGGACGAATGACAAGGCAAATATCTGTTAAAAGCAGATTCATTGCAAAATTTGAATTCTTTTCTTTCATATTTGTTCTCAGGATTAAAATAATGTAGCTAAATTTCATCTGCATAAATAATCTTTAAAATGCATTCTTTATCTTCCTGGCAGCAATGGTTTTAATTTTTATATCCGTAAGGGTAATTATTTGAGGCCCGGGTAAACCTTTCTTTGAAATTGTCTCTCCTTATTAAACTTTTTGATACATCTTATAGCTGTGCTATATTGAAGAACTGATTCTCATTAAGCCTCTTTTTAGCATAAATGTCTAAAAAACTAATGGCGTTTTTTTCTGGTGAAAGCATATTTATAAAGTTGTGCATTGACCGTCGCGTGTTACTTGCGTGTGCCATCGCCTCCGACGAATTTAGCATATTCAACTTGCAACGACTGTCGCTGATGTGGTACTGTAATCAAATCAATAAAGTTTGTACCCATATACGTTGTATTACGCTTGCAATAAAATATAACACAAAACTTTTGCACAGTAAATCATGCGAAAACATTAATTTTATGGGTCGCGGTGGTCTAGTGGGTAGAGCGTTGGACTACTGACCGGAGGGTCCCGGGTTCGATTTCCGGGCAAGGCACTCTGGGCTCGTGCATCTCCACTCAAGCTACTTGATTTTTCGAGTACCAGATCTTCCTGGGAAACCATAATCGGCACAGGGAAAGGAACTGGCCCCCCTACCCTGATGTGTGAATATTCGCACGCCGTCGTGCTTGGTACATGGGTGAGCTCTACCATCACCTACTAAACCGACCATAGAGTTGATTACTGTGTTTATGGTCACATTAATTTTAATCACTCTTTATTTTATCTTAATTGAAGTTTTTAGGTGTAATGAAAATTTTTATTCAGCATTGAAACTTAATTATTCAACGATAATTCTATAATTCCCTTTCAATTTGTTTTCTCTTTTCAAATTTTAAATAACGTGGGTTCCACTGGGTGTAGAGTCTCTAACATATCGTAATTACCGAAGGGGAACACTATGTTTTCTGAATTAATGTCAATTGAGTAATCGAGTAAAAATATAAATTGCATTTTTGAAACAAACGAGGCAAATAGTAAAAATTAGGAACTCTGGTACTTACCACGTCAGGGATTCCTTCCTCATTCTTATAAACCAGAGGAGCAGCTAAGCCCGTAATTCCATCCCAACTTCCGCGGTAGTCGTAGGCAAGGACGTTAATGAAATCGAAATTCCTTTAGGAACAATAAAATAGAGAAGAAAGTAAACTTTCATTTTATTCTTACTCATCCATTCAAATCTGAAATAAAATTAATTTGTAGGGATAGAAATACATATCCAATATTGGTTTATGTGGCACATGTGATAACCATGTAGAGTTTGGTGGCGACAAGATTTGGAAAAAAATAATGAACACGGACGAAAATTTTCGATTTAGTAATTGCCCTATTACATGATTCTGTAATTGTACTTTTAAGATTAAAGTTTCAAGATTTCATTGTCGAGTAGTTGTGTTTATGGTCTGATTTCACCGATAATAATAATATTTGCTCAACGGGAAACTTGGTAGAAACAAGTACAACTCTAGTAAAAAGGATAGTCGTCCTGTGAATGAGTGGGGACGAACATATCAACCATGTAGGGTAAAAGTCAGCCGGAAATTCATTGTAGCCAAATTTATACAACTGCATTCAGTCAGTCATTTACCTTTGACTGCCTGTGGTATGGATATGATACTTGTTTGTACGACAAAAAATTTTCGCGATGCATCAATTAGGAAATTGAATTGCACATCACATATAACTTCATTTATTCTTAGGTAGAAGCAATATATCAGTTGGAAGTATGTGTTTAAAAAAAATACCCTATCGTGAGAGGTGTGGCATCATATTCGATGGATCGTATTGTCAGCGAGTGTCTATCCTGCAGTAATGAACCATTTTGGATTAAATCATTTCATCTAATATCCATACCAAAAAAAAGGAAAGAAATATTTGTACTTTTCCACAGATTTTATTAGATGGTACCATCTAATAAAATCTGTGGAAAAGTACAAATATTTCTTTCCTTTTTTGGTATGGATATTAAATACTTCCACGAAGTGAAGCCTGAAACAGTAGAATACATTTCATCTAACTTCGTTCCAGTCAAACAATTTGTCATTATTTTATTAGGTTTGAAGAGGCATTTTGCGATCACTTAAGTTTTACACAAAAACTTATGCCTATTCCCATGAAGGGGAAATACATCCTTGAGCTCCACGATTTCAAATGTATCAACTTGGCGTTTCCAGAATATATTTAGTGATCATTATTTTGAAACGCCTCAATTTATTCGTGACAGTTCTGTCTCCAAAGCTTTTTTTTACAATAATGAAGCGTTAAAATTAAGGGATTTCTGATTTGTTTCCAAATGAATTTGAAGGAGATTTTTAAGTGGAGACTCTTTGAGTGAGAACTTACTTGGCTACTGCATCCATGTCGTAACCCACGTGTATGAAAGCTTCCAGAGCAGGAAGAGTTCCACTAAGAATGAGGCCTTCCTTATCGAATTCTTGTCTCATTTCAGCAATAAGTAAGGCATAATTTTTCTGCAAGAAAGCCAATTTATTTCAACCATGGCAAAATATGTGTTAAGAAAAATACCAGGCTTAAATTAAGCCAAGTATTAAACACTGATTTAATATGCATGAATTGATTGACAACATCCCACACACTAGGCATTATTTGCTGCTACCATATCCTGATCAGGGAGGTAATAAATTGTCCCAGATAAATAAAGGCTTTGTATTCTTTTTGATTCAAATGTTTTAATTCTTTCTTTTTAAACGTTTCTATACATATATGTTGAAGGATAATGAGATACAACTTTTAAGACTAACTGTTTAAAACTACGTATGTAGCTTTTAGGAGAGGAATTGTCTCAATGTAGCAGTTGTGAACATACGTATTATTTGTTTTGAAGGGCTCCAATAGCATCTGTCGACGTGAGAGGATTAACGAGGCGTAATTATTTTATCTCGCCCAAGACCAAAGTCTCAACTCTAACTCCGTGCAATGCATCATCGTTTGGGTCTCACCTCCTCACGTGGTCATCTATCATTGAAATTATGCTCACCATGGTGTATTCATATGGCAACTACTTCTTATTCTATCTATTCTATCTCATCGATTCTGTTTTGAAGTGAGTTAATTTAAATGTTCATACTTGAAAGGTACTTTGGATTTGTTATTTATTACTTTCACAATATTCATTGCCACAATGAGGAGGCTTGCTACCGAGAACGGATGACCATATACACTTTTCGGTCTTGCTTCAGTTTGTTACATATCTTTTCCAGTTTTCTCTCTCTTGAATATTCATAGGGGATGTGGAATACTCCCGAATTTCGGAACCCTCTATTGACTTTTCACTGGAAAGGCCCTCCTTCGCCAATATTCTCGGAAAACTGATTTCAATATCTCGCTTTTATGATTGAAAAAATACCTTGTCTAATGCTGATCCACCCCTGGAGCCTGGGTAGAGCCATGCCAAATCCAATCCGTCGAAATTGTGCTCCTGGAGGAGTGCCGTCGCGCTCTTGATGAACCTCGATCGCCCCGTCGCGGACGACGCCATCTGAATTCAAAAGACATTTTGATGTGCGGTCGAAAACGGAAGTTAACTGCTATGTGCCCCGACTATCGACGCACGTATGAATCCAATTGACGGAAAACTTACCACGGAGTACTTTGAAGATCCCTCGTTCCACCCACCAACACCGAGAAGGACTTTTAGATTTGGATTGCTCTTCTTAAGACCGACGAATCTGTTGTAGAAACCTGTGTATAATAAGTAGGAATGTGTTTTAGAATAAGGTTACAGAGGTTAAGACCTAAACTCAGTTTATATATAACTATGGAGCTTCTAATAATACTAAAACAGAATCGGTGACTCCTTTCTAGTATCACTCCTTCAAATTTTCAAAAGATCAATCTTACTAGTCACAAGCGAGTTAAAATTATTATTCAAAATGTCATTAAATAGGCTGTGTGTCTAATGAGTTTTTAGCTTAAATGTATTGATTAATTTGATGTAATAATGTAGACTTTGAGTTAGTAATATGAGAAAAAGTACTTATTTTCTTTATTTATAAGAGTAACTCGACTAGACTAGTAGTACTGGTTATAAGAGGAGGTGATCGACAGCTAAGTCCATTTGCGCAACTAGGGACTGATGAGGGTAATATAGCTGGCGTAGGATGTCCAGGAAATGTGGGAGGAAGATTGAAGAGAGAAATCCGGTATCATAATTAGCCTTATCTTAACGAAAGGGGCCAAGGGTTCACATAATGTAACGTCCCATCCGACGGACGGCGTACTTCACTTGAAGTGCTCTCCATATAGCACCAAATTTGGGATCAGGATACCACTGAAAAATGCTGCGGCATGAGAAATTTGAGCCCTCGTGGTAGGAAGGCAGCCACAGAACCATCCCGATTCCCCATCCCATAACTATTTTAAGATTCCTATCTTAAAAGATTGCCCCTGAATCCTTATTTTGACTAACGTAATTCGGTTCAAAAGTGTATAGTATATGTGTGCTGCTGATTGGCATGCATTACTAAATTTTCAAAATGAACTCCAGGTCGATAAAGGAAATTGTTTCCTTTTACCTTTTCCGCCACCTTCTGACAGGTCGTTCCAGGCATCAAGGGGTATTAGGTGGGCAGTTGCTGCATCCAAGCCAGCGAATGCATAGATTCCATGGGTACAAATGCTAGCGTCAGTGTCCTCGGGGGTAAAAGCTCCCAAACCATTGCGATATCCAGACCAGCTGGCGAAATAGCATACGACACGTTTTTCGTCTGCCTTTCCTGTCGCTTTTCCTGCGATTAGAAGAAATAATAAAAAAATACTTGTTATACATAGCAAATACACTGTATGTTTTGCATGCCTATTGAAGAATAAAATCGATTATTCTTTTTTTATACTAATCCTGAGGCGAAAAAGTTTTGTAACCTAAAACTAAAATTACTTACTTCACACTTATAATTGCAAAGTGGAGTAGTTTCCTCCAGATAAAGCCTTATAGGCTTTGTAGCAATATGAAAATTTTCATTATTTTGTGATTAGTTAAATACTTTTATTTTCCAATTTTATTACACATGAACACAATTTTAAATTATGTTATAATAGCTGCATGAAACTGGACACATAGTAAAATGTATTGATTCCAGTGGATTGAAAGATATTTCATTTCATGGATAGCAAAACTATTCATAAATTATTCAACCATCAGCTTTTTAACTATTTGCGGTCATATGACGACATTCTCTCCAGCATCCCCTCATTTTCCAAGTGTCAGGACAATAATACCTGTGCATTTTCAATTTATTTCTGTGAACATTTTCAACATTTTAACTTCCTAGAGATTAATAAAAGGGATATCATAAAATTAGTTCAAAAGGACACTGTGCGAAAACTTTAATGTTATATTGTTAGAATAAGGAGCATATATGTACAAGTTTTATTGATTTGAATCCAAAACTGCGTAATCGGCAGCTGTTACAAATTGAAAAACTCAACTCGCCTTCGGAAACAGTAAAGTAATATATGGTGAGCAATACGCTGCATTGAACTTATGCTTTGTCACAAGAAATCGTCTGCCAAAGCCAATTAAATTCTTCAGAAGTCTTATGGAGAGTCTGTTATCACCTATGTGTACATCACAAGTAAGATATGGTTTCAAATGTTTAAAGAGGAGGACAAGAATTTCATGAGTGGGTGGGCCCGGAAAGCAAGTCACTGATCCTACGGAAGTAGCACTAACAAGGCTGCTGTTGTTGTGAGAGAAAATTGCCAATTCAGGTTAAGAGTACTCCTAAATATTGTCCATTTGATCGGTTTTCATTCAAGAATTGATAGCAGAATGTTTACTAATGGTACGTGTATGTGTACGATGAGTTCCGAGACTGCTTATACCCGAATAGTAGGGCGTTCGAATGGAGATTTGTTCGCATTTAAAGCTGATGTTACATGAAGATGAGGAATTTCTTTTTCATGAAATTTAGAGTAAACAAAATTTGGCTGTTCATTATAATCCTATTACCAAACAGCAAAGTTCTGTATAGAAATCTCCAGAATCAGAAAAAGCAAAAATGGTGTCGAAGTTATGGTCATATTTTTCTTTGTTCCGGGAATGGTGTACGAGGACGTCATATCAGCACACGCACCTGTGAATGACAATTCACCAAGGACAAGTTGACCGCAAATGATTAAATTTCAATCTAACAGCTCACTGCTCACAAAAATCCATGTGAAGTGCGTTCCTCATCCTCAGAAATACTCCACTATTATAACTGAATGTGACGTTTTCCTGTTTTCCTTTGCGAGGAAACACCTTCGTGGAAAGCCTTTTTCATCATCCTAATAAGGCAAGTGAGACCTGAGCATGTTTTAAATTATAATGGCTAGCGCTGAAGGAACACTGTTATCTCATTGATGAAACTTGTGTCACCAATACATTAACACATCTAACTACAAATAGAGCGCAGAATAACTTTTTGAACTTTGAATAATGCGGATTAAAATGACGTATGATCGCTCTATTGAATAATGCCAGTAGCTATATATGTATATTATCCATACATAGCCGCTACTACTACATACTATAGCTATTGTGCATATTATTATCCTCATCGTTACTCTCTGCCTCTTCTTATATGTGGGTCTTCACATAACAAAATCGTAATGAGGCTTGATTTTGTTAATACGTCATTCCAAAGAATGACTAAGTTTTTCTTGCATTTTCGCTTTCTATCACTTCCATCACATTGTGTCAGTTTAAGAAATATAATTAATCGGGTACATTTTGGAAAATTAATATTTGATAGCAAAGATGGCACCGTTGCCTTATAAGAACTAAGCAAGCATGATGCTCAATAAGTATAGATTACAAAAATGTGTTTGTCCTCATGAACTGATTCGTTATGCCATTGAAATTTCAAATTATTGAACGAAGGTGAGTGTACCCTGGCTACAGTGTTATTGCAGGGAACCGTCTATTCGGAAATGGGTGATAAAGAAGTACTTCCTTAATTTACATATTTTCACTTATAGGCTTCATAACAACCTAAACAAATCTGATTTACAATTAATGTATCATATAATTATGCTAAGTGGCACTCACCTTCAATGGAAAAGCACAGTATGAGACCGAAAAGGAGACTTAGTAGTAGCTTCATGGTTCTGGAGGAGACTGTAAGGGTAGAAATTTATATATTATTGAGTTAATATCTTCGATTTATTACACTGGAATACAAATTTCAAGAAACTGTAATAGTAACTTTTTAACGGAGTCACCCGCTATGTGTGCATTATAATACAACCATTTCAGAGAGTAAAAATCATTCGCCGGGATTCGAACCCGGATCCCTCGATATCCGGCCGAGTGCTTTAACCACTTAAGCTACCGAGACGTCCTCTTACACTCTGAAATTTTGGGGGCTTTAAAGGAACAAGATGTTATGACGAAATACCGTACATACAATGTCACAGGCATTCGTAGTCGTGCGCGACGCGCCACAGTCCACGATGTTAATAAAGCCAATTTCAAACACTTAGGCTGTTCATACCTTAGACATTAAGTGGTTAAAGCACTCGGCCGGATATCGAGGGATCCGGGTTCGAATCCCGGTCAAGGCGAATGATTTTTACTCTCTGAAATGGTTGCATTACACTGGAATACATTAATTTTAGAGAATCTATTGAAATGAAAATAATTTGTTTATTAGCTTTTATGTTGTAATTTTGGAAAATAAAACTTTGGTAAGACTAAATTCCTTGACGAGCAGGGGAAGGTTAATCGTTATCGTTCGCCGATATTTTATCTCTGATCTTAATTTTCAAACAAATATTTCCACATCTACCAGTAAGCTCTATTTAAATGACCAAAGGAATTTTTTTGTGTACTTGGATGTATATGCACATTAAATCCCCAGTAAACTTTATGATACGTTTACAAAATATCTGTGTTCGCCAGCCCTATACTTCGAGCTCATTTTGATAAATATATTTTTTCAGTTCCTCTTATAGATTTGTGCAAATTAGAATGGCCAACCTTTTACTGTGTTCTAAAACTCAAAATCATGACCATTTTAAAATCTCTTTCACTGAATGAATTTTTATTTCCTTTATTTTCGCCAAATTAAGTTCATAGCTAATTTACATTGTTCTGTTATCTCTTTAATGTTATTCTATCTTTTAGATTAATTATGTTCAGAAATGTTTTGCATAAAATCAAACTTCCAAGGACAATAGAATTGAATTATTTTTACGGATTGTTTGTAAAAATACCATACTTTCATACTAATGCTACAATAATTCCTTGCTCTTTGTTAGCCACTTAGAGATTAAATGGGAACACATCCTTACCTTAATCAATTGCCCCAACTGTCTGCAAAGCGTGGATTGTAATCGGCGTTTATATATCATCTCAAGGAGAATTATCACCTGGAACGATGTAATCTGTATATCTGCGAAATGAAACTTTCCCATATCACAACATAATCGTTATGACGCTAAAAGTTACCACTCTTATAAGAAAATCCGTTTTGCGTTCCAAGAATATACTAGAATTATTAAGTACTGCATTTCTGGGTATTATTTGTTTCCTAAATGTTTCCTAGTAATTCCATCAAAAAAGGTTTCAGATATTTCATGCTATATTTCTTAATATATTTAGCTAGCTAGAATAAAAATTTCTACAAAAATAGTAAATATTTGGAACCACTCAATACGTTTAGCTCCTTTGCAGCCATGCTAAAGCCTTTTCAATCGTAGTTACGGTCATATTTTCTCATACCATCCCACACAATTTCTTGAGGACCTTCGATTCGTATTAAAATTTACCCAGGCTTAATCCTTGAAACGTTTCAAGACTCATGCATGAATTACATTTATATTATATGTAATTTAGATCATGACACCATTTAACACAGCAAAAAGTTACCCGAAACCACTCAAGCTCTATACTATGAGATGTTTGCTTTACTTTCTATCGATGAAAACTCTTGTTCTGAAACAGGAAGGTGGAAGTCATTATTTTTCGACCGCATTTTAATCTCGTCATGTCAACGATCACATTGGAGCAACATTTCAAAGGTAATTGCTGACTATTCGATTTTGAATACAAATCTCGAATCCATTCACTAATGTTCCTCATATTACATATATCTGATAAAGTCATTCTCGAATGATTCATACATTACACCGTGATGTGTACGTAATCTGAGCTATGGTTTCCGGAAGAAAAATTTTAATTATTTGTTAGTTTATATCTTTAGTTTGAAATGTCAAAATCAGTTCCAAAATCAGAGTTTTTATCAGTAAATGAATAATACATGTCTGAAGTAAGATGCATTCATTTAATAAAGTATTAATCACTACCATAGATAGCTACACATACTGTAACAGAAAAATCAATACAAAAAGACTTTTGTCAAAGCTCAAAAGAAATAAAAAGCAGCAGAGATGAAGTGCGAATAGAAGTACTTCGGTCCCAAGGTAATCCTCTTCGGAGAGCTAAAGGAAGAACAGCGAATTCCGGCCACAGATATACCTTCAGTTTGTCGATTTGGACTACCTTGTGACCAAAGGTGTGTTAAAAAATTAACGAGATTTTTTTCATTTCGCGGGCTTGGAGAGCCCGCTTGTCAAACTTTTTTTTGATTATGTTGGTATAGATATCCCTGAAGTATGATAAAACTTTCAGCTGTTTTCATTATGGACTTTGTCTGTGACAGCCACTAAGGTTAGACGTGTTTTTTGAGCTCGATGATTTTCGTTTGTTAAAAGAAATGAATCAAAGAATTTGTATCAAATTTTGCGTAAAAAATGAAATAAAGTTTAACATGTGAGTGTAAAATGTTAACAAAGATCTACCTATGGTGAGCCTGCTATGAGTAAATCAAGAGTTTACGAGTGGTATAAGCCTTACCAGGAAGGCCGTGAAGACCTTGAAGATGACGAACGCCCTGGGCGCCCCAGCACATCAACAATCGATGAAAACGTGGAAAAAGTGAAAGAAATGGTTATGAACGATCGCCGAATCACAATTAGAGAGGTCGCTGATGATTTATGCATATCGATTGGATCATGTCATGACATTTTTTCCAATTTTTAGGGTATGAAACGCGTGGCAGCAAAATTCGTTCCAAAATGGCTTTTGCACCACGATAATGCACCAGCTCACACTTCATTGCTTGTTCGTGAATTTTTGGCCAAAAACAATACTGTACCGATGCCCCAGCCTCCATATTCGCCAGATACTCTGTGTGAATTTTTCCCGATTCCAAAAATCAAGAGAACCTTGAAGGGCCGTCGTTTTACAGCCGTAGATGACATTAAAAGCGCATCGCTGAAAGAACTAAAGGCTATCTCAAAGATCGAGTTTGAGAAGTGTTTCGGGGATTGGAAGAAGCGCTGGTACAAGTGCATAATCTCCAATGGGGACTATTTTGAAGGTGATAACATCAATGTATAAGAATAAATAAATATTATTGTCCGAAAACTTAAAATTCCCGTTAATTTTGAACACACCTCGGATGCGTCTTCGAACTTCACCGCACTTGCTAATTATGCATTTTTACGAACAACCATAGAAATGTTTAATATTGATTGTGCTTAAAAAGTTATGTCTGTACGAGTACATCTCAAGATGTTGTTTCCGGAATCTTATACGTACTATTTGAGGAAGACAGTATGAATCGGTTAGTCTGTCGCTGACGAGGTATAAACTTCCCAGAAATCTATTGTATCCGAGTGTGTGTTTCCTTGACTAGGTCCTCCTGTCAGGACTCCGATAAGTTCCCGAATTGATAAGGAGATAATTTCACGAAATCAGCCATGGGACGAGTAGGTGTACTTACGCTACGACACAACTATGCTAGTAATATTTTCGCTGTGTAGTGTTAATTGATTTAAGCCTAAGCAGTTTTTTACCTGCACATTTACAAACCCATTACAGGTGAGTTTTCGTAAACCTCGTTTGGGGGGGTTCGCATTAAAATATAGTTTCTTGGTGAGACCCAGCATGCTAATCCGTAACGAAAATAGGCTTACAACCAAGAAAAAAACAGTCAAATTCTCTTCTAAATAAGCCAGTACATATGATATGAATAAATGACACTTATACGATAGGTTTGCTGTGGAAGAGATTGTTTATGCTTGACCAAGTCTTTGGTCGATTAGTGTGTACATGAAATGTTACCACGGATGAGCAGATTCGTTGGCTTCTTCGAATTTTAAATGAATAGTACTCTGCGGTTTTTGTTTCATAGTTTTTTAAAAAATTCGAAATGTGTAATAATTATCCCTCAGATTTTTGAGGCGCTAGTTTCCTTCCAACTGCTGAAAAGTAGCGGACGAAAATTTAATGGTTTATTGTTAAATTAGCTTAAAATGTAATCAAAATCTCCGACATATTTATAGAAATATTATCCATACATGTAGTTGTAGTCTATGCAAATTCATTTAAAATCAGCAATGATTTGAAGTACATTTTTTAAATATTAAAGCGATTTGCGAGCACACTATTTTGTTATGGACAAAATTGCGTATAACCCAATAGCCGCATTTGCCTAATTTGTCTTTGAATAGGTGAAATGAAATTTATACCGCGGATTTAAGATTGTCAATATGAAAGCAAGGTGTGTATTTACCCTTCATGATTAAGAATAGATATCAGGCTGATTTGAGTAAATTGAGCCACACTGCGTTAAACAATACATATATCAGATATAGAAAAATCCAATTTAATACTTATCAGCATGTCCACAATGATTATATTGGAAAATAATCATCGTAAAAATAAAGCATTAGGCATAAAAATAAATATCAAGAACATTTTAACTACGCAGCACAACATAACTTCTGTAACAGCAAAAAATTCGTTCACCAAAAATTAATATAATTCAAATATGTAGTTGGTGAGTATTACTTTACCTTAAAATTTTCTTATATTTCTTTTAATGATAATGTAGAACGAAACTAACATTAGAAGTTTCACAAATGTTTTTGTGGTTACGAGGTAAATGAGTATTGTTAGAAGTACTTTGCTTGGTTTTAAGACAAAATAACTATTTCAATATAAGAGAAGAATTGAGATTAGTTTCTATGATGCACATATGTTTTATCATGAATATTCGTTAAAATCTTCAGTACGTGAATTTTGTCATCTGCACTTTTAACGCGCACTTTAACCGCCATTGTCACTCTTCAACACCCTTCCAACCAAAAAGCTTCCATTCTTACTTCCCAAATCCACGATTTTATTCCCTCTTCGTTGACAATGATTTATTTTTTTAATTACCTTAATTCACCTCAATTGCACTTAAATTATCATCTCTCTGGATTGTCTGTTATTTCCTTCCATGGAAGCCTCTGACACTCCATGACTCATGGCAAGATAAATTAATATTTTTTCTTTTCTACGAAGATTTACGAAATCTGTTCTTCTTTTTTAATGATAAAAACTTCGCTGAATGAGAAACTAGGTTTCTTTTCCACGTAGGAAGGTTTCACAAAGCCTTTTCTCTCAGAAAACTTATTGTCAGCCAGAGAATAGCAGTGTACTCACTACGGTGAGGTCATACTAAATCTTCTCGTGTAATCTCTGTACTTGAGTTTTGATTCCGTACAATATTGAAATAAAAAAATTAACTTAAATTACACGACCGGATTTTTGGGTTTCCCATAATATTATTTATTATCTTTTCTGCTTACATGTACCTTCCAGTTCAGTCAATGTCCTTGACCTTTCAGATGGCGTTTAAAAAAGGAAATGAAATTAGGTTTCCCGAGTGGAAGGACGCCCTCCGTCGCTTGTTAGTGCGATCGACGTGATAATTAGGACAAAATATAAAGAAGTCACCTGCTTAGTTGCAACACTGCTCAAAACTAATATTTCTTTCGTACGCACTACGAAGTCATAAAAATTTATTAAAAGCTATCTTATCAGCGGAGTCAGTGTCTGGAAAACTGATATTTTATCATTTCAATATTTTATCATCAACTGATAACTTATCATTTGAGGAGATCAACAGGATGATTGTCACATGATTAACCACTCGAGATTATTCCATGCCATTCTAGAATAAGAGCAAGAAGACGTCATTAAAACGGTAAGCAATCTAACGACGAATTAAGTGTGCTGGGGAAAAAATAATATATTCTTCTTAAAATAGCCTACTTTTCACGTCTGATTTGGCTGGAGTTGTGTGTAACTAAATGATATGTGTGAATTCATTTTTTGATATCAATAACATCGAGGGGAAAACTCTTTTACCCTTCGTTAGGTATTAGTTCCCATCCCAAAAGAAAGAGAAGGGACCCCAAACGTTGAGAGTATAGACCGATACGCTTTGCACGTAGCTTAAGTGGTACTGAGGAAAATCAATATGAGAATGGAGAGGAGAGCCTATCCGTTAATGCTTTGGGGATGAAAAAAAACTAAAATGAGATGCTCTCAACGTACATTTCTGCTGAAACGAAGGGAAAACATTTTCATTATTATTTTTTAAAAGCTATAGCTACATTTCTTCACTTATTAACGACTAAATATGAGAATTTTTTAAAAAATGACGAGCAAACTAAAATAAATTATGACGAAATCTCAATATGTTCGCACATTCGCCATCAGCCCTCGCTCGTTCGCCCTCTCTATTCTCGGCGCCGTGCTTCCAAAATCGACCGCTAGTTGGCGTCTTCTTTGTTTTGATACTCCAATACAACAATAAGTTTGACTAAACGCACAAATAAAGTGATAAGTTATTAGGATCATCAATAGGATGGAAAGTAGAGCAATTGTAGGATTACTTAGGAGAAAATCTGCATGGTTTCAGGAAGGGAAGAGGTACATGTGACGCAATAGTAGTAATGAGGTCATTAATAGAGAGGATAATAAAACCGGGATATATTTGTTTGTTCTTAGATTTCAAGAACGCGTTTGGCATTGTAAATTGTGTTGAATTAATGATTTTTTTTGCAGAGAATAAGATTAGACTGAAGGCATAGACGATTTATTAGTAACCCGTAAATGTCGCGAACGGCTCAGATGTGATTGGTGGATGAAGAAGTGAGATAAGCAATGTTAGAAAGAGGGTTAGGACAGGGGTGTCCATTTTTACTTTTGCTTTTCAACGTATATATGGAGGAAATCGTTTAGGAGGAATGGGAACAACTGCAGACAGGAATGACTGTTTGAAATGAAGATTCATAAACTCCGTTAATTTTGCGGATGATCAAGCTTTACTTTGCCAGTCAGTCAACGTGTCGCAAGAGTTACTGAGCGCGTTGAAAAGGTATTTCAATTGGTATGTGATGAGAAACAATTAAACAAAACACAGAGGTGAGAAAATTATTGAGAACGGCCAAAAAAAGGTAAATATATTGAAACAGAAGGCCGCATCATTGTTGTGTAAAACACGACAATGACGCGACCTCATCCTTACTGCCCCAATGCTTACTGCCTCTGTCGCTTACAGACGACACGCAAATCTCAGAAACCTGAGATCTACCAACCCTTTGGCGCCCCGCCCTGACAAATTTCCTCATGTGTCCCCAACTTGCAACCGCCCCTGAAGTAAAACATGTCTGCTAATCAGATCTACTCCCATCTCCCCACATCCTCTCATTGTCCCTTCACCCCGTTCCCACGCTAATTGCCTCTCGAAAAACAGGATTTATCTTTTTTCATTCAAACAATGCACTTAATTTTACGTAGACGAATGTATTACCCCCTCACCCATTCCAATGAATAATCACCGCTACTCCTGTAATTCTACCCCACTCTCGTATCTTCTTATCCCTTCACACGCAATTTCCCACAACCTTCCATTCGACGAATGTTTCTCCTTAACAATTCTAGAATCCCTACCCGATTCAGCCACCAACATAGAGGTGAGAACTCGCGAATCCGCATATTTCCTAGCTGTCCCAACTTTTAAAATTCCCACCGTTAACTGCCATCTTTTATTCCCCTCCCAGCATTCCCTGAATCTTATCTCCCTTTTTTTCCCCATCCCAGACACCATACTTCCCCCAAGACCTTTCAGTCTGACCTGAAGAAGGCCTCGGAGTGGGCCGAAAGCTTAAACAATCTACAATGTGAATTTCCTTTTACGTGTTATCTATTTTATTCTGTGGTCTATTGTGCCGTCCAAAAGTTATACACACACACACTGTAAGAACGAGGAATCGGCAAGTGGTTTGTCCTCTCCATGTCGGAAATTAAAATAGAACAATATCAGGTTTAAAAATAGTTTTATTCATTCATTTCGCGGGTAAACCCAACGCTCAAGGAGCCCATCAGTGCCGCCTGGGGACCTTCAACCTCCTCCCCGCATTCTCGCACCCTGGGACTGCGGAAGGCCACGTGCATTGCCCCGACACGGGGTCGAACACGGTCCCCGCACCGCATCTGAACTGGACCATCTGCCATTTCCCGAATGTGTCTGTAGTGCAGAGGTAGAAGATGGTGCAGTCGTTCGGATCCGGGTTCATTCCCGCCTTCTTGCAGATCTCCGTGGGTGGGGGTGTAGGGCGTGCGGTGGTAGTCGTGGCCGGTGGGAGAGTTTTCCGCTGTTGATGGTAAACAAAGGTGCGTCAGGAGGTGTGTACTTGGACATGGAACATTTTATTTTTGCGATTTCACCGATTTCAAGAAATAGTCCCTTATTTTATATTCCCGATACAATTATTACTTTTCGGAACCAGATCTACCGATAGCCGTCGAATTTGCTGAAAGCCTCAAAATGAACCCTTTACATCTCCAAATAGGGAAATAGCTTTGAAAATTGACTCCTCATGATTTTAAACTTCTTCCTGTCCATTGTTAAAAACCTCAAAATTCTCTTAATTGAGAGAGAGTGTGTTTTAAGTTTCACAACAGCTCATCTGGAGAAACATGGAATCTTGAATGGAAAGCAGGAATGGACTCTTTACTTTGAGATATATCTCCAAAAAGGTTTTTAAATGGATGAACATTGGCTAGGCAAGTCGAAAGTAGGTAGCTCAGATTGCGGTCCAGAAGAATGTTTTCTGTTTGAAATTCGCAGCCTGGCGCCTTATCCATATCTTTTTCCTTTATGTTTTTCTCTTTTTCGTAGGTACACACATTCGTACACGGAAATCCTCCAAATGGTGAACACATATTTATTCACATGGATATTCGTCACTCGTAGATATTAAGAAAAGGGATAGGAACATATTTATTATTTTCACACAGGAATAGTGGGGTGGGTGAAAATCGAGCAGATCACAAGCCACAAAAAATTTTTTTGTTCGGGACTGGAACCACGGATCTGTCGACTTGCCGGGCTGATACTCCTAACCACTTTAGGTATTGAGGAGATGTTTCTATCTTCTGGTTATATGTGCCATGACATGCACTGTTCCTATCCTTTATGACATTGTATGATTTCTTTCACAATTATCCTTTTCTGGGGGAAATTTCATTTTCACTTTCAAATTCCTTTTCTCCTTTGGTGGGGGAAATAGTACCACCCACGTGGTGGTTATATATGTATATATATATAGACATACATACATACATAATAAGGGACATAGTAGTCCGGTGGTTATAACGTTGGGCTACTGTCCGTAGGGATCGTGCTCGATTTCTGAGGAGACCTCAGCTTCCTAAATAATAACCAAGCTATGTGATTATTTTTCGAGTACCAGAACTTCCCGGGTAGTCCTAAGCGCACAGCGAAAGCATTTGGCCCCCCTTACCCTGATGTGTGAATTTCGCACGCCGTTGTGCTTAGTAGCAGGTGAGCTTTACCCTCACATATAGTATCTAACCTACCTTGTGGTTTTTATAAAATCTATAGGTGCTTCGACGCTAAAAAAGGTGGGTGTTCTACTGAAAATTCTATCCTCGTGTAAAAGTTTCTCTTTTCTACTTTCTAGTATTGTCAAAAGCATGACATAAAAATAAAAACTCGAAGTGTGCCTTGGAACCTTGAATTCGATACTAGCCGAGTATAACATGTGTTATGTTTTGACGATAAGTCAAACCAATCGCCCCTCTAGCCGCATCAATTCATTTAACATGTATGATAATTAAGGTGCCAGAACGGAATTGATAGCAATGTGAAGTTTGATTTTACTCTCTAAAATCAAATTTGAATTTTAATTACCGAAAGCAAGCATATTTACCATCCGAATCTTTGAACTCGATGACACATCTAAAATTCAAATTATAAATTGATTGAGTGATCTTAACCATTTCATCATTTGAAGCCATTTGGGTCATCTAAACCTCAAATTATAAAATTGATCGAAATATCTAAATCATCTCATAATTCAAAACGTCTCTTCGATTAATTATCAAGTATGATAACCTCATCCTGGGTCATACTACTGTCGTTTTATTCAATGATATGGTTACGGTTAAGGAGTATACGATTCTATTCAGTCAAACCTAAAGAAATAAAATTGATCGGAAAGCCGAGAAGCTCAGCCCTCTACCAACTTGGGAGTGATGTGACAAGCGATTCGACTCTTACGGTGTGGTCGGTAGGACCGTCGGACGGAGGTGATATGGTGCTCGGCGCCGGAGGAGGCGTAGGGACTTCACCACCGTTGAGTCCCTCCCAGATGCTATTCAAGAGTGGGAACTTTTGACCGTGGCACCCTCCGTGGAAGTCGTCCGTCTCAATGCTCCATACCATAGCGCCACGGAGTCCTAGCTGGACGGCAAACTGAGCCTGTGGAATTTAAAGGACAGTCAAATTAGGATAATTCGGATGAATGCTACGCGTCTGGAGACGCAAAGAACTGAAACTAAAATTTAAGTGTGAAATATGTAGATGCTGGAATTTTTACATTGCAGGACAAATAGCACTACCAATATTCCTGTTTTCTGGCAGTACAGTTGGTTCATCGTCAGAAACTTTTCCACTAATGCATTATATCCACGGTTTTCTTCTTAAATCTCCTGAGTCAAAATTCCAGGGTGTCCTTAAACCATCAACATGCCATATCCATTGAGTGATATGATTTTATGGTGATATTTTCACAAATATTTCATTTCGATTTATCATTAAATTTGGTGTGCTGTAATTAGTTAAAAATATGCATCGGCTTAATAGATTGTGTTTTGATTTGAGTCAATTAAGTTGGAGTGCACAAAGTAACTATATTTTGTTTTCACCTTTAAACTTGTGTATACACCTGTTTCATCATTTTGAAATTCAATTAAAATAATTTTATATTGGTCGTTGTAATTAATTAAATCAGGTTTGACATGGTGCATAATTAGGGCAAAAATATATTCTGGTATAATTATTTGGGGCGTTGTCTATTAGAGTACGTCAGTGTACCTTTTAAAACGAATCGGATCATCAGAACCATTAGTAATAAAGCCGCAAACAACTTTGTTCTCTATAATATTGTAGTTAATGGTTATTACTCCCTACAACACGTTTATAAATATCAAAATTATATCAACATCCGCCTCTTCTTTGCAATAAGTGGAATTACATCTGCTCTTTCTTTTAAACCTATTACTGAAGATGGTCGAGGAATACGTTTAACCATTTTTCCAAAGTCAAACATTTTATCATTAAAGATAAGCATTTATTTTTTGGCACAGAGACACTTCATGTGTTTCCACTTCTTTTAGATCTAATTGAAGTCACCTTTGTTTCTTACAAAATTAAAATTCTGACTTTATTTTCCTTTGAATATGTGGAATATGAGAGTGTACAGATTTGAGAATATGTAGATGTGCAGAGTATTTGCTGTTTTTTCTTGGGAAAATTGTGTTTTGGTACTATATGCTGACATTTATTATTCTTTATCAATCCTTTCTATAATGGCCACTTAATTTTCTGATTAATATCACAAAACTTGGTGATTTAATTGTCACCTCGGGATTCTCTTTGACGGAAATTTGCTCACCAGTTCGCAAGCTTATGACTACCAATGCGTAACACTGTTTTATGAATAGAAGTTGCAATATATTTCTAATAGCGATATTACCTCTGAAAATTCTGCTAGTATAAGGTTCATACAATGATCTTTAATTCTTACCATTCTATGATCCAAATACATTAGATGTGGCGTTCATTTAAGTACTTAAATATTCTTAAGTATTTCGAAGGAAAAAGTAATTCATTAATAAAATTCCCACGCATGGGGACGTAATGATTGGAAGAATATTTACTGAACTTACCATTTTTTTAAGGTTAGCATTTTTATCATTTCGAAATTGTATTTACGAGTCTCACCTTCAACTTGATGGACTCAGGGTCATCATAACCAATCCATTGGCTCTTCCTGTACGTATAAGGAGCCATTATGTATGGGTCATTAACGACCGTCCACTCACTTGGATTCGTCTTCATCTGGTCGCAGAGCTGCAAAAGTAGAATAAAATGTATTACTACCTCCCCTTCAAAATCTGCTGGCTGAAACGGCAGGGAATTTTTAAACCGACTAATATGAAGCAGGTATATAGGTGAGGACGAACATAAGGGAATGTAATTGATATCGATTGATATAATGTTTCAGTGCGTTTTTTCCGATAATTTCCGAAATTCTCTCAATATTTATTTTAAGTAATATCACTTCGGTAACTGAGAGTAGATTCTTTGTGCAGAAAAGGAATCGTAACATATTTATGTTAATTTAAATACTTAAACAAATAATTTTTAAATACATAATTATATATATCATTCAAAAGTATGGTTTACTATTTTCTTTATGGCAATAGTTGGTACTTAGAACAGGAGATTGGAATGTTAGGACGGTGTTGAGAACGGGAAAATTAGAAAATATACAGCGAAATATGAAAGATGAAATATAAATTTTAAAGGGCTGTGGGAGGTGAACCTGAAGGACAGTGAGGATAGCTGGAACGATAGTTACAAAGTGATACACAGCGGAGGGGCAAAGAGAGACACTGAGGGGTGGCAATATTAATGAATAAAATTAGAGTAGGAAGCGTATTGAACAAGTGGAAGCGAGTGATAGATTATAAGTAAAGCTGATCCAACGAACTTCATCATGCTTCCTATATGCTACAAAGAAATCACAGGGAGGATTAATTCGACAGGGTATACGAGAAGTTAGAGGACATAATTGGCGGGTGTTCCAGGAGGGCTGCACATTTAATAGTGGTGAGGGACTCCATCGCGATTTAAGGCTAAGGAAGAGATGAGAGTGAAGTAGGGAAGTACGAATAAGGACCGTGGGGGGCAAGGAATAGAGTTTTACAGGAGGCAAGTTCCAGTGATGACGAATACTTGGTTTTGATACAACAACAGGTGTAGTTTCGCATGAAAAATGCCATGTGGTTTCAGGAAGACATCAGCTAAACTATATAACGGTTAGTCACAGAGTTAGGAGCAGCGTGATTTATTCGCACATTTTCATGGATTTTGATGCAGGTTTAAGATCATAATTTACGAGGGTCATCCGGAAAGTAGTACCCGTTCGTGCCGCATGAAGTGCTGACGACGCGAGTAGCCGCTGGACGAGGTCAGATAGCTTCAGTGGCTTGTCTGCCTTCTCTGAGCCAAGTTGCGTGACGCTAGCATTGCCTGTGTTGTTTCTGTGATTGTTTACAATGTTTAAAAAAATTGAGAACGCCGCCAGTTGTGAAGTGAGGGCAGTGATTAAATTCCTCAATGCAAGAAACGTTCGCCCATGTGATATTCATCGCCAATTAAAGGAGGTGTATGGAGACAATGTAATGGACGAGTCGTCTGTTCGGCGGTGGTGTCGCAACTTCAACATGGGGAGGGGGAACACACACGACGATGAGCGTTCGGGGAGACCGTCTGTCATTACAGACCAACTGGTTAGCTCAGTTGACGAATTCGTGAGGAACGATCGGCGCGTCACAATTGATGACATCTCTGAGCATTTTCCCAATGTTTCTCGAACAATTGTTCATGAAATTGTTAAACACCATCTGCATTATGCAAAAATTTGTGCAAGATGGGTCCCTCGCATGCTTACAGATGAGCACAAAACCAAGCGTATGGCTGCAGCACTGACGTTTTTGGGACGTTATTCTGATGAAGGAGACTCTTTCTTGACTCGCATAATTACTGGTGACGAAACATGGGTTTGTTATGCAACACCTGAGAGTAAACGACAGTCAATGGAGTGGCATCATGCTCATTCACCAAACAAACCAAAAAAATTCAAGACAGTTCTGTCCACCAGGAAACTCATGGCAACCATTTTCTGGGATCGACGAGGTGTATTGCTTATTGATTTTATGGCCCGTGGAGACCCTATTAATGCCAATGCGTATTGTGAAACATTAAAGAAATTACGGCGGGCAATACAAAATCGGCGGCGAGGTCTATTGTCTACTGGTGTCATTCTCGTTCATGACAATGCCAGGCCTCATGCAGCTGGGATAACACAAAAACTTTTGCAGCAATTCAAATGGGAAACTTTCGACCATCCACCGTATAGCCCGGACTTGGCCCCTTCAGATTTTCATCTCTTTACAAAGCTTAAAGACTTTTTGGCAGGAAAAAGATTTGACAGCGATGAAGAACTTAAAGAAGGAGTGACCATGTATCTCAATGAGCTGGCGGCGAAGGACTATGCAGCAGGAATACAGAAACTTGTCACACGTTATGACAAATGCCTTAATTTGCTTGGAGATTATGTTGAGAAGTAGTTTAAAGTATCCTCTTTCAAATAAAATTTTTTATGTTTGTTAATATTTACTTTTGTGTCTTTATTTCACGAAAGGGTACTACTTTCCGGATGACCCTCGTAATACCAAGAAATAGACTCCGATTCAAAAAGACAAACAGGTAAGACGATGTTTAACACAACACGAAGGCTCAGTGGGATTCGGGAAATATAATAATCCAAATTAGATATTAAAATAGGAGTCCATAAACTTGAGCTAGTGGATAATTTTCCCTATGTCGGATTTGATTGAAGGGACGTTGAGTAAGTCTTTCAACAAAAGATTCGTCAAAACTTTCATATGGAGCATTGTGTTGTACTGTGAGGAATCATGGCAATTGGAGCAGGATGATGGGTATACTCGGAGATTGAAGGCTTTTTAAATGTAAGTGCGGAGAAGGATGGAAAATGCAAATTGGAAAGGAAGAAAAACAAACGAGGAAGTGTCCGGTATGCCTGGGGAGGAGGGGGATCGTTGAGGGAAATCCAAAAGGAGGTAGGAAAGATGGATGTGGAGCATTTTGAAGACTGTGATATAGGGGAGACCCGTGTCTACACGAGGAAGAGACAGAAATAGGATAGACATTCTGAAAGGAATGGAGGAAGGAAATATAGGCAACTGAAGACGAACTTATTATACGTTCGGATTTAACATTGTATTGTAAGGTGGTACAAGATAATTTATCGCTCTACTGTTCGGTAGTCTGGGTTTATTTAGAACCTAAATTAACCGGTAACATACCAATATTAATAATAATGGTGCTCTGATAAATGGAATTTGGCGAACGTACATCTGGACACGATATTGATTTGGTACCTAAAACAAAGTCTTTATAGCCAACCTCGTTGTATCCAAGGTATCCAGGCTCCTCTGTGTATTGTCCAGCGTTGCCTGGCTGCTGAGATGGTGCATAGAGGCCGTTCTTCTTCGTGTTCGACAGGGTGAAAGATCTGCCGTAGAGACCCATACCCAAGACTAACTTCTCACGAGGAGCGCCTTTCTCGATCCAATAGTGCATGGTGAAGTTCTGAAAAAAAAATGAAACTTGCAATCATTGAGATAAATCAACGTAGGTAAAACCAATTTAAAAATTGTGTTACAAGCGGTATAAAGCATTATGTGTGAAGGATGTGAGAAGTACTTTATATTCACAGTGAAACATTTTTAAGGCTATTATAATGATTTATGAAAATTCCGCATGATCCATATATGGTCTGAGTTTTCGAAATGTCATATTTTATACATATTAATGCGTATTCAAATGTCTATGTCTCTTTTTTGGAATAAATGTAAATGCATTTACTCTTTCTTTTGAACATTTAATGGAGGTGGTTGAAGATGATGTTTAACTATTTTACCCAAACTAAAATTTCCGTAATTAACAGCAGATTATCTTATGAATAGATAGCTTTTAATCATAACCTAGATTAATTGAAATGCTAAAATATGACTTCAAAATATTCGAAAATATAATATTCTAATCCGGCTGAAGGTCAAAGAAGCGGGATTTATTTTACCATATGGTCACTGTCACATTAATTGACATTTACCCTGAAGTACAATCAGTGACCCTTTAAGCATGTGAACTTGATTGGATCCTTTCGATTGGATTAATTGTGTAAGAAATGAATTTTTAGGTATTTTCTTTTTAAAGGAATGATATTTCATTTTTTTAGTTACTCATTTTCTGATAAATAAATAACGTTCTCAATAAATTCAATGTTCAGCAATTAAAATTAGCGATTTCCCATTCATAACGATTAACACTGATACGTTTCAATTTGGTCAATATTCCTAATGATATTTATTAATGTATTAATAATATTCCTAATGAGAATTATTTTCAAAAAGTGGTTTTCCAGAGTGCAGTTGATAGAACTACTTCAAAGAACAAATAAATTCAATATTTGAACTACGCTTGTACAATAACGTTTTGCTGTTTTATTCTTATGAATCTAAATGAAACCGCATGCAATTGAGCGAAATGTATTAGAAATGCAGTTGGTCCTTTAATTCTTCGTCATCCCTTTTTAGTTACACAAGTACCTTTTTAAATCATTATGTCCGAGAAAAATTCTTCAAAGTATTTCACTAACTCTTGGACTTTGTATGAACAGCGATGTTTTGTGTTTAATTTAGGAATGAAATTTTCGTGACAATATGCATTAGCATCAGATACTCACCACGTTGAAATAAACGTAGTCACCGTAATCCTTTGGATGTAAGTACAGTGGTGCATTATGTCCGGTGACTGGATCCCATGAACCGTGGTAGTCGTAGCACATGACGTGAATATGGTCCAGGTATCTAATGTTACATGTGCAATAAATGGTTTAACGTTGATTTTATTACAATTACTGGAAAGGCACCAAGAAGTACAATGTGGAGTCATATCAATTAGTTAAAAATAGCGAAGTGTAAAACTGGAGCAAAAAATCCCTTTTCAGTTGCAAAATTGGATATTTCACTTGATTTAAGGACTTCTTGGTCATTAGGTTGTTTGAAAACTAATGACATTTAAAACAGAAACCTATCATTTGATATATTTTGAATATTTCAATATCGTTTTGAACAGATTCTATGGGAAGCCTGTTCTTTTTTAAATGTAAATATTATATAGTATCTATTTTAAAGTATTGTAAAGCTGTTGGCGATGCATGCAGTAGCTTCACCAATGTACTCTTAGCGTATCCATCCATAATTGGAACATAAACGTATTTTTAGTTAGCTCTACTATCCATAGCAACTTCTACAAGGGTGCCGGCTGAAAAGTGTATTTGATGAATCTTTTACATTTTCCTTTAACACTTCAAAAGAAAACAACTGCATAGTAAAAACCTATTATAATGGTGTAGGAAATAAATTACAAAATCAGCACACATAGAAGAATAATATCTATAGGTTTTTCCGCCATTAATGGGAAATTAAAATATAGACATACATGTATTCTGTTCGCTTCGTTAAGACGAAATAGATAGCTACAGAATTTTTTCCGTTTTGCCCCTTTTTAGGGTTAAAACCGTAGTTGATAGAGGTTGGACCTTCTAGGGGAAAATAAATACCGTTAGGTGTTATCCCAGGTCACAAGGGCTAATTAGATCACATAATCCTAAACTCAGGGTCTCTAATTCATTTCCTTGGAGATGCCAAGTTACTCTATCAGTATGCATAAACCATTTAATAAAAGGACGTGAAATAAACCACCCACAAATAGTAATGTTTGCAATAGATTTCCATATCTTCTGACAGCACGAGGGGTTTATCATGGTTTCTAAGTGAATGGGAATTTCTTTATTAGTTTTTGTATGGTTAAAAGGGAGGTTTTTCGGCAGTTATTTTTTGTTTTTAGCCAGTAAACTTATTCATGGCGGCTGTCTGAGAAGCATGTGTCTATTTGATGATTGGTGTATTGTTGGAGCTCTTCATTGCTCAGCTTTCTTTTTTACGTTTACCTGTTATAATTCATTTATACAACACTACTTTGAGGAATATCATAAAATGTTGTGAGATCGTAAGAAAATGGTTATCATACCATGCTTATCTCCAAAATGAGTATCCGTCACAAATATGCATGCATAATGATATCATACAATCCTTAACCATAATTTTCCAGAACTAACCTGAACAAAGTTGAAGTTATGGATTTCATCACGCAATAATAGATATTTGAAAATGGCTGCGAAGTTCTCGTTTTCATAAAGGCAAGTGTAAATTACGTCAAATTTTTCCGTACGTAAATTTTAAAAAGTTTGGAAAGTAACAAAAAAATTAACCTTGGAGAAGAAAAATGAAGAATCCCATTTAAGGAAATAATGGGTTTAAATTATGCAATGTTCCTAAAATTAATCAACATATATTTGTTGACCTTGGGGCGTCACTCACTTGCCCAATGCTGGGATGTCATACGCTGGGTCAATTGTCCCCTTACCCGCAGACACGGCAGCCGTCATCATTAGGCCATTCTGGTCGAAAACTTCGCGCATTTCGGAGAGGAAAGTGGCAAAATTTTCCTGCGTGAAGATGAAGGATATACCGTTATTTAATGTACTCAACCTCTCAAGGTAGTATTTGTATGGCTCAAAGACTTTGGGCACTTTTAAATTTTGAAGTCATACCGAGACTAAATAAAACCTGGAAAATGGAAGCTGCCATTTCTAAAAAATCTTTTGACCCTTTTCACTTTTTTAATTATTAAATATACATTTATTCACAATATGGAAACACCAAATCGAAATGTTGACTTCAAACTATTATTTAGGTATTTATTTTGACTTTGTATTATCTTCGGCTGTAATTTAGGTGACTACAGGCTACATCATCTTCACTTGAAGATCAGGTAGTACCATCGCAATGTTGTCATAATGAATTATTTCTGTAGTGTGGAGTTTCAATTATTTAATCAATCTGGTTTTTGATGAGAAAATATGAACTCCATAAATGTAGTTGCCCATTATTTAATTATGGAGTACTCCTGGACATTCAAGATATGGTATTGTGATATTGTATAAAAGTCAAAATATGACTTACGCTTATCACATTACGTATGGCTCATGATAGACCTCTAAAATCTCATATTCATGCTAAACCATCGTTCCAGTGTCTGATATAAACTCACCTTATCTGAATCGTCGCCACCTCTAAGTGTAGGGTATTCCCAGTCAAAATCCAGACCATCAAATCCGTATTTCTTCAAGAAATCAACAGCATTAACCAAGAATGTCTTTCTGCTATGAGCATTAGACACCATCTGGAAATATCATTTTGCAATTAACAAAGTTGTAAATACTTAAAAAAGCATCCCCAAGAATTTATCCTGATTCCAAGATAAACTGAAGGACATATTACGTTTACTAATCGTGAGGTATTACATATTAAGACGTCATGAGCAATAAGGCTTAAGTCAGGATTATTGCACACAAAATTGTAATTTACCATTCAGTTTTCTTATATGTACAGGACCTTGTAGTCCATTTAATTTCCAGAGCACGGTTTTGAAAGTATTTTTCACTCAACGAGATGAAATTCAAAAGTTATGATGTCATGAACTTTATATTATAAATAATTAGTGAGATAAGGACATAGGTTAGAATTATTAATGGTAACTACTTATGAATTTGATGCAGACAAATTTGAATACCTTGTTGTTCATGAGTCAGAGTAAATTCATCTCAAAAAGATCAAAAAGTGAACGTATGTCCGACCTTGGGTGTAGCCTAAATGTCTGCATAAGCGCATCAATGATTGTTATAAATTAATTACCTTTGAATATTTAGGAGATCCTTCGTTCCAACCGCCTATTGCTAGTAGTGTTTTCAGTTTTGGGTTCTTCTCCTTCAGCTTCGTGAACCGAGTGAAAGCACCTGGATCGTGGTTAGAAAGTAATTCATATAATCAGTCATAGAATATTATTTAGTTTTGGAACTCACGGCTGATATTAAAAATTATTGATTGAGAAAATTATAAGAAGACATGCTATCATTATTAAAAGTTTCTAAAGACTGCGGGGTGATTGTGAAAGCTAGTATAAAATCCTCTCCAGTAACAAAGAAGCAAACCTAACCAAAAATTTTCTACAAGCTACTTGAGTTGATTTTAGTATCATTATTTTGTAGTCTACCACTTAAGGTTTCTGTTTAAGTTTTTGGATTAACACTGACTGAATATCGCTACATTTCTTAGCTCTATGCAGCTAGACCAACTTTTACTCCACACTACATAAACTGTTCTTAAATTTCTTATTCCTCCCTTCATTCCGTATATTATTCCAATCCCTTTCCTCCCCCAGATCTCGCTTTTCTAACGTTCTCCTCCATAGATTACAGTCACAGGCACCTCTCCCATAAAAATGCTCTGCATACAATCTCCCTACCTCCTTTGATTCTCCCAGCAATATTTTCTCTTGCCCACCGTTCCTAGCACTTCTTCGATTGTTTTCTTTTCCGAAATATAATTTTTGACATCCTTGTTCAAACCCACATCTAAAAAGCCTCCGGACGACTAATATCGCAATGCTTCAACTCCAAATTTTCCGCCATGTACGAAATCATACCCCATATCAAAGTATTCTCTAGTCTTTTTTTGTTATCCTTGCTCAATTTGTCGTGATCTATTCCCTCCTTCTTGTGAAAGTATCCTTGCCTAACACAATTCTTCTTCTTACATCCTTGCGATCCAAAACACTGTCATGATAATTAAAATGTTTCACCTACTTTAGTTTTTGCCTTCATATTTTATTGTTTAAATAAGCCTATCCATTTCTGGAAAACCTCATTATCATTTTAATTTTAAAACCACAGGTATTGCAATTTTTCACTAGATATTTTATTTCGACACTACCGGTTTCGATGTTTTCACATCATCTGATGATGATGATCTCGATGTTTTCACATCATCATCAGATGATGTGAAAACATCGAAGCCGGTAGTGTCGAGATAAAATATCTAGTGGAAAATTGCAATACCTGTGGTTTTAATATGATACGCTTCCACCACATCACGCCTGAGACCTCATCATTCGCTCATAATCATTGTTTTCTTCATATTTTTGTTAATTTATGATATAAAGAAAATTTTTAGATAGTGAAATATTCAAACATTTATTATAACAAAATTTTGAATAATGATCCAAGTAATGGAACAATGACAACACTAATGTCCACAATTAATTATGTGATATTTACTCCCACACTGACATATTTAAGTACTCATTGCCTCGCAAAAAACGTGGTCATATAAAACCAAGGTTAAGTGGCCAAAACATTTCATACACAGTGAATATTTTTCAATTTCTTTGTTGAAGACTAATTTAGCCAACATATTACAAAATTGAAGGCAGGTTATATAATGAAAAGATAAACTTTATAATTCCACATAGATTTATTAGACGGACGACCCAGGTTTCGACGTGGCACGTCTTCATCAGGTACTTTTTGCAAAGAAGACAGATAATATATAGTCACACAAAATTGGGGGGGGAAAGAGGGGGAGAGATCGGGGAAGGGGGAGGGGGAAAGGCGAGAAGAGAGAGACAACTACCTGGTCTGAGGAGAGGGTTAAGGGGTGGAGGAGGGGAAACCCCAGGGGGTGGGGGGGTTTGGCCCAGAGGTGGTTAAGAGGGCTGAGAGCATAGGGACTGGAAGAAAGGAAAGAATTAGGAACTCCGTTATCTAAGGAAGGGGGTGGTAGTGTAGGGGACGCGTGGGTCAGGAGGGAGAGGGGAAATTCCGAGTATACGTAAAAACGCTGTATTAAGAGCCGGTAGGGGAGGTAAGGTAGGTGAAGAATCATTAGGTGTGTAAGGAAGGAAGGTCTAGAAGGGGGGAGTGCGAAGGGTACAAGATTTTGTTAACAACATTAACCTTATTTTGAACACATTTCAAAATTTCATATTGCTCCAGCGCGTCAAGCCTCTGTCCTTTCCTCTCAATATGCAGGAACTCTGGCACAAAATCACTCAGATGATTCTCGCCCAGTAGATGTTTGGCAAAGAGAGACGCCGAGTCCTTATTTTTGACGCACAATTGGTGTTCCTTGATCCTTTCTTTAAACTTTCTCCCAGTCTGGCCGATGTATCCTGCTCCACATTGACAATTTAATTTATACACGCCACTTTTCTCACTTGTAGGAATTCTGTCTTTGGTATGAGAAATTAAATTCCTCATGCACTGTTTGTTATAAAACGCTAGTCTTATTTTGTCTTTGGGGATTTTTCTGCATACCCTCATGGATAATGGGCCTAAATAGAGAAATCTTCTCCATTGAGCACTTGATGTATCGCTAGGTATAGCGATAATGCAGCGTTTTTACGTATACTCGGAATTTCCCCTCTCCCTCCTGACCCACGCGTCCCCTACACTACCACCCCCTTCCTTAGATAACAGAGTTCCTAATTCTTTCCTTTCTTCCAGTCCCTATGCTCTCAGCCCCCTTAACCACCTCTGGGCCAAACCCCCCCACCCCCTGGGGTTTACCCTCCTCCACCTCCTAACCCTCTCCTCAGACCAGGGAGTTGTCTCTCTCTTCTCGCCTTTCCCCCCTCCCCCTTCCCCGATCCCTCCCCCTCTTTCCCCCCCCAATTTTGTGTGACTATATATTATCTGTCTTCTTTGCAAAAAGTACCTGATGAAGACGTGCCACGTCGAAACCTGGGTCGTCCGTCTAATAAATCTAAGTGGAATTATAAAGTTTCTCTTTTCAATATGTTAAGTCGATTCCATGAAGTCACGCCCGAGACAACGAATTATATTGAAGGCGGGTGTTTCACTCCTCCTGGCGAACTAGTGGGTTCACAGTGAATGACGAAAGTGTGGACACAATTACCGATAAAATAAGTTCCCAGCTATTGTAGAATTTATCACTCATCCCATTTACCTATTCAAATTAACTCACTAATGTAAATTTTTACCTCCGACCATTAGTAAAATTTATTTTCCCCCGAAAATGCAAGGGATTGCTCAAATAAAATATTTTTGCAGTCGATCAATATTATGAATCAGATCAAGTTTTGAGAAACGAGTACATTTAATTCATTATCTTTATTTGTATTTACAAATATGCGCTTCAATTTGTTATATTAAACTCACTATTGTAGTGAGTAGAGAAATTAGGATTCTATTTTGGCTTATAGCAATTGTATAATTATATTTTAACGACATTAAATATTCCCCCCCCCCCATGGACTACAACCTTAACGTGGTGGAAGGGCTTGTGCGTTCCGATGACGCCTAGAGTTGTGCTGGCGGGAGTAATAATAATTGCTCCTACTAGGGTCACCCATGCCAGATAGGTCGAAGGTTAGGAGCCAGACGAACGGTAGGCCACGCAGCGTCTGTTCCTCAGTGAGGCGGCTGCAAAGGCGTCTGACTCCAGTGGGGCGGCCATTAAGTTACGATTGATGAAAGCAACTGGAAACACTTCAATTATTTTTCTCAAGATATTTATGATGGACAGTATAGAGAAATTGAGTCCTGGCAACTGCGGGCCTCGCCCAAGCGGCCGTGTGTCGTGCCCGGCAGCGGGGGAGGTAAGGCTTCCGCGGTCGTCTTCCCACGAAACGCTTGCAGGGGAGAAATAACAGCAGCAGGACAGAAGACGCAAAAGAAGACGAAAGTAGTTAAAATGGGAACAATAAACATCAGGACAATTTTGAGGACAGGCAAATTAGAGAATATTAAGCGAGAGATGGAAAGAGGTAATTTCGATATTTTAGGTCTATGCGAGATGAGATGGAAGGATAGAGGGGATTACTGGAGTGATAATTATAGAGTCATATACAGCGGCGGGGACGAGTTGTCGTTATATTAAATAAAGGGGAAGGAAGAAGCTTAGTCAACATAGAACAAGCAACTAATAGAATATTACTCGTAGAGATTAAAGGAAAACTGACGAACTTGCTTTGGCGCATGAAGGCAATATCTGTGCTAACAGTTAAAGATAAGTGGAGTAAGATAATAGTTGAACAAAGAAAAATCCAAGAGAGATGAAAGGAATGTATAGAGCACTGTATGGTAGAGAACTTAAGCCAACAAGGTTAAACATAGAAAAGGAACATGACGTAGAAAAAGATAGCTTAGGCCCAGGCATACTCGACGATGAAATAGAAAGGGCACTAAGGGAGATGAAAGCAAATAAGGCCGTGGGGGGGTGGACAACTTTTCTGTAGAACTGTTGAAATGTTTAGGAAAATGTGGGAAGAAGACTCTATATGGTCTGATTCGTAGTATTTATGAGGAAGGAAACTGGGGGTTTGGGATTTGTTGGGTTTAGGAAGGGAAGAGGTACGCGTGATGCCATTGCAGTAATGAGATGACTAATTGAGAGGAATATAGAATACAACCAGGACGTTTTTGCCTGTTTCGTAGATTTTAAAAAAGCGTTTGATAGAGTGAATTGGGAAAAAATTATGCCTGTATTGCAGAGAATCGGAATGGATTGGAGGGACAGGAAACTGATCTGCAACCTATACATGTCTCAGACTGCTCAGGTGCGAGTGGGGAACGGAGAGTCCGATGGGCAGTGTTAGGAAGAGGTGTAAGGCAGGGTTGTCCATTGTCACCGGTGCTGTTTAACGTATATATGGAGGAAATGATTAAAAAAGGCATGGGAAGAACTGGAGGTAGGAATGAAAGTCGGAGGGGAATTCGTAAAATCGGTTAGGTTCGCTGATGACCAAGCATTAGTTGCTCAGTCAGCCAAGGGGTTGCAAGCATTGCTGAGTGAATTGGAGGTTCAGTGCGACAGATATGGGATGAGAATCAATATTAATAAAACAAAAGTTATGCGATTTTCTAGAAAGAAAAAGGCTGAGCAGACATTAAAGTAGGAGGGGAAAAAGAAGAGCAAGTAGAACAGTCTACGTATATCGGAAGTGTTTTAGACCAACACGGTCAAAGTAGTAGGGACGTAAGGAGAAGAATTACGCTAGGCAAGGAGGCTTTCTCAAGGAGGGAGTTGATGACGGGGACACTGAGTAAGGTGGTTAAGATAAGACTCATAAAAGCTTCGATATGGAGCGTAACTATTTACCGCGCGGAAACGTGGTCGCTGACGCAGGAGAATAGACATAGATTGGAGGTTTTTGAAATGTGGGTGAGGAGAAGAATGGAGAAGGTGAAAGGGAGCGAAAGGAAAACAAATGAGGAAGTACTGAAGATGGTGGGTGAGGAGAGGGGTTTGTTGAGAGAAGTCCTATGGAGGCAGGAAAAATGTTTAGGCTAGGCAAGTCGAAAGTAGGTAGCCCAGATGCGGTCAAGGAGAATTTTTTCTGTTTGGAATTCGCACCATGCCGCCTTACCAACATGTTTGTCCTTAATGTGTTTCTCTCTTTCCTAGGTACTCACATTCATACACAAAAATCCTCCAAATGGTGAGCACATATTTATTCACTTGAATATACTCGTAGATATTAGGAAAAGGTATAGGAATATATATATATATATATATATATATATATATATATATATATATATATATATATATATATATATATATATCCCTCCCATGGACTACAACCTTGTCGTGGTGGAAGGGCTTGTGTGTTCCGATGACCCCTAGAGCTGTGCTGGCGGGAGTAATAATAATTACTCCTGGAAAGGTCACCCATGCCAGATAGGTCGAAGGTTAGGAGCCAGACGAAAGGTAGTCCACGCAGCGTCTGTTCCTCAGTGAGGCGGCTGCAATGGCGTCTGACCCCAGTGGGGCGGCCATTAAGTGATGGTGTCACGTTAAAAACACTATTGAGGAAGGCAACGGGAAACCACCTCAATTATGATTCCCAAGAATATTATGATGGGCACTATAGAAAATATGAGTCCTGGCAACTACGGGACACGGCCCAAGAGGCCGTGTGTCGTGCCCGGCAGCGGGAGAGGCAAGGCTTCCGCGGTCGTCATCCCACGAAACCCTTGCAGGGAAGAAATAACTTCAGCAGGACAGAAGACTCAGAAGAAGGCGAAAGTAGTTAGAATAGGAACCTGGAACGTCAGGACAATGTTGAGGAGAGGCAAATTAGAAAATATTAAGCGAGAGATGGAAAGAGGTAACATAGATGTTTTAGGCCTCTGCGAGGTGAGATGGAAGGATAGCGGGGATTACTGGAGTGACAATTATAGAGTAATATACAGCGGCGGGGATGAGAGCCAACGAGGGGTTGCCGTAATTTTAAATAAAGGGGTAGGAAGAAGCGTAGTCAACATAGAGCAAGCGACAGATAGAATTTTACTCGTAGAGATTAAAGCAGAGCCGACGAACTTGGTCATTATTCAGGTATACATGCCACCGACCAACCACAAGGAGGAAGAAGTCGATAGGATGTATGATGAGTTAGAGGATATCATCGCGAGTGTTCCTGCAGGGAAACATTTGATAGTGATGGGGGATTGGAATGCGACGGTAGGCGAAGGAAGAGATGGTGGTGAGGTGGGGGACTATGGGTTAGGCACGAGGAATGAACGCGGGGAGAAAGCAATTGAATTCTGCAGGAGACAGGGGTTAGTCATCACTAACACATGGTTTAGACACCACAAAAGGCGTAGGTATACATGGAAAATGCCAGGTGACTCAGAAAGGTATCAGTTAGATTATATTATGGTTAGGCACAGGTTTAGGAACAGTGTGATAAATTCGCACAGTTTCCCAGGAGCGGATGCGGACTCTGACCACAATTTAGTTGTTATGAAATGTAATGTTCGTTTCAAGAAGATAAGGCAAGGGCGGCGGGTTAGGAAATGGAATTTAGAAGCAGTAAATGAATTAACGAGGAAGGAGTATCAGGAGGCTGTAGAGAAAATGATGGATGACGGTAAAGAACTGAGTGCTATCGAAGAAAAATGGGAATGTATCAAGAAAGGGATATTGGAAGCCGCTAAAGACACTATAGGAACCGTTAACGGGAAAAGGATAAGGAAACCATGGGTAACGGATGAGATGATTGCGAAGATGGATGAGAGAAGAAGATGGAAAAATATAAACACAGAGTTAGGCAAAATGAAGTACAAAGAGTTAAACAATAAATTGAGAAGGGCCACAAATAAAGCAAAAGAAGAATGGTGGAAAACGCAATGCGAGGATATGGAAAGTTTACAGAAGAAGGGTGAAATTGGTGCTCTATACAGCAAGGTTAAGTTATTATCGGGAAGTAAGAAGGCAAGAGCTGTGCTAACAGTTAAAGATAAATCGGGTAAGATAATAGTTGAACCAGGAAAAATCCAAGAGAGATGGAAGGAATATATAGAAACACTGTATGGTAAAGAACTTAGGCCGACAAGGTTAGACATAGAAAAGGAACATGACGTAGAAGAAGATAGCTTAGGTCCAGGCATACTCGACGATGAAATAGAAAGGGCACTAAAGGAGATGAAAGCAAATAAGGCTGTGGGGGTGGACAATATTCCTGTAGAAATGTTGAAATGGTTAGGGAAAGGTGGGAAAAAGGCCATATATGGACTGATTCGTAGTATCTATGAGGAAGGAATCTGGCCGGAAGATTTTGTGAGATCGGTGTTAGTTCCTATTCCAAAAAAGGCAAAGGCTTCGTCATGTGAGGATTACAGAACAATAAGTTTGATATCCCACGCAGCTAAAGTTATTCTCAGGATCATCAACAAAAGGATAGAGAGTAAGGCGAATGATTACTTAGGGGATGATCAGTTTGGGTTCAGGAAAGGAAGAGGTACGCGTGATGCCATTGCAGTAATGAGATCACTAGTCGAGAGGAATATAGAATACAATCAGGACGTTTTTGCCTGTTTTGTAGATTTCGAAAAAGCGTTTGATAGAGTGAATTGGGAAAAATTAATGCGTGTATTGCAGAAAATAGGAATGGATTGGAGGGACAGGAGACTGATCCGCAACCTGTACATGTCTCAGACTGCTCAGGTGCGAGTGGGGAACGGAGAGTCTGGATGGGCAGTGTTAGGAAGAGGTGTAAGGCAGGGTTGCCCATTGTCACCGGTACTGTTCAACGTATATGTAGAGGAAATGATTAAAGAGGCATGGGAAGAACTGGAGGTAGGAATGAAAGTCGGAGGGGAACTCGTAAAATCGGTTAGGTTTGCTGATGACCAAGCATTAGTTGCTCAGTCAGCCAAGGGGTTGCAAGCATTGTTGAGTGAATTGGAGGTTCAGTGCGATAAATATGGGATGAGAATCAATATTAATAAAACAAAGGTTATGCGATTTTCCAGAAAGAAAAAGGCTAAGCTAAATATTAAAATAGGCGGGGAAAGAATAGAGCAGGTAGAGCAGTTTACATATCTCGGAAGTGTTTTGGACCAATACGGTCAAAGTGGTAGGGACGTAAGGAGAAGAATTGCGCTGGGCAAGGAGGCTTTCTCAAGGAGGAGGGAGTTGATGACGGGGACGTTGAGTAGGGATGTTAAGACAAGACTCGTAAAAACTCTGATATGGAGCATAGCTATGTACGGCGCGGAAACGTGGTCGCTGAAGCAGGAGGATAGACGTAGATTGGAGGCTTTTGAAATGTGGGTGTGGAGAAGAATGGAGAAGGTGAAATGGACCGAAAGGAAAACAAATGAGGAAGTACTGGAAATGGTGGGTGAGGAGAGGGGTTTGTTGAGAGAAATCCTATGGAGGCAGGAAAAATGGATGAAAGGCGTATTGAGCGGTAGTGGAATGTTGAAGAAGGTAATAGAGGGGAGAATGTTGGGCAAGCGAGGTAAGGGTAGGAACAGGATAGGGATGTTGGACGGGATGAAGGGAGGAAAGAAGTACACCGAGATGAAGAGGGACCTGATATAGATTAGTTTGCTAGGTGGGGAGTCACAAAATGTTTATTTGATAGTTGTGTCCATCCAAAAACCTACCTTAACCGGTAGATTACCTAATAATAATATATATATATATATATATATATATATATATATATATATATATATATATATGCAAGGATGCTTTCTCAAGGAGGAGGGAGTTGATGACGGGGACGTTGAGTAGGGATGTTAAGACAAGACTCGTAAAAACTCTGATATGGAGCGTAGCTATGTACGGCGCGGAAACGTGGTCGCTGAAGCAGGAAGATAGACGTAGATTGGAGGCTTTTGAAATGTGGGTGTGGAGAAAAATGGAGAAGATGAAATGGACCGAAAGGAAAACAAATGATGAAGTACTGAAGATGGTGGGTGAGGAGAGGGGTTTGTTGAGAGAAATCCTATAGAGGCAGGAAAAATGGATGAAAGGCGTATTGAGCGGTAGTGGAATGTTAAAGAAGGTAAAGAGGGGAGAATGTTAGGCAAGCGAAGAAAGGGTAGGAACAGGATAGGGATGTTGGACGGGATGAAGGGAGGATAGAAGTACACCGAGATGAAGAGGGACCTGATGTAGAGTAGGTTGCTGGATTGGATTTTGTTTGGATTTACAAAGCTTTTATTTGATAGTTGTGTCAATCCAAGAACCTACCTTAACCGGTAAATTACCTAATAAAATAATATTTTATTAAACTAATAATGCACATGACATTGTGGCGATTATATGAATAAACCAGAATTTCTCACAAATTATAAACCAAATAGGAAACTATTCAGTGTTTTTTATTCTCTTTTGGAGCATTTACACAAATTTTTTCAGTAAATTTACGCCTGAAACGCTCTCTTCTTATTCTTATCTTATTGTAATTTTTAATAATTTATCTTTAAAAATCATACACATATGAAGTCATCGTGCATGTGTGGACAATAATTTATACTTCCTTTGATTTCCATTAGCCGCTTACAATTTTCTTAATTATGAGGAGTTTTTAGAGACAATTCTACATCTCTAAGAACGTTCATTCTTTCGTGTAACCAGCCCATGGGTCAACTAACTAATTCAAATACAGTGCTTCAAAAACGGGATCCATTGGAAGAATTCCATTACTTCTGTAGGGGATATTCAAACCATCTGTTTGAATGATGTAAATGTATTTTCTTTGCTTGTATGTATGATTTTTTTAAATTACTGCATATAAACAATTTTTCATAATTACTCGTATTCATTGATTTAAATCTAATTGTCGCTCCGTCTTTTATGTACATATCCTAGATGGCTTTAGGAGATATTTAATTCTGGCGAATATCCTGCATCTAAAGCTAATTATCATAAAGTCGTTTGCTTCTCAATTCTTAATCTCTCAGTTTGCACTGGAAGACATGAGTTAGGCGAACAAATTTCATCATCTCTAAGGATAATTCTTTTTGAAATTCTCAATATTGAAGGAATGAATGCTTTAATCGTTTGGAGCCTACACATGATGCATTTTACACATCAAAATGAGTTCGCTCATGGAATTAATGATAGGACATGATGGGTTTAACTTTCATACAGCTCCTTTATTTCCACTCCAATAAATGTGATCCTTGTTTCTGCATGCGTCAAAATGTTGAGTTTGAAGTGGTTGATTGAAATTAAAAAAAAAACTGATCCAAGGATGGATTTCCAACGGAAGTTGGTAAAGAAAATGGGGCACCAAAACTGACAGGATTGATTGTAGAAAGATAATATGAAATGGAGAATGGGCTCATAAAAGCCGCGAAGAAGACTAAAGGTCTAAGGCAATCTGTGAACATGAAACTATGGATCACCAACAAAGTGCTGGATATAGTATGAGAAAGAACAAGTACAAAATGTCATGAAAGAAGAAAAGGCAGCTATATTAGAGAAGATTGAGGACTAAAAAACACCCAAAATGCGAGCAGAGCCAGAGAAGAATGAATGGAGTTCTGAAAATAATTGAAGCAAAGCCTTGGCTAGGTAAAGGCTTTATCAGATTAGATAATGGCGAGGCCTCATTTCAAAGAACACAAAGCAAATACCAATGTTGAAACTCCTACTGAAATTGAATAACAACGCAGACGCGGAGAGAGCACTTGGAAAATTTCTATGATGGAAAAGAATTGCACACTTGAATGGTAGAAGAATATGACACCGACGACGCTGATGAAAAGGGGACTACATTCTCGTGCGCTAAACTGATTTTCGTAAAGCGAGTGGGATAAACATTTTCTCTTTATCTTTCAAAACGTTTTCGTGTCACCTAGATTTGGAATAATTTTTATTTGTGCCCTTGGTATTGCAAAGGACCGTGACTCTGGGGAGAAAAAATGTCCTTCTGTCGAAGGAGATAAGATACCGAGCTCAGCAGATAATCAATAATCGAGTAGTTATGTTTCTTACAGTTTACCTTTCGAGCAAGTGCACGCACTTTGTTCTTGAATATTTTTGATAAACTGATAGAAATAGGTTATCCACTTAATCAAAAAAGGTATCAATTTAAGGTTCCGCACTTAATAAATGCTACCCAAGCCCACTGAAACATACATTTACTCAACATTTTTAAGTCAAACCGTTCATATATGCAGCACTGAAATAGCTACCTTGAATTTTCTCCTTTGGGACAGGTTTGGGTTGGTGTCTCATAATTTCCTTCTTGAGGAAATGGAATATTCGTTTTCTGTTTTTTTTTTAACGATAAATAATAAGAGAATTATTGCTCAGTGTTAAACACTTGGATCAAAGGTGTATATTTGCGTGATTATTAGTAACTCTACTATCAGTAGAGAGAGCCAGATTCGGCCAAAAAACCCAAATATGTCTTTGATGGATAATTTAGTTTTTATTCTAACTCTTTTTCTTTATCTCAATCTAATGATTACATGCTGGTTGCATTCCCTATTGTACTCACCTAGTCCATAGTCATCATAGAGATCATTCCATGGGTCCAAGGAAACCATTACACCTTGATATTCGCTCAAACCAGCAAACCCATAGATGACGTGGGTGCAGATGAAAGGATCTATGTCCTCGACGTCAAATTTTCCAGCTCCTTGTCGGTAAACGGCCCAAGTTCCGTAATAGCACACTAAGACTTTGTCATTGTCGGCTTTAGGAACGGATGCTGCGGCCACCATCCCGACCAGCAGAAGCAGCAGGGCAATCTGGCCCGATGCCATGACTCTTCCTATCTCTACGGTTGAATAATCTGAAACAAAATGATTAACCACTAAAAATTTGTACCCTTCAAATAGTTTGAATTATAACTTGGAATTATATACGCTGACTAATTGGTTTCAATTCTTTACATTTCTATTCTACGTATGGGTATCAAATAACGAAGGTACACAACCTGGCAGTACATCAAACAATTATTTTGTTGCATCTCCGACAACTGTCAAATGTTTTCTGATTACTGTATTCGCACCAAAACTATCATTTAATTGCGTAGTGATTGCAAAAGAATATACGGATATCTGAGTTGGTTGAGAATAAGGCTTTCGAATTCAGATCACGTTTAAGATACCCCAAAATAAGTTTCATAATAATGCATATTTACCAAGATAGTTTAAGGATTGTAAAAGTTTAATGCTCTCTAAATTTATGAATCTCAGCACCACTCGCTTCAAATAGCTAATTAGCACGCTCGTATGATCATCTAAGCATCATGTATTTCCTCGATTTTGTTGAAATAGTTACCAATTCCGTCTCACCGTAATATGATATTACAGGAAAGGGTGGTTATCACTAATTATTTTAAGATCGTATCACTGGCATTGTATTACATGACTTTCCGAGTATCTTAGTTCAACAATTTAAACGAAAGAACGGCGCCGTTAATGTGAGGTCATTGGATTTTTATTATGCCACGGCTAAAGAGATATTTTTCTTATCACACAATATTTTTAATAAATGCCTATGTGTAAATAATTATGACTACTAAATTAAACAATAAATAAAAATATACTGGCGTCGATAAATTGATGAAAATGAATAATAATATTTACAAATAATTGACGGACATAGTACTGTGCATATAATATAAAAGATATAATGTATGAATATATATTATATTTCTTAATCTTTCAGCAAATAATTTTTAATCAAAAGTTAAACTCGCATTAAATGTCAAATTTTAGGAGAAGCTCAATCACCAATTTTATAATTTTCATTGTAATTATAAGACGGAGCTTAACATTATTGAAACTCAATGGGTGCTCTTGAGATTGTCAGTAGTCTATGAGCAATAAATATTGGTACTTCTATGCATACGCTCGTATACGATGAGTATATGCTTAATTGATGTTTGTAAAAAAAATATAATTTGCTCATTGCAATGAACGATGGAAAAGTATTACAAAGACGCGATGTAACTCGAAGTTAGCATTTTATTTTTTAATTTCTACATTTATTTGAAGATAGCTAATGTAGCTCTTTGGTGGAATTTCTTTGACTTAAAAGTAGGTGAATAGTTGTTAAATAAGTTTAGGCGTATTTGGAATGTGTGGTTTAATATGTGAACCATTTATAATGGCATGAATTTAATTAATTTTTCCCTCTTCTTTCTGCTGTTTCGGTATTTGAAAATATGTATTGTGAATTATTATTAGGGTGACTTATTATGAAAAGGAGACGTATTCCTCCATAGTATACCTTTCTTTCAACTCTTTGCTACTTAAAAACTTGCAAAATATTTTACCTAGTGCCTATATGGACTAACAAAATACAAAAAGGACCTTTTTTAACAAGCCGTTTATAACATCGCTATAACACGAAATAGATAAATTTTTAATACCGGGATAAATTATTCTCATCAAAACTTGTCTAAGAGACTTAAATTTATTAGCAAATGCACTTTGACTCACCTTATTAAGTTTTCATGAGCGGTCCACAGCAAGTGTGTGGAGAAAATGGCGAAGATACCTTCTTATATACGTACTTGCGTCATCCTATCGCACTGTCCCTATCTCAACACTCCAACCTCGCCATTTAAGATAGGCTCCTTCGAGACAGCAATCTTAAACTTGACTTTCCAATTCAAAACTTCAAATTAATTATGTGCATACACACACATACACACATGTTACCAGTTACTCAATCGCTTTAAATCTGGCCATTTTAAGAGATGATCGGCGATAAGGATAAATCTTACGAATCATTATGGCATGCATTATCTTGCGTTTTATGCAGGCCCTCGTAGTTTTTATTTTATTGTAAATCACAAATTTAGTTTAAAATAGTTTCTCCGAGAAACTTTTCAACGATTTCCTTACGATATTAAACGACAGTGATCTTCAATTAATACCTCTGGAACCTTAAGAATTAGATAATTTAACAATGATTAATAAAAAATATTTTCAATTTGTATTAATTTTTCCGCAATGGGAAATTTGTTTTTTTTAAGATTTCTTTTCCAATATACCTTCAAGATTTAGCTAGACGGATCTCAAAGGATTCATGCGTTCTCATTTAGATTGATCTTAATTAGGATCGTGAATGTGACACAGGATATTTCCAATATCACTCCTGTTAGCCCCGTTCTACTGTTATTTAATTTTCAAATCTAGCTTTTCTATCTTTTGACTGATAAGGTCGCTGTTATTAGGAGAAGTTGTATTTTTTTCTGACCCCATATAATAATTCTCGGTATTTTATATTCATTTCATGATTATATTAGTCCAAAAAACGTACAGTTTATAGTTTTTATGACTCATTTTAATTTAAATGCACGCCTTTTCTATTTTCACTCGGAAAAACCTTAAAAGTGAATTTTTTTTAAATATAAATTATAAAAGTAAATACCATTGGCATTAATGAAAGTAAATTTCTGTGACAAACATATATTAACCCTCTCTTAAAATGTACAGCAAAATTTAAAAACTTCCTGCACAATTAATCCGAGCAAATGCTCAAAAATTTCATGATTTACTGTTCACAATCCGACATCGCATATTTTACCCATTGTAGTTTGGACTTAGCGGAGGTATTATGACTTTTGATGAGGAAACCGAACAAATGTGATGGTCAAACAACGACCTGGAATTGTCGTTTACAGAACGATTTACTTCTTTATTAAATGTATTACATTTTATCACACTTGATATATCATTAGTTAAAACATAAACTGTGAACGATACGTTATTATACTTGTACTAGTGTTATAATGAAATATTGTATTATCAATTAATGTGCACTGCTGGAAACTGCATCTTGTCAAATAATTTCCTTAGATTTTTTTTCTCCCGCTATAAAAACCATTTTACAAGGTATTGTCAGAAAGTACGGGCCGAGTATTGATATTTGAATTTTTCAGAACAAAAAGTCAGTACTAAGTTGCGCGCGGGCAGCGCCATCTGACATTGCTCCAGGTTGCGAGGGCGTGCTGTGATTCTAGTTTTGCATGCAAAGAATCATCAGCTCTGTGCCGATTTTATATCCTACAACCTAAGTGAAGAAAAATTTGTCAAAATAGTGTGGAGACTTCAAAAAGGCCGTGCAACTAAAGGAACGTAGTGGCAGACTCAGTGTTCAGACATGAATTTGTTTAACATGTCGACCAAGAACTGCGATCTGATCGACGATTGATGATCAGTGGTCTGGCTAACACATCACGGCCGCTGTTTACAGCTGGTTCAATTCCCAGAAGGTGAACTTATAGAGAAAGGGATTAAAGAAGCTGGTGCAGCGTTACGAAAAATTCAAAGAGAACGGCGAATACATAGAAAAGTGAAATTAATTTATTGGGAACTAAATCCATCAATTCATAATTTTTCTAAAAACAGTGTATTTTTTTGTGACCAATCGCCCTAACTATTCGATTATGCCTCGTGTATGCAGGTATATAGCGTGTCACGTATATAGAGTGACCTGGCATTTTCCATGTACACCTACGACTTTTGTGGTGTCTAAACCATGTGTTAGTGATGACTAACCCCTGTCTCCTGCAGAATTCAATTGCTTTCTCCCCGCGTTCATTCCTCGTGCCTAACCCATAGTCCCCCACCTCACCACCATCTCTTCCTTCGCCTACCGTCGCATTCCAATCCCCCATCACTATCAAATGTTTCCCTGCAGGAACACTCGCGATGATATCCTTTAACTCATCATACATCCTATCGACTTCTTCCTCCTTGTGGTTGCTCGGTGGCATGTATACCTGAATAATGACCAAGTTCGTCGGCTTTGCTTTAATCTCTACGAGTAAAATTCTATCTGTCGCTTGCTCTATGTTGACTACGCTTCTTCTTACCCCTTTATTTAAAATTACGGCAACCCCTCGTTGGCTCTCGTCCCCGCCGCTGTATATTACTCTATAATTGTCACTCCAGTAATCCCCGCTATCCTTCCATCTCACCTCGCAGAGGCCTAAAACATCTATGTTACCTCTTTCCATCTCTCGCTTAATATTTTCTAATTTGCCTCTCCTCAACATTGTCCTGACATTCCAGGTTCCTATTCTAACTACTTTCGCCTTCTTCTGAGTCTTCTGTCCTGCTGACGTTATTTCTTCCCTGCAAGGGTTTCGTGGGATGACGACCGCGGAAGCCTTGCCTCTCCCGCTGCCGGGCACGACACACGGCCTCTTGGGCCGAGTCCCGTAGTTGCCAGGACTCATATAGTATTATCTATAGTGCCCATCATTATATTCTTGGGAATCATAATTGAGGTGGTTTCCCGTTGCCTTCCTCAATAGTGTTTCTAACGTGACACCATCACTTAATAGCCGCCCCACTGGGGTCAGACGCCATTGCAGCCGCCTCACTGAGGAACAGACGCTGCGTGGACTACCTTTCGTCTGGCTCCTAACCTTCGACCTATCTGCCATGGGTGACCCTTCCAGGAGTAATTATTATTACTCCCGCCAGCACAGCTCTAGGGGTCATCGGAACACACAAGCCCTTCCACCACGACAAGGTTGTAGTCCATGGGAGGGATATATATATATATATATATATATATATATATATACATATATTATTATTAGGTAATCTACCGGTTAAGGTAGGTTTTTGGATGGACACAACTATCAAATAAACATTTTGTGACTCCCCATCTAGCAAACTAATCTACATCAGGTCCCTCTTCATCTCTGCGTACTTCTTTCCTCCCTTCATCCCGTCCAACATCCCTATCCTGCTCCTACCCTTACCTCGCTTGCCCAACATTCTCCCCTCTATTACCCTCTTCAACATTCCACTACCGCTCAATACGCCTTTCATCCATTTTTCTTGCCTCCATAGGATTTCTCTCAACAAACCCCTCTCCTCCCCCACCATTTCTAGTACTTCCTCATTTGTTTTCCTTTCGGTCCATTTCACCTTCTCCATTCTTCTCCACACCCACATTGCAAAAGCCTCCAATCTACGTCTATCCTCCTGCTTCAGCGACCACGTTTCCGCACCGTACATAGCTACGCTCCATATCAGAGTTTTTACGAGTCTTGTCTTAACATCCCTACTCAACGTCCCCGTCATCAACTCCCTCCTCCTTGAGAAAGCCTCCTTGCCTAGCGCAATTCTTCTCCTTACGTCCCTACCACTTTGATCGTGTTGGTCCAAAACACTTCCGAGATATGTAAACTGTTCTACCTGCTCTATTCTTTCCCCGCCTATTTTAATATTTAGCTTAGTCTTTTTCTTTCTGGAAAATCGCATAACCTTTGTTTTATTAATATTGATTCTCATCCCATATTTATCGCACTGAACCTCCAATTCACTCAACAATGCTTGCAACCCCTTGGCTGACTGAGCAACTAATGCTTGGTCATCAGCAAACCTAACCGATTTTACGAATTCCCCTCCGACTTTCATTCCTACCTCCAGTTCTTCCCATGCCTCTTTAATCATCTCCTCTACATATACGTTGAACAGTACCGGTGACAATGGGCAACCCTGCCTTACACCTCTTCCTAACACTGCCCATCCGGACTCTCCGTTCCCCACTCGCACCTGAGCAGTCTGAGACATATACAGGTTGCGGATCAGTCTCCTGTCCCTCCAATCCATTCCTATTTTCTGCAATACACGCATTAATTTTTCCCAATTCACTCTATCAAACGCTTTTTCGATATCTACAAAACAGGCAAAAACGTCCTGATTGTATTCTATATTCCTCTCGACTAGTGCTCTCATTACTGCAATGGCATCACGCGTACCTCTTCCTTTCCTGAACCCAAACTGATCATCCCCTAAGTAATCATTTGCCTTACTCTCTATCCTTTTGTTGATGATCCTGAGAATAACTTTAGCTGCGTGGGATATCAAACTTATTGTTCTGTAATCCTCACATGACGAAGCCTTTGCCTTTTTTGGAATAGGAACTAACACCGATCTCACAAAATCTTCGGGCCAGATTCCTTCCTCATAGATACTACGAATCAGTCCATATATGGCCTTCTTCCCACCTTTCCCTAACCATTTCAACATTTCTACAGGAATATTGTCCACCCCCACAGCCTTATTTGCTTTCATCTCCTTTAATGCCCTTTCTATTTCATCGTCGAGTATGCCTGGACCTAAGCTATCTTCTTCTACGTCATGTTCCTTTTCTATGTCTAACCTTGTCGGCCTAAGTTCTTTACCATACAGTGTTTCTATATATTCCTTCCATCTCTCTTGGATTTTTCCTGGTTCAACTATTATCTTACCCCATTTATCTTTAACTGTTAGCACAGATCTTGCCTTCTTACTTCCCGATAATAACTTAACCTTGCTGTATAAGGCACCAATTTCACCCTTCTTCTGTAAACTTTCCATATCCTCGCATTGCGTTTTCCACCATTCTTCTTTTGCCTTATTTGTGGCCCTTCTCAATTTATTGTTTAACTCTTTGTACTTCATTTTGCCTAACTCTGTGTTTACATTTTTCCATCTTCTTCTCTCATCCATCTTTGCAATCATCTCATCCGTTACCCGTGGTTTCCTTATCCTTTTCCCGTTAACGGTTCCTATAGTTCCTATATGTTTCTATAGCTTCCGATATTCCTTGCTTGATACATTCCCATTTTTCTTCGATAGTACTCAGTTCTTTACCGTCAGCCATCATTTTCTCTACAGCTTGCTGATACTCCTTCCTCCTTAATACATTTAATGCTTCTAAATTCCATTTCCTAACCCGCCGCTCTTGCCTTATCTTCTTGAAACGGACGTTATATTTCATAACAATCAAATTGTGGTCAGAGTCCGCATCCGCTCCTGGGAAACTGTGCGAATTCATCACACTGTTCTTAAACCTGTGCTTAACCATAATATAATCTAACTGATACCTTTCTGATTCACCTGGCATATATACATATATATATATATATATATATATATATATATATATATATATATATATATATATATATAATTGTATTTTATGTAAGGATGAGGAATCGCTAGTGATTTGTCCTCTCCATGTCGGAAATTAAAATAGAACAATATCAGGTTTAAAAATAGGTTTATTCATCGCGCTTCAAACATCCTCCGGTTTCCGCGGTTAAACCAAACGCTCAAGGAGTCCATCAGTGCCGTCTCGCGACCTTCAGCCTCCTCCCCGCATTCTTGCACCCTGGGACTATGGAAGGTCACGTGCATTGCCCAGACACGGGGTCGAACACGGTCCCCGCACCGAATCTGAACTGGACCATCTGCAACTTCCCAAATGTGTCGGTAGTGCAGAGGTAGAAGATGGTGCAGTCGTTCGGATCCGGGTTCATTCCCGCCTTCTTGCAGATCTCCGTGGGTGGGGGTGTAGGGCGTGCGGTGGTAGTCGTGGCCGGCGGGAAAGTTTTACGCTGTTGATGGTAAACAAAGATGCGTCAGGGGGTGCGTACTTGGACATGGAACATTTTAGTTTCTCTAAATTGAGAGAGTTTGTGTTTTGAGTTTCACAACAGCCCATCTGGAGAAACATGGAATCTTGAATGGAAAGCAGGAATGGACTCTTTACTTTGAGATCTCTCTCCAAAAAAGTGTTTCAATGGATTAACATTGGTTAGGCAAGTCGAAAGTAGGTAGCCCAGATGCGGTCAAGGAGAATTTTTTCTGTTTGGAATTCGCACCATGCCGCCTTACCAACATGTTTGTCCTTAATGTGTTTCTCTCTTTCCTAGGTACTCACATTCATACACGAAAATCCTCCAAATGGTGAGCACATATTTATTCACTTGAATATACTCGTAGATATTAGGAAAAGGGATAGGAATATATATATATATATATATATATATATATATATATATATATATGCAAGGAGGCTTTCTCAAGGAGAAGGGAGTTGATGACGGGGACGTTGAGTAGGGATGTTAAGACAAGACTCGTAAAAACTCTGATATGGAGCGTAGTTATGTACGGCGCGGAAACGTGGTCGCTGAAGCAGGAAGATAGACGTAGATTGGAGGCTTTTGAAATGTGGGTGTGGAGAAAAATGGAGAAGGTGAAATGGACCGAAAGGAAAACAAATGAGGAAGTACTAGAAATGGTGGGGGAGGAGAGGGGTTTGTTGAGAGAAATCCTATGGAGGCAGGAAAAATGGATGAAAGGCGTATTGAGCGGTAGTGGAATATTGAAGAAGATAATAGAGGGGAGAATGTTGGGCAAGCGAGGTAAGGGTAGGAACAGGATAGGGATGTTGGACGGGTTGAAGGGAGGAAAGAAGTACACCGAGATGAAGAGGGACCTGATATAGATTAGTTTGCTAGGTGGGGAGTCACAAAATGTTTATTTGATAGTTGTGTCCATCCAAAAACCTACCTTAAACGGTAGATTACCTAAAAAATATATAGTATATATATATACATTCAAATACGAAGTCCCGCCATACGGTGCACAAATATTCATTATATATATACATATATATATATATTATTTTCACACAGGAATAGTAGGGACGGTGAAAATCGAGCAAATCACAAACCACAAAAAGTTTTCTTGTCCGGAACTTGAACCACGGATCTGTCAACTTGCCGGGCTGATACTCTTAACCACTTTAGCTATTGAGGAGACGTTTCTTTTTTCTGGCTATGCGTGCAGTGACATGCACTGTTCCTATCCTTTATGACATTGTATGATTGCTTTCACAATTATCCTTTTCTCTTATACCCTCGTGTATTTCTCCTTTGAAGATTGAAATAGCTCCCTCACACCATCTCCTGGCCAAAGAATCGGGGCGAGCGGTTGCATAAACCCAGTTCTGATTTAATTTTAATTTGCATTTCCTCAATAGGTTAAGTCGTTAAAAGCAACGTGCCGGCAACTAGAAGATTTGTGGTTCGAGTTACGTTCATGGAATTTTTTTTGCTTGTGATCTGCTCGATTCCACCGAAGTATGAAGTCCTGTCATGCGGAAGTAACCTCACCACATCAGACCTTATCCTGGGTCATAATACTGCCGTTTTATTCAATGATATGGTTGCGGTTAAGGAGGACACGATTCTATTCAGTCAAAACTAAAGATATGGAATTGATCGGACAGCCGAGCAGCTCAGCCCTCTACCAACTTGGGAGTGATTTTGACAAGCGATTCGACTCTTACGGTGTGGTCAATCGGACCGTCTAACGGAGGTGATATGGTGCTCGGCGCCGGAGGAGCTTACGGTCTTGACCACCGTTGAGTCCCTCCCAGATGCTTTTCAAGAGTGGGAACTTTTGATAGTGGCACCCTCCGTGGAAGTCGTCCGTCTCAATGCTCCATACCATAGCGCCACGGAGTCCTAGCTGGACGGCAAACTGAGCCTGTGGAATTTAAAGGACAGTCAAATTAGGATAATTCGGATGAATGCTACGCGTCTGGAGACGCAAAGAACTGAAACTAAAATTTAAGTGTGAAATATGTAGATGCTGGAATTTTTACATTGCAGAACAAATAGCGCTATCAATGTTCCCGTTTTCTGACAGTAAAGTTGGTTCATCGTCAGAAACCTTTCCACTAATGTATTATATTCACAGTTTTATTCTTAAATCTCTTGAGTTTCTTCTTAAATATCCTGATTTTTCTTCTGAAATCTTTTTCTGTTTCTTCTTCTTAAATCTCCGGAAATGCCTGGGTGCCCTTAACCTTCAACATGCCCAATTCATAGTGTGACATCACGTTATGGTTATATTTTCACGACTATTTTACCTCGATTTATTATTAAATTTTATTACTTGTGAATATTTAACAATATATACCGATTTAAGAGATTAAGTCAATTAAGGTCGAGTGAACAAAATAACCATATTCTTATGTACACAACTGTTCAATCGTTTCGAAATTCAATTGTAATATTTTTTATTGCTCGTTGTAATTAATTTCATCAGGTTTGACATGGTGCATAATTAGGGCAAAAATGTATCCTGGTATCATTATTTGGGGCGTTGTCTATTAGAGTACGTCAGTGTACCTTTTAAAACAAATTGGATCATTAGAACCATAAAGCCGCGAACAGTTTTGTTTTCTATAATCTTGTAGTTAATGGTTATTACTCCCTGCAACATGTTTACAAACATCAAAATTATATCAACAACCGCCTCTTTTTTGCAATAAGTGGAAATACATCTTCTCTTTCTTTTAAACCCATTACTGAAGATGGTCGAGGAATACGTTTAACCATTTTTCCAAAGTCAAACATTTTATCATTAAAGATAAGCATTTATTTTTTGACACAAAGACATTTCATGTGTTTCCACTTCTTTTTAACCTAATTGAAGTCGCCTTTGTTTCCTAAACTTCTTAAAACTCAAAATTTTAATTTTGAGTTTATTTTCTTTTGAATATGTAGAATATTAGAGTGTAAAGATTTGAGAATATGTAGATGTGCAGAGTATTTACTGTTTTTTCTTGGGAAAATTGTTTTGCTGCTATATGCTGACATTTATTATTCTTTATCAATCCTTTCATTTTGACCATTTAATTTTCTTGTTAACATCACATTTTTAGGTGTATTCAGTGTCCCCTCGGGATTCCCTTTGGCGGAAATTGGTTCACAAGCTTATGACTACCTATGCGTAAAACTGTTTTATTAATTAAAGCTGCAGTATCTATCTGATAGCGATATTACCTCTGAAACTTCTGTTGGCATAAGAATCATTCAAAGATCTATGATGCTTACCATTCTATGATGCAGATAAATGAGATATGGCATTCATTTCAGTACGTAAACATTCTTCATTGAAGTATTTCGAAGGAAAAAGTAATTCATTATTAAAATTCCCACGCATAGGGACGTGATGAGTGAACGGATATATGCTTGACTTGCCATTTTTTTCAAGGTTAGCATTTTCATCATTTCGAAATTGTATTTACGTGGCTTACCTTTAACTTGATGGACTCAGGGTCATCATAACCAATCCATTGGCTCTTCCTGTACGTATAAGGAGCCATTATGAATGGGTCATTAACGACTGTCCACTCAGTTGGATTAGTCTTCATCTGGTCGCAGAGCTGCAAAAGTAGAATAAAATGTATTGCTACCTCCCCTTTAAAATCTGCTGGCTGAAACGGCAGGGAATTTTTAAACTGGCTAATATTGATATTGATTGATATGATGTTTCGGTGCGTTTTTTCCGATAATTTCCGAAATTTTCTCAATATTTATTTTAAGTAATATCACTTCGGTAACTGAGAGTAGATTCTTTGTGCAGAAAAGGAATCGTAACATATTTATGTTAATTTAAATACTTAAACAAATAATTTTTAAATACATAATTATATATATCATTCAAAAGTATGGTTTACTATTTTCTTTATGGCAATAGTTGGTACTTAGAACAGGAGATTGGAATGTTAGGACGGTGTTGAGAACGGGAAAATTAGAAAATATACAGCGAAATATGAAAGATGAAATATAAATTTTAAAGGGCTGTGGGAGGTGAACCTGAAGGACAGTGAGGATAGCTGGAACGATAGTTACAAAGTGATACACAGCGGAGGGGCAAAGAGAGACAGTGAGGGGTGGCAATATTAATGAATAAAATTAGAGAAAGATGCGAATTGAACAAGTGGAAGCGAGTGATAGATAATTAGTAAAGCTGATCCAACGAACTTCGTCATGCTTCCTATAGGCTACAAAGAAGTCACAAGGAGGATTAATTCGACAGGGTATACGAGAAGTTAGAGGACATAATTGGCGGGTGTTTCAGGAGGGCTGCACATTTAATAGTGGTGAGGGACTCCATCGCGATTTAAGGCTAAGGAAGAGATGAGAGTGAGGTAGGGAAGTACGGGTAAGGGCAGTGGGGGTAAAGGAATAGTTTTAGAGAATACACGATCCAAACTTGAAGAAGACTTGGTTTGGACACCACAACAAGTGTAGGTTCGCATGAAAAATGCCTTGGGGTTTAAGGAAGACATCAGCTAAACTATATAACGGTTAGTTACAGAGTTAGGAGCAGCGTGATTCATTCGCACATTCTCTTGGATTTAGATGCAGATTAAGATCATAATTTAGTACCAAGAAATAGACTCCGATTCAAAAAGACGAAAAGGTAAGACGATTTAATAAATGAAATGTAAAGCCAACGTTTTCCAGTCAGTCAATGGACCACAAGCTTTCCAGAGTGCATTTTAAAATGTGTACAATACTTATGATATGAAAATTATGTACAAAAAACGACGCCTCAGTGGGATTCGAGAAATACAAAAATCTAAATTAAATATTAATGTAGGAGTCCATAGACTTGAGCTAGTAGATCATTTTCCCTATGTCGGAAGTGTTTTGGACCAAAATGGTCCAAGTAGTTGGAACATAAAATGATGAAGTCATAAAAAATCTTTTACAAAGACGGGGAATTGAAAACAGGAACGTTGAGAGTGTATGTTAACAAAAGATTCGCCAAAACTTTATTATGGAGCGGGAGTTTGTACTGTGAGGAATCATGGCAATTGGAGCAGGATGATGGGTATACTCGGAGATTGAAGGCTTTTTAAATGTAAGTTTGGAGAAGGATGGAAAATGCAAAGTGGAAATGGAGAAAAACAAACGAGGAAGTGTCGTGTATGCTGGGGGAGGAGGGGGATCGTGGGCAGAAATCGAAAAGGAGGTAGGAAAGATGGATGCGGAGCGTTTTGAAGACTGTGATATAGGGGAGACCCGTGTCCACACCAAGAAGAGGCAGGAATAGGATAGGCATGCTGAAAGGAATGCAGGAAGGAAATAAACGGAACTGAAGACGGGCTTATTATACATTCGGATTTAAGATTGTATTTTCAGGTGAGGCAAGAGAATGTATCATTTTACCGCTGTGTAGTCTGGGTCTATTTAAAACCTACCTTAACCGGTAACATACCAATATTAATAATAATGGTGCTCCGGTAAATGGAATTTGGCGAACGTACATCCATATCTGGACACGATATTGATTTGGTACCTAAAACAAAGAGTCTTTATACCCAACCTCGTTGTATCCAAGGAATCCAGGCTCCGCTGTGTATTGTCCAGCGTTGCATGGCTGCTGAGATGGTGCATAGAGACCGTTGATCTCTGTATTCGACAGGGTGAAAGATCTGCCGTAGAGACCCATACCCAAGACTAATTTGTTGCGAGGAGCGCCTTTCTCGATCCAATAGTGCATGGTGAAGTTCTGAAAAATAATGTATCTTGCAATCAGTGGGATAAATCAACGTAGGTTACAACAATTTAAAAATTGTGTTACAAGCAGTATAAAGCATTATGTGTGTACGATAATCGACTTTAATTCACAGTGAAACATTTTTAAGGCTATTATAATTATTTATGAAAATTCGCATGATCCAAATCACGGTCTGAGTTTTCAAATATTATATTCAATACATATTAATGCGAATTCAAATGTTTACGTCTCTTTTTTGGAATAAATGTAAACACATTTACTCTTTCTTTTGAACTTTTAATGGGGGTGGTTGAAGATGTTGTTTAACTTTTTTACCCAAGCTAAAATTTCCGTAATTAACAGCAGATTATCTTATGAATATATAGTATAGCTATTAATAATAACTAGATTCATTGAAATACTTAAATACATGTATGTGACTTCAAAATATTTGAAAATATAATATTCTAATCCGGATAAAGGTCAAAGAAGTGGAATTTATATTACCATATGGTCACTGTCAAATTAATTGACATTTACTCTGATTTTCAAGCATTGACACTTTGAGAATGTGAACTTCATTGGATTCTTTTTATTAAATGATTAATTGTACAAGATATTACCATTTAGGTATTTTATTTTAAAGGGAATGATATTTCATTTTTTTAGTTATTCATTTTCTCATAAATAAATAACATTCCTAATAAATCCGATGTTCAACTGTTGAAATTAGCAATTTCCCATTTATAACGATTAGCACTGACACGTTTCAATTTGGTTATTTCCCTAATGATATTTCAAAACATACACGGTTTATCAATTGGAAATTGGTGGAGAATTATTTTCAGAAAGTGATTTCCAGAGTGAAGTTGGTAAAACTACTTCAAAGAACAAATAAATTCAATATTTGAACTACGCGAGTACAATAATGTTTTGCTCTTTTATTCTTAAGACTCTCAATGAATCCGCATGTAAGGGAGCAAAATGATTCAGAAGTGCAGTTGGACATTAAATTCTTCGTCATCCCTTTCCCGTTACACATGAGCCTTTTTAAATCATTATGTTCGAGAAAAATACTTCATAATATTTCACAAACTCATGGTCTTTGTATGAGAAGCGATGTTTAGTGTTTAATTTAGGAATGAAATTTTCGTGACAATATGCATTAGCATCAAATACTCACCACGTTGAAATACACGTAGTCACCGTAATCCTTTGGATGTAAGTACAGTGGTGCATTATGTCCGGTGAATGGATCCCATGAACCGTGGTAATCGTAGCACATGACGTGAATTAGGTCCAGATACCTAATGTTACAATTGCAATAAATGGTTTAACTTTCTATTTAAAATTTACTAGGAAAGAACCGGGAAGTACAATGAGTATTGATATCAATTAGTTAAAAGTAGTGACGTGCAAAACTAGAGTAAAAATCCATTTTCAGTTGCAAAATTGGATATTTCAGTTGATTTTAGGACTTCATGATCATTAGGTTGTGTGAAAACTAATGACATTTAAAACAGAAACCTATCATTTGATATAGTTTTAATATTTCAGAATGGTTGTGAACGGATTCTATGGAATACGTGATCTTTTTTAAATGTTTATATTATATAATATCTAATTTAAAGTAAAACTGTTGGCGATGCATGCAGTAGCTTCACCATTAATGTGCTGTCAGCATACCAATCCAAAATTGGAATATAAACATATTTGTAGTTAATTCTACTAATCACAGACACTTCTACAAGGGGGTTGGTTGAAAAGTGTATTTGATGAATCTTTTACATCTTCCTTTGACACTTCAAAAAGAAACTACTGCACAGTAAAAGTCTAGTATAATGGGGTAGGAAATAAATTATAAAATCAGCACACATAGAAGAATAATATCGATAGGTTTTTCCGTCATTAATGGGAAATGAAACTATAGACGTATTCTGTACGCTTAGTTAAAACTAAGTAGATAGTAACAGAATTTTTTCTGTATATTGACCTTTTTTAGGGCTGAACACGTAGCTGGTAGAGGTTGTAACTTCTAGGGGAAAATAGATACCGTTAGGTGTTATCCCAGGTCACGAGTGGCTAATTTGATCAAATAAGCCTAACCTCGAGGTGTCTAATGCATCCCTTTGGATATGCCACGTTGTCTTATCTTGGGGCATAAGCCATTTAAGAAAAACAAGTGAAATGAACCACCCATAAATAGTAATGTTTAGAATAGATTTCCATTTCCTCTGACAGCACACGAAGTTTAATATGGTTTCTTAGTGAATGGAAATTTCTTTATTAGTTTTTTGTTTGGTTAAAAGTGAGGTTTTTCGGCAATTATTTTTTTGTTTTTAACCAGTAAACTTGCGACTCACGGCGTCTGCCTGAAAAATATGTGTTTATTTAAAGATTCGAGGAATCTCATAAAATTTTGTGAGAACATGGTGTCATAAGAAAATTGTTATCATACCATGTTTATCTCCAAAATGAATATCCGCCACAAATATGCATGCATAATGATATCATACAATCCTTAACCATCATTTTCCACAATTAACCTGAACTAAGTTAACACCATGGATTTAGTTATGCAATGAAAAAATTATTTGAAAATGGCTGCGAAGTTCTCGTTTTCATAAAGGCAGAGTGTCTATTACGTCAAATATTTCAAAAGGCAAAAAGTTTCGAAAGTAACTAAAAAATTAACCTTTGAGGGGAAAAACGAAACCTCCCCTTCAAGGAACTATTGGGTTTAAATTATACAATATTCCTAAAATAAATCTACATATATTTGTTGACCTAGGGGCGTCACTCACTTGCCCATTGCTGGGATGTCATACGCTGGGTCAATTGTCCCCTTACCCGCAGACACAGCAGCCGTCATCATTAGGCCATTCCGGTTAAAAACTTGGCGCATTTCGGAGAGGAAAATGGCAAAATTTTCCTGCGTGAAGATGAAGGATATATTGTTATTTAATGTATGCAACCTCTCAAGGTAGTATTTGTGTAGGTTTGGCTCAAAGACTTTCTCATTTTCATTTTTAACTTTCGTTCCAGTGTCTGATATAAACTCACCTTGTCTGAATTGTTACCACCTCTAAATGTAGGGTATCCCCAGTCAAAATCCAGACCATCAAATCCGTATTTCTTCAAGAAATCAACAGCATTAACCAAAAATTTATTTCTGCTTTGAGCACTAGACACCATCTGGAAATGTCATTTTGTAATTAAAAATTTGTAAATACTCGAAAAAGCAACCCCAAGTATATATCCTGATTCAACAATCAAATGAAAAACATACTAGGTTGACCAATCGTGAGGTATTACATATTAAGACTCCATGAGTCATAAGATTCAAGTCTGGGTGAAGGCGCACAAAATTGTAATTTACCATAGAGTTTTCTTTAGTTGCACAGGATTCTGTACTCCATTTATTTTTCAGAGGAAAGTTTTGGAAGTATTTTTCACTAAATGAGATGAAATTCAATAGGAATGATGTCATGAACTTTATATAATAAATAGTTAGTGTGATAAGTACAGATAAGTTAAAGTTGATGAATTTGATGCAGACAAACTTGAATACCTTGTTGTTAATGATTCAGAGTAGATTCATCTCAAGAAGATCAACGAGTGAACGATTCAGGGTGTAGTCGTAATGTCAGCATTAAGGCATCAATTATTCTTATGAATGAATTACCTTTGAATATTTAGAAGATCCTTCGTTCCAACCACCTATTGCTAGTAGTGCTTTCAGTTTTGGGTTCTTTTCCTTCAGCTTCGTGAACCGAATGAAAGCACCTGGATCGTGGTTAGAAAGTAATCCATATAATCAGTCATAGAATATTATTTAGTTTTGGAACTCGCTGCTTCCAAACCAGCTTTTGTCGAATTTATCACCCATTCCATTTACCTATTTACATTAGCCTTTTTATATAAATTTTTACAGCCGGTCATTAGTAAAATTTATTTTCCCCCGAAAATGCAGGGGATTGCTCAAAGAAAATATTTTTTCAGTCGATCAATATTACGAATCATAGCAAGTTTAGAGAAACAAGTACATTTAATTCATTATCTTTATTTGTATTTCCAAATATGCACTTCAATTTGTTATAGAAAACTCACTATTGTTGTGAGTAGAGAATTAGGGTTTTATTTAGGCTTACAGGTAGTGTATTATTATATTTTAAAGACATTAAATATTTTATTAAAGTAATAATGCTCATGAAATTGTGGCGATTATATGAACAAACCAGAGTTCCCTCAAATTATAAACCCTGATAGGAAACTATTCAGTGTTTTTTTATTCTCCATTTATAGCATATACATAAATAATTTCGGTAAATTTACGTCTGAAACGCTCTCAATATCTTGTTGTAATATTTAATAATTTATCTTTAAAAACCACACAAAAATGAAGTTTTAATGCATGTGTTGACTGTAGTTTATATTTCCTTTACTTTCTATTAGCTTGCTCCCATATTTTCTCAATTATGAGTAGTCTTTAGAGCAATTCTACATAATCAAGAACGAATGAATGATTCTTGCGTGAAACCAAACCCATGGCTCGACTAACTAATTCAAACGATAGTGGTTAGGCTTCAAAAGACGGGATATATTTGAGAATTCTATTACTTTTATAGGAGATATTCAAACCATCTGTTTGAATGATGTAGATATATTTTCTTCGCTTGTATGTATGATTTTTTAAAATTTACTGCATATAAATAATTGTCCATAATTACCCGTTATCATTAGTTCGTCTCTAATTGTCGTTCGGTATTTAATGTACCCCTCCCATGGACTACAACCTTGTCGTGGTGGAAAGGCTTGTGTATTCCGATGACCCCTAGAGCTGTGCTGGCGGGAGTAATATTAATTGCTCATGATAGGGTCACCCATAGGTCGAAGGTTAGGAGCCAGACGAAAGGTAGTCCACGCAGCGTCTGTTCCTCAGTGAGGCGGCTGCAATGGCGTCTGACCCCAGTGGGGCGGCCATTAAGTGATGGTGTCACGTTAAAAACACTATTGAGTAAGGCAACGGGAAACCACCTCAATTATGACTCCCAAGAATGTAATAATTGGCACTATAGATAATATGAGTCCTGGCTACTGCGGGACTCGGCTCGAGGGGCCGTGTGTCGTGCCCGGCAGCGGGGGAGGCAAGGCTTCCGCGGTCGTCATCCCACGAAACCCTCGCAGTGGAGAAATAACTGCAGCAGGACAAAAGACGCAGAAGAAGATGAACGTAGTTAGAATAGAAACATGAAACGTCAGGACAATGTTGCGGACAGGCAAATTAGAAAATATTAACCGAGAGATGGAAAGATGTAATATAGATATTTTAGGTCTCTGCGAGGTGAGATGAAAGGAAAGCGGGGATTACTGGAGTGGCAACTATAGAGTGATATATAGCGGCGGGGACGAGAGCCAAAAAGTCAAAAAGAGAAAGGAAAAAACGCACAATCTACCACCCCCACCCTTACCAAACCAACCAAGGGCCGTTAGACCCTAACGGTCAAAAAGTGAAAGGACCGAACGGGGGGTATATATACGGAGGATCAGCTAGCCAAAAATTACTTCGCTCCTGAAGACGCTCCCTGCAACGGGAGAGAAACGTTGAGCCAAAAATGTTTCTCACGCAGTCCAGCCCGAGAACTACTTCTGCATCCCTCAACAGCTGCGAAAGCCTACGATCTATGAAGTACAAAGAGTTAAACAATATATTAAGAAGGGCCACTAATAAAACAAAAGAAGATTAGTGAAAAACTCAATGCGAGGATATGGAAAGTACACAGAAGAAGGGTAAAATTGGTGCTCTATGCAGTAAGGTTAAGTTATTATCAGGAATAAGAAGGAAAGATCTGTGCTAACAGTTCAAGATAAGTGGGGTAAGATAATAGTTGACCCAGAAAAAAACCAAGAGAGATGGAAGGAATATACAGAAACTGTATGGTAAAGAACTTAGGCCGACAAGGTTAGACATTGAAAAGGAACATGACGTAGAAGAAGATAGCTTAGGTCCAGGCATAATCGACGATGAAATTGAAAGGACATTAAAGGGGATGAAAGCAAATAAGGACGTAGGGGTGGACAACTTTCCTGTGAAATTGTTAAGATGTTTAGAAAAATGTGGGAAGAAGGCCATATATGGACTGATTCGTAGTATCTATGAGGAAGGAATCTGGCCGGAAGATTTTGTGAGCTCAGTGTTAGTTCCTATTCCGAAAAAGGTAAAGGCTAAATCATGTGAGGATTACAGAACAATAAGTTTGATATCCCACGCAGCTAAAGTTATTCTCAGGATCATCAACAAAAGGATAAAGAGTAAGGCAAACGATTACTTAGGGGATGATCAGTTTGGGTTTAGTAAAGGAAGAGGTACGCGTGATGCCATTGCAGTAATGAGATCACTAATGGAGAGGAATATAGAATAACATCAGAACGTGTTTGCCTGTTTCGTAGATTTTAAAAAAGCGTTTGATAGAGTGAATTGGGAAAAATTAATGCGTGTATTGCAGAAAATAGGAATGGATTGGAGGGACAGGAGACTGATCCTCAACCTGTACATGTCTCAGACTGCTCAGGTGCGAGTGGGGAACGGAGAGTCCAGATGGGCAGTGTTAGGAAGAGGTGTAAGGACCTCTTGCCCATCGTCACCGGTGCTGTTCAACGTATATGTGGAGGAAATGATTAAAGAGGCATGGGAAGAACTGGAGGTAGGAATGAAAGTCGGAGGGGAATTCGTACAATCGGTTAGGATCGCTGATGACCAAGCATCAGTTGCTCAGTTAGCCAAGGGGTTACAAGCATTGCTGAATGAATTGGAGGTTCAGTGCGATAAATATGGGATGAGAATCAATAATAATAAAACAAAGGTTATGCAATTTTCCAGAAAGAAAAAGGCTGAGCTAAATATTAAAATAGGCGGGGAAAAAATAGAGCAGGTAGAACAGTTTACATATCTTGGAAGTGTTTTGGACCAATACGGTCAAAGTAATAGGGACGTAAGGAGAAGAATTGCGCTAGGCAAGGAGGCTTTCTCAAGGAGGAGGGAGTTGATGACGGGGACGTTGAGTAGGGATGTTAAGACAAGACTCGTAAAACTCTGATATGGAGCGTAGCTATGTACGGCGCGGAAACGTGGTCACTGAAGCAGAAGGATAGATGTAGATTGGAAGCTTTTGAAATGTGGGTGTGAAGAAGAATGGAGAAGGTGAAATGCACCGAAAGGAAAACAAATGAGGAAATGCTGGAGATGGTTTGTGAGGAGAGGAGTCTGTTGAGAGAAATCCTATGGAGGCAGGAAAAATAGATGAAGGGTGCATTGAGCGGTAGTGGAATGTTTCAGGAGGTAATAGAGGGGAGAATGTTGGGCAAGCGAGGTAAGGGCAGATATAGGATAGGGATGTTGGACGGGATGAAGGGAGGAAAGAAGTACACAGAGATGAAGAGGGACCTGAAATAGATTAGGATGCTGGATTGGGTTTTGTTTGGAGTTACAAAATGTTTGTTTGATAGTTGTGTCCATCCTAAAACCTACCTTAACCGGTAGATTACCTAATAATAACTGAATATTGCTAACCTAGATGGCTTTTGGATATATTTAATTCTGGCGAATATCCAGCATCTACAGGTAAAGCTAATTATCGTAAAGTCATTTGCTTCTCAACTCCTAATGTCTCGGTTTGCGCTGAAAAACACGAATTAGGCGGAAAGATTTCATCATCTCCAAGGATAATTCTTTTTGTAATCCCGGATATTGACGGAATTAATGCATTAATCGATCGGAACCTCAACATGATGCATTTTACACATTAAAATGTACTCACTCATTTAAGTAATGATAGGTATTAGATGGGTATAACTTTCATGCACTCCCTACCAATAAATATGATATTTGTTTCTGCATGCGTCAAAATATTAAGTTTCTGACTTCTAGCTGATATGAGGAAGGGGGTTGAAGAATTGCTTTTATATGTTTATTAAGAATGAATTCGTTGTCTCATATTAAAAAGAAAACTGATCCAAGGATGGACTTCCGACGGAAGTTCGTAAAGAAAATAAGGCACCAAAATTGACAGGATTGATTGCAGAAAGATAATAAGAAATGGGGAATTGGGAATGCTACCCCAGCCCACTAAAACATGTATTTACTCTACGCATCCAAATTCAAGCGTACATCTGTGTAGCACTAAAATAGCTACCTTGAATTTTCTCCTTTGGGTCATTCTATTGTCTCATAATTTCCTTCTTGAGATAATGGAATATTCGTTTTCTGTTTTTTTTTAACGCGAAGAGAAAAATTGCTACAAATTTACTCCTCTTGGATCAATGGTGTATATATTTGCGTGATTATTAGTAACTCTACTATCAGTAGAGAAAGCCAGATTCGGCCAAGAAACCCAAATATGTCTACGATGGATAATTTAGTTTTTATTCTAACTCTTTTTCTTTGTCTCAATCTAATGATTACATGCTGGTTGTATTGCCTATTGTACTCACCTAGTCCGTTGGCATCATAGAGATCATTCCATGGGTCCAAGGAAACCATTACACCCTGAAATTCGCTCAAACCAGCAAACGCATAGATGATGTGGGTGCAGATGAAAGGATCGATGTCCTCGACGTCAAACTTCCTAGTTCCTTGTCGGTAAACGGCCCAACTTCCATAATAGCACACTAAGACCTTGTCTTTTTTAGGACGGGCTGCTGCGGCCACCATCCCGACCAGCAGAAGCAGCAGGGCAATCTGGCCCGATGTCATGACTCTTCCTATCCCTACGGTTGAATAATCTCAAACAAAATGATTTACCACTAAAAATTTGTACCGTTCAAATAGTTTGAATTATAACTTGGAATTATATACGCTGACTAATTGGTTTCAATTCTTTACATTTCTATTCTACGTATGGGTATCAAATAACGAAGGTACACAACCTGGCAGTACATCAAACAATTACTTTGTTGCATCTCCGACAACTGTCAAATGTTTTCTGATTACTGTATTCGCACCAAAACTATCATTTAATTGCGTAGTGATTGCAAAAGAATAAACGGAAATTAGAGTTGGTTGAAAATAAGGCTTTCGAATTCAGATCACGTTTAAGATTCCCCAAAATTAGTTTCATAATAATGCATATACACCAAGATAGTTTTAGGAATGTAAAAGGTGAATTCTCTCTAAATTTATGAATCTCAGCACCACTCGCTTCAAATAGCTAATTAACACGCTCGTATGATCATCTAAGCATCATGTATTTCCTCGATTTTGTTGAAATAGTTACCAATTCCGTCTCACCGTAATATGATATTACAGGAAAGGGTGGTTATCACTAATTATTTTAAGATCGTATCACTGGCATTGTATTAACATGACTTTCCGAGTATCTTAGTTCAACAATTTAAACGAAAGACCGGCGCCGTGAATGTGAGGTCATTGGATATTTATTATGCCGCGGCTAAAGAGGTATTTTTCTTATCACACAGTATTTTTAATAAATGCCTATGTGTAAATAATGATGAATACTAAGTTAAACAATAAATAAAAATATACTGGCGTCGATAAATTGATGGAAATTAATGATAATAGTTACAAATAATTGACGGACATAGTACTATGCATATAATATAAAAGACATAATGTATGAATATATATTATATCGCATTAAATGTCAAATATTAGGAGAAGCTCAATCACCAATATTTATAATTTTCATTGTGATTATAAGACGGAGCATAACATTATTGAAACTCAATGGGTGCTCTTCAGATTGTCAGTAGTTTATGGGCAATAAATATTGTTACTTATATGCATACGCTCGTGTACAACATCCTGCGTATACGATACGCATATGCTTAATTGATGTTTGTCAAAAAAATATAATTTGCTTATTGCAATGAACGATGGAAAAGTATAGTATTACAAAGACGCGACGTAACTCGAAGTTAGCATTTTATTTTTTTAATTTCAACATTTATTTGAAGATAGCTAATGTAGTTGCTGGGTGGAATTTTTTTGACTTAAATGTAACTGAATAGTTTTAAATAAGTTTAGGCGTGTTTGGAATGTGTGGTTTAATATGTGAACAATTTATAATGGCATGAATTTAATTAATTTTACCCTCTTCTTTCTGCTGTTTCACTATTTCAACAATATTTATTATGAATTAGTTTCAGTGTGACTTATCATGAAAAGAAGACATATTTATCCATAGTATACCTTTCTTTCAAATTTTTTCTACTTAAAAATTTGCACCTATGGACTAACAAAATACAAAAAGGACCTTTTTTAACAAGCCGTTTATAACATCGCTATAACACGAAATAGATAAATTTTTAATACCGGATAAATTATTCTCATCAAAACTTGTCTAAGAGACTTATATATACTAGCTAATGCACTTTGACTCACCTTATTAAGTTTTCAGGAGCGGTCCACAGCAAATGTGTGGAGAAAATGGCGAAGATACCTTATTATATAGGTACTTGCGTCATCCTATCGCACTGTCCCTATCTCAACACTCCAACCTCGCTATTTAAGATAGGCTCCTGCGAGACAGCATTACTTAAACTTGACTTTCCAATTCAAAACTTCAAATTAACTATGTGCATACATACACACATATCAACAGGTACTTAATCCCTTTAAACCTGGCCTTTTGAAGAGATGAGCAGTGACCCGAGACCCTCCGGTAAATAGTCCAACTCTACCTCCTGGACTACCGCGACCCACATATATATATATATATAAATGTTATATATATTTACATGTATGTAATGAAGAATTTAATTTGGTGGTCAATGAGATGGTAATATCAGAGTACCCTAAAACTAGCAACTTATTCTAAAAGCAAATTATATTTCGTAGGTATTATGGTACTTTAAATCTTCACTTTTTCACCTCATCCAAGTAAATTAAAACAACGTATAATATTATTACGAATAATCACAATAATAAATAGTCCAATATCATTGCTCTGGCATCAATGAAGTACTTCACAAAGTTTATTTCATATTGCTCTTTTTTAACTATAACGCCGCCCTCAAGGTAAAGATAACTGACCAAGTTTGTCTACTTCTCCTCTTTTGAAGTGACTAAAGTGAAAATTACGGAATTGTAAAGACCATAATCAATTATCATTCCGATGTTCTGCAAACTATTCTGAAAAGCAATTTTTTAGTTGAGTTTAGAATAAAATTTCACTTTAATTCTGAACTACTAGTTATAACATACGTTAAAATCTTTCATCATATTTCCCTGTTATTGATTTCGGTGTGCGTAGATGATGACATATAGAACTGGCTGTACTCTAATTAAACAGTTAATTTGGTGTGAAATTCATTGGTATTATACCAGTTGGAAAGGCGTACCTGCTCCATATTTCTACTGGCGACTCGACTTGCATTTTATGCTTTCTTGAGTAATTTTATTTTGCAATTAAGTAAAGTTTAGAATTTAATGTCATCTTTCAGAGAGGACCGGGATGATGTGACGTCGAATGTAATGACACCCTACTCCCAAGGCCTGAGTTTGAATCCACCAGATGCCAGGATTTTTAAGCAATATAAGCTGATCCCTAATTTGGTGCCATCAGCAGAGTACTTCAAATTGAATTACGCCGTCCATCCGACTGGACATTTAATAATTTTACCCATACGCATTGAGGAAATCGAAAACTGTGTTGTTCTCGATTATATCCCAATTTTATTCGGGCTTATGAATGATATGCAGTAGTGATAGTTGGGGTAGGTGATCGACAGCTCAGGGATAGGTGTGCCATTTGGAAGAAGTGGGATGTTCAGGAAATTAATGAAGGGTGGAGAGAAACCCGCGTCGGCATTGGCCTACTCTTAACGGAATCTGCTCATCTTCGAATAGATAGTTCCCTGCAATAACACTGTAGCCTAGGTACAGTCTCCTTTATTCAATGATTTGAAATTTTAATGGGGTAACGAATCAGTTCATGAAGACGAACACATTTTAATGTAATCCATACTTATTGAGAATCTTGCTTGTATAGCTCTTATAAGGTAACGGTACCATCTTTGCTATCAAATATTAATTTTCCAAATTGTACCCGATTAATGATATTTCTTAAACTGACAAAACGAGCCAGTGATAGAAAGCGAAAATTAAAGAAAAACTTTGTAATTCTTTGGTATGGCCAAATTCACAAAATCAGTCCTTTATTACGATTTGGTTATGCAAAGGCCCACATATAAAAAGAGGAAGAGAGTAACGATGAGGATAATGCATAATGGTTATATAAGTAGTAGTAGCTATATATGGCTACTGTGCATAAATAGCCACTGGCATTATTCAATAGAGCGATGGTACTTTAATTTAATCCGCATTATTCTAAGTTCAAAAAATTATACTGCGCTCTATCGTTAGATGTGTAAATGTAATTGTGACAAAAGCTTCATCAATGTGATAAGAGTGCTGCTTCAGTGCTAGCCATTATCATATGAAACATGCTCAGGTCTCACTTGCCTTCTTTGGATGACGAAAAAGGCTTTCCACGAAGGTGTTTCTTCACATAGGGAAACAGGAAAACGTGACATTCAGTTACAATGGTGGACTATTTCTGAGGATGAGGAACGCACTTCACATGGATTTTTGTGAGCAGTGAGCTGTTACTTTGAACTTGGCCTTGGAGAATTGCCATTACGAGTATTCACTATAATATGCTCCATTAACAGGTGCGTGTGCTGATATGACATGCTCGTACAACATTCTCGGAACAAAAAAAAATATATGACCATATCACCATTTTTGCTTTTCTCATTCTGGAAATTTCTACTCAGAATTTTGCTATTTGCTAATAGGATTATAATGAACAGCCAAATGTTGTCCACTGTAAATTTTTTGGAAAGAAATTCCTCATCTTCATGTAACATCAGCTTTAAATGCGAAAAAATCGGCACTCGCACGTCCTGCTATTCGGGTATGAGCAGTCTCGGAACCCATCGCACACATACACGTACCATGAGTATGTATCCTTTTTATTGAACATCTCTAGGAAATTGAAATGCTGAAAATGTTGGCAGCAATAAATTAAATATGCATAGGTGTGACTTGGAAAATGAGGGGATGTTGGAGAGAATGTCGTCATATGACCGCAAATAGTTAAAAAGCTGATGGTTGAATAATTTATGAATAGTTTTGCTATCCATGGAATGAAATATCTTTCAATCAACTAGAATCAATACAATTTACTGTGCCCAGTTTTGTGCAGCTATTATAACAACATTTAAAATTGTGTTGATGTACAATAAAATTGGAAAATAAAAGTATGTAACTAATTACTTAATAAGGAAAATTTTCATATTCCTATAAAGCCTATAAGGCTCTGGAGGAAATGACTCGATTTTGCAATTGTAAGTGTGAAGTAAGTAATTTGAGTTTTTGGTTACAAAACTTTTTCGCCTCAGGATTAGTATTAAAAAAAGAATAATCGATTTTATTCTTCAATAGGCATGCAAAACATACAGTGTATTTGCTATGTATAACAAGTATTTTTTTATTATTTCTTCTAATCGCAGGAAATGCGACAGGAAAGGCAGACGAAAAACGTGTCGTATGCTATTTCGCCAGCTGGTCTGGATATCGCAATGGTTTGGGAGCTTTTACCCCCGAGGACGCTGACGCTAGCATTTGTACCCATGGAATCTATGCATTCGCTGGCTTGGATGCAGCAACTGCCCACCTAATACATCTTGATGCCTGGAACGACCTGTCAGAAGGTGGCGGAAAAGGTAAAAAAAAACAATTTCCTTTATCGACCTAGTTCATTTTGAAAATTAAGGTAGGAGTCTTAAAATTGTTGTGATATGGGAATCGGGATGGTCCCGTGGCTGTCTTCCCACCACGAGGGTTCCAAGTCCCTGTGTCGCAGGAATTTTTCACTGAAATTCCAATCCCAACTTTGATGCCATATGGAGAGCACCTCAAGTGGAGTACGCCGTCCGTCGGATGGGACGTTACATTGTGTGAACCCTTGGCCCCTTTCGTTAAGATAAGGCTAATTGTGATACCGGATTTCTCTCTTCACTCTTTCTCCCCCATTCCCTTGTTATACTACCCCAGCCATGTTACCAACATCAGTCCCTAGTGGCGTAAATGGACTTAGCTGTCGATCAACTTCGCTTATAACCAGAACTACTAGTTGGCCGTTACTCTTATAAATAACGAAAAAAAGTCCTTTTCCTCATATCACTAACTCAAAATCTACATTTAATATCAGATAAATCAATGCATTTAAGTTAAAACCACATTAGGCACACAGCCAACTTAATGACATTTTGAATAATAATTTAAACTCGCTGGTGACTAGTAGGATAGTACTTCGGGTAGGATAGGTTTCTCGTTCGGGTGTCATTTTTTCGTTTTTCCCATATTAATAGAAGAAGAATGACATAAGTCCATATTAATGCTTAACAATTTTAAACCATTCATGATTTCATCATAGTGTGTAATTATCAAAGTATGGCTTACCATCAGTATTATCAAGAATTGATCTTCTGACTGATATAGTGAAGTTTACATCGCAAAAACACCAGCAAACTGAAATGAATCCACGATTCTCTAAATGAGTTTCTCTTTCTATTTCCCTCCAATTAATAAAACCATGATCCATTAGGCGCAATGATGAGTAGTAATCTGGATAGCAGAGTATTGCGTAATTAAATTTAAGCCAGTGAAAAATTATGCCTTCGTCTAAGTTTTAATTAAAGGCAATTATTTTTCTAGCATACCGTTTAATAGTTATTGTCTTTACTGTTAGTAATAATTATTAATGTTGTTTAAGGCTAATTTATTATCGTGTAAACGATTTAAACAATATTAAATAACTGTAATATGCTTTCTTTACTATATAGTGGATATTTTTATAATGACACCGAATCACGTTCTAGGTGGCACAAAGGTTAATCGAACGTTTCTATTCTTTGAACAAGTGATCTTGTTGAGCCGAAGTAGACTTCTTTCATTAAATACATATTGCATTAAAAATGTATCAATTAGTTCAATATTCATAATTTTATAATTGATAACAAATCAATATCTTTTTTTATGATAGATGCCATATTTTTTAATTTGTTACCTATTCTTAGTTCGTTCAACAAGGAGCAACATATTAAATTAAAGCCTCAACATCATTTGGATATTATTTTTTGTGCGATATAAGATGAGGAATTAAAAAATCAATGTAAGAACTAACAATAAATTTACTTTTAGTGTGTCTATCTGATTTGAACGTAAATCAGATGCTAAATAACAATTTTGCAAATGAACGGAAAAAAGATTTTTTTTAAATAAAAAAATGTGGGTATTAATGAATTTGGAGCTTCGGAGACATAAAATGTTCCATAATGCTCTAAGTTGTAAACTATTTTCCAATTTTTCAGTATATGCCTCATAAACGGGTTTGATCATTTCTGATGGGTTTTCGATAGATTCATAAGCTTTATATTTTTAACCAAAGGAAATAATGTAATATTAAGCTTATTTTGGCAATATAATTCAATTAATATTAATTTTAAACTTCCAAAATAAAAAAATTACAAACATTTGACACATCTGAAGTCTACTTGAAAACTAAAGTTTCACTGAGCCGTCTCCTCAACTTCGGTGTCCTGAATCTTCCAGAATAATTCATGGCTCAATGTAATGTGTTACCTTCGTTCAAAAAATAGAAATTTAAAAAGGGCCGCGGTATTAGTGACACTTTGGATTCGCTGAAATGAGGGTTTTACAAGACACACTCACTGTTATCATAAGAATAGTCGATCATCCTTAATTTTTGGAGGCTAAATTATAATACCAGTGGACATGATTTTCTTGGAGATATTTTTTCACGCACTGAAGTGTTGCAATAATCCAATGCATTATGTATGTCATTCAAGTAATTCATATATGAGATGACTCTGTCTGTGACTGAGAATAGTGATCGTTAGAAATTGAGGCATGTACGTAGAATACAAATTTTCAGAATCCACGGGTTTCCTTTGAGTAACTAGATGCTACTAACTTACGTTTCTCGTCTATATTATCCGGTGTAAATGGTTAAGTATTTCCATTAAGCTCAAGAAAAGTCGCAAATAAAGTTGGGCGTCCGGCAGAGTAGCTACCTTTGGAAGATGGGTTATGCATTGATGTTAAGGAGAAATGTTTGTCTTGCGTCTGTTGCCTTTCAGAGGGAGTACGTTAGAGCAAATAAAGCAGGATCGATTGATAAATATGATTTTATTTATTCAGCACACATATGACCATTGATCGGCATCCTTTTCTTCGTGCGATTTGCGTGGAGCAGTTGGTTGTTTCGCCCGTTGCGGTGGCGGTCAGTGCTTTTTCAGGGCGATCCTCCTCTTCCCTGAGTTCTCGCATCCTGGCACGGCGGAAGGCCAAGTGCAGTCTCCCGAGACAGGGTCGAACACGGTCCCCGTGCCGCACCTGAACTGGACCATCTGCCACTTTCCGAAGGTGTCTGGGGTGCAGAGGTAGAAGATGCTGCAGTCGGTCGGATCCGGGTTGAGGCCGGCCTTCTTGCAGATCTCCGTGGGTGGGGGCGTAGGGCGGGAGGTGGTTGTGGTGGCCGGTGGTGGGGTTGGCCTCTGTGATTGAAAAGAAAAACATGAGGATGTGTGAGAGAAGCCAAGGCTTAAGGATACTGTACTAAAACACACAATATTGCCAACATTAAATAAATGTGCGTAACTGAGATGAGAATCAGATTAAAGTAAAGAGCGTACACATTCGTTCATTTCCCCCCAAAACAAATTCGATTAAATAGGTCAACTACCAGGTCGATACGTTTTATGCATCAGCTATCCATGAGGGTCGATTCACTAAAACGAAAAAGCATTTAAAGCACAGGATAGTGAAATCTGAGAACTTCAGAGTTAAGAATTTTTAATGGTGCCCTTGACTAAAATGTGTTTAGGAATACGAGCGCGTGTAGTACGACAAGGAGGGATTATTAACCCTTCCATGGCCCACGAAGAGGTGGTCGGAGTGGACTATGCTGTTTTCTGTACTTCTACCATGAACGGAATCGCGAGATACCACCGTAGGTTATTCTGTCACCATGAGAGCTCCCGGGAATCCGCTAGTTCGCTACAAGTTCGCTACTTACGGTGAGGTCAGTTGGGAAGCCGCTTGGGAGTGAAACGGTGCTCGGTGGAGGAGGTGGTGTGGGGATAATGCCCCCATTGAGTCCGTCCCAGATGGCGCGCAGGAGCGGGAACTTCTCACCGCTGCACCCTCCGTGGAAGTCGTCTGTCTCGATACTCCACACCATAGCGCCACGGAGTCCAAGGTTGACAGCAAATTGAGCCTGAAGAAAATAATTGACGTGTGACCTGAACATACAATGTTCTCCACTTAATGATTCGCGTGGGTTTCCGATAGATTTCGGCGAAAATTTGCTCTTTAGCATTACTGTGCTGTGTGCTGTATTTAACCAATTGCCATACCGGAAAATGGTTGAAAATCATGCATGAATTACGTGATTTAAGTGATGAGAGTTGTCAACACAAGAAATCATGTAGGAAGTAAGTTATTGGCTGGATTAGGAATATCTTGGAGGGGTACTCCAAATCATTCCTGTATTTAATAGGATCTTGAGTCAGTGATGGATGTGTTTGGATTTATTTGGTTAAATTTGAATTTGTGCATGAAATACTGGCATATACGTACCTGTATTATCTGGGGTAGGACTTTGCATACCCCACAGTCTTTAGTATATCTCATAGTTTAGGAAATCTACTAAGAATATCTTGTGATTTGAAATCAACTGTGTGATTATAGCCTCATACAAAAAAGGTTCGGCTATTAACCAGACAGTCTGGGTTCGATTTTCAGTTCTGGACGCTTGTTTCCACCATGAGAGCTCTAAGCCAAATAATGAGCCAATCTTTGGGTAGATAAAGATTTTGATAATGGGAGAAAATTAATTTTTTTGCCGATTACTCTTTTCTTTTTGCCATATGCTTGATGTTAAGAGGTGCCCTGTATTTATCATTGTAGTTTCAACTTTGGTTTTGGTCATTGATCTTTGTGGTTGCCGAGATACTAATTTTCATAATGTATTAATTTTTCATTTTTGTGATGTTTTGTTTAAGTACTAAGATTAAGCAATAGGCAGTTAGGTAATTTATTAGTAGATATTAGATTTTTAAATGATGAATAATTACTCAGCTGTTTTCCTATTCTGATTGAGCGCGGAATAATAATGAGTTAATATTAAGTGATGAGATGTGAGGAGATAATAATACACGTTTGCCCTTTCAATCGTGTCTTACGACAGTGATGTTTAAATTAATAACTGGTAGTTGATTATTTACGTTTGTTTTTCAGGGCTAAGAGTATAAGGTAAACCGTGCCTAAGAGAAAATTTACCTCACACAATATAAAATCTTAATTTCTCATTCTAATGTCCATTCATTTTATCACACCAATGTGGAGTGAATGGACGATTTCATGTATCGCCTCATTGTCAGGTTAATGGTTGTCAGAGAATACAAACACGCCTAGTCAGGAAGTGAAAAAGCAGTATAATATTAGTGTGGCCATAAAGAAAAGCTTCGTTAAAAAGAGAAGGAGTGACTGATTCCTCTCCAAGAGAGGTCCTGCATGTTCCTTAATCACTTATGGTAGGTTTTACGAATGGAAGTCCTCGAAGATTAATGAAAAATACTCAGTTCAGAATAAGGAATGATTTTCGTGTTGTAGGTAAACTCCAAACTCAAGGATTTTTTTATTTCACAGTTTTAATAATAAACGTGCTAGTAACAAAGAGTGTTTCACAGGAATTAAGGTTCGCGACTTTGGATAATTCCTATGAAGAAGATCATCTCAAAAAATACAAGGGGTGTCAGTTTCAGAGAAAAATAGCTATGTGCAAAAGCGAATGGTATTATCACATTAAAGAAACTGGCTGCTCTACTCTGTATGGGTGAATTTTACGTGTACTAAACTTAGTTCGTAGTGTACTTCACCGATCATAAACCAACCTTCCACTAGACCGCTGTAAATGAAGGAATTCCACTACATTTGGACATTTGACGGACAATCGTCAAATGTATGTGTGTCCAATAAGGCTAAAAAAACAAACTTTGCACTTACAACTAAAGATTTAATAAAAAGAGAAGTTTCAGGCGTGATATGGTGGAATATCATGATTAATTGCCAATTTTTATTAATAAAGATTTAATATTTTATGTGGAAGTGAAAAGTTTCTTTTTTTTACCCTCCTCATGAAGGAATTCCTCAAAGTTAAACCTGAAACTGTTATATTTGTATGTAGTTTTTCTTAGAGTTATTCTCACTTCATGCACACTAAGTTACTCTAACCTTTAGTTTGATGGATGTTGGGTCATCATAACCAATCCATTGCCTTCCGCTGTAAGTGTACGGGGCCATGATGTATGGATCTGTCACAGTCGTCCATGCTGATGGATTTGTCTTCATCTGGTCGCAGATCTGTAGAGATAATGCAAAGAAATCGTTTTCAAATCATTGCATGCTTAATGTATTGTCAGCATGTTTCATACATTCAAAAATTACGTTTTTTTTAAATACTAATAGCATATTCATGAAATGTATGTGTCACCACAGGGTCAAATTCTAAACACGCAGTTTTTGAGCTTAAGAATGATAACTTAAAAATATTTTAAAATGATGTATTTTAACAGGCAGTAAGATGTTATTTTTACTATTTAATTTTATTATTGATTCCAGTAGCATGTAATTTTAGATTTGACATAGTACAAGAAAAAGAGCAGAAAACATCATGAATTTCAGAAAGTAGAGCTGGGAAAACTGTGAAAGATATTATCAAATATTTTCTTTAAGATTATTACAGAAAGGCTTAGAGGACTTCAATCTACCTTTGATTTTAACCAAACTTTCAGCTGACCGAACAGCTAATGACATAGAAACTTATTTTTTTATGATTTCTAATAAGGTATTGGTGAATTTTGGATGCGTTATTTGAAAATATTTTTTTTATTAATAGAAATGAGGACTGTACCGTTTTATTATCCGTGGTTAATTAGTTTACAATGGAATATCTTTCCATTGTAATAAAGTATTTTAGTCGAATAGTCCATAGCATTTTATTCCATGAAGAGGTAATAAACCCATAAATCCTGAGAATTTAAATCACTCTTTTAATGGCATGATCTATAACGTTGAGTGTGCTGAATTTTATTATAACTAAATAAAAATATAATGATAAGAATACATTATCGAATGCATAATTAATTACTTGAAATAGTGAATGACTCGTTTAAAATTATTGTAATATGATTGTTCAGTGTGTAGAGCGCTGGGTTACTAACCCTGGCCCGGGTTCGATACCGGGTGACGATTCAATGGCAACCTCAGCTTTAACAAGGCTACGTGTTATTTTCACACGCCGTTGGGGTTAGTATTGTGTAGGCTCTACCCTCACCTATCAAGTTATACACAGAAATCAACCTTCTGGTTGATGTGTATGTTAGAAAATTGACAGGGAATAATAAACTCAGAGATAGATTGGGATGTAGCTTACGGAGTTATCTCAACATAATTTCTGCGAAGAACAGGAAAAAGAATTACACTAATATTAACTACCGCAAACATGAAAACAACATTGACATACTTTGAAGTTCTGAATAAGTTTTCATCGTTATATCGATGCTGCCTGAATGAGTAAACGTACTGACGATTGGTAAGTCCTTTCGCTTCGGTAATACGGTATGGACGAATGTTGATGGCGTTGCCTTCTCCAGTGCCAAGCGGCACCAAGGGGATATATAAGATATTACTGTAAACTCTGTTTTCCTGTATTAAATCGGGACCGCCGTTGTACTCCCCTTTTAGTTCCTTTTATTTTCCCCCGTCTCTATCGACAAACACCTCTCCGCGTCACTACCTACCAAACTCAAACCCCCATTTACCCTCGAGGCAGCCACTCGACTTGTGGGGTTACTTTCTCGTGTCGCCAATATCCCCTCGAAGACGCGGGGACACGACATAAAAATCTGGTGTCAGGTGTGGGGCAATGCTTGTTTGATTGGGTTGGAGATTCGAAATTGAGTGTTGGGTAATCATCGTTGGAACCGTTGTCGATAAACGACATAAAAATCTGTTGTCAGTTGTGCAGGTTCTCTGACGGAAATCCTAAGTTTCCTCCTAGTCTCAGGGATGACGGCAGTGGCAAATGGAGTCCTCGACAACGGTTCCAACGATGATTACCCAACACTCAATTTCGAATCTCCAACCCCAATCAAACAAGCATTGCCCCACACCTGACACCAGATTTTTATGTCGTGTCCCCGCGTCTTTGAGGGGATATTGGCGACACGAGAAAGTACCCCCACAAGTCGAGTGGCTGCCTCGAGGGTAAATGGGGGTTGAGTTTGATAGGTGGTGACGCGGAGAGGTGTTTGTCGATAGAGACGGGGGAAAATAAAAGGAACTAAAATGGAGTACAACGGCGGTCCCGATTTAATACAGGAAAACAGAGTTTACAGTAGTATTCTTATATATTCCCTTGGTGCCGCTTGGCATTTCCAACCAAAGGGGCCCAGTCCAAGTGTCCTCTCGGATAGCGAGTCAGCAGCGCTGATATCACCCACGCCACTACTTAGCTATCAGTTATCACTACTCTTGGCCCTTAGGTCCACATCGAGTCAGCAGCGGTGATATCGCATGCTTGGACCCCACGCCTTTAATTGGTCACTTAAGGGGGGGTAATCATCCTGGCCAGTAAATTATACGGATGCAACACGTCCCCCCATCACCAGAGAGAAACATGGGGGAACATTGTTTCTCTCGACACCAAACACATATGGGCGCACTAGCCTCTGGAGGTTTTACCCCTAGCTACACCCTGCTAACATGTCACAAGTATAAAATACAATCATGGATACAAAACAAAACTAATAGAAGATTCAATATGAGTACGCATAACATGATAACCTTAATTACATTTTCAGAGTACCGAGACATATTAATGAATTATCTTTTACCTCTAACATCACCAGAAACATGAAATTTGCTTATAATATTAGGTTTGAAGATGAGGCATACTATATCTCTGCAATCGTGGCTTTTTCCCGTCCGTTTTACTTTTTCAGTCCCTTTTTACAGCATCATTTATGCAAACAACAGTATACATAAGAAAACAAATAGCTAGGCAAATACACTGGTATCCCATCAAATACTTGAAAAAAAAAATATCCAATTTTAACAATAATACAATTACTTTGGTGTAAACCACACCCGGGGGAAAAAGGAAAGGATAGGCCTTTGGGCATATTTGGTTGTTCCTTGTTAAATATATAATTTAAATCAAAATCGTCAGTGCTAATTATCTGTGGCTGCCTGCAGAGATTCAAGAAACAATTTTAGGCGATTGGAGTGAACTTTTACTTCTCTATTTCTCCTCCCCTTTTCTATGGTTCACCCCATCCCTACTGATCACCTCATAAGGACCCGTCCATTGGGAAGACAGTTTTTTCGATCTCCCTCGACGTACACTTTCGTCATGCAACAGCACCTTGTCACCCACTTCAAATAGCTGCAGGTTTGCGGACTTGTCATAATGTTCCTTGCTTCTTTCCCTTTGCCCTTTGTAGCACTTCTTTAGCCCTTAGAGTGAGTTTCATGCATTCTTTGTTTTAGTTCCCTTACGTAATCGTCGCAGGTATAGATTATATCTGAGGATTCCTTTTGCAACGATGTAAGAAGATTCGCCTTAAAAGCGGTTAGTACTGAGACATGCATGTCTTAATCTTTGAGAAAAGCATTACCCCACACCTGACACCAGATTTTTATGTTGTATCCCCCGCGCCTTCGAGGGGATATTGGCGACACGAGAAAGTACCCCACGAGTCGAGTGGCTGCCTCGAGTGTAAATGTGGGCTTGATTTTGGTGGGTGGTGGCGCGGAGAGGTGTTCGTCGATAGAGACGGGGGAAAATAAAAGGAACTAAAAGGGAGTACAACGGCGGTCCCGATTTAATACAGGAAAACAGAGTTTACAGTAATTTTCTAAAATATTCCCTTGGTGCCGCTTGGCATTTCCAACCAAAGGGGCCCCAGCCCAAGTGTCCTCTCGGATAGCGAGTCAGCAGCGCTGATATCACCCACGCCACTACTTAGCTATCAGTTATCACTACTCTTGGCCCTTAGTCCACATCGAGTCAGCAGCGATGATATCGCATGCTTGGACCCACGCCTTTAATTGGTCACTTAAGGGGGGGGGGGGTAATCATCCTGGCCAGTAAATTATACTGATTCAACAGTACGTATGTAGCTACACGGATGTGTTTGTGATATTTTTAGGACGTAAATTTAAAAAAACTCTTAGCCAGAACTTAACTATTTTTTATGAATTGCGCATTTAGGAGCATTAGAAACTATTCGATTATTTCATCTACATAATACCCCACAAGCCGCCCGCAAGGGTGTGTGGCGGGGGGGCCGACCCCACAGGGACCCACGCTTAGTTCGACTTCTCTATCCGAGAGAACGTTTAATTTCACGTTATTTAAAATCAGTCAAAAGCAGGTGGCACCTTATTTTTGTTCACATATACATTGTATTTATGTTTTGGTTAAAACTCCAAAATTGTCATGAACATAAAATTTAGTCTTTCGATCGGTGGTTGTATTTAAGAAATTTTAATTCTAAATTAGAAGTTTTCAAATTTATTGAAGCATTTTTATCCTCAGTCAATCATTTAAACAATACTTACACGCATGCATGCATTAATATTAATTTACCTAACTCACCTCGTTGTAACCAATGAACCCAGCCTCCCTCGTGTATGGTCCAGCAATTCCTGGTTGTGTGGCAGGTGCGTAGAGACCAGTCTTATCCTCATGGGACAGGGTGAAGGAGCGGCCGTAAAGGCCCATCCCCATGACCAATTTCTCAGCTGGAGCGCCATTCTGAATCCAGTAGTGCATCGTGAAGTTCTGAAAATTAAATTAATCTTTAGCGTGCTCTCCGGAAACGTTATCATAATTGGATGTTTTTCATATATAATTGCAATATTTTTCCAGCAGCTTGTGGTAGGAGGGACTGAAATTTGAAATTCTCCATTCCCTAAAATTTCATTACGAATGAAATCAACTTATCGTTTTCGCCTGTTTATCCTTAAAATTTCTTTCCTTTATACATGCAACGTACCGATATTAAATTGGAAATCTTCGAACCTACAGATTTTTATGGATAATTGGGAAAGGCAAGCGAACCGGTTTTCAATGCATTATCATCATCAATAGTTGAGGCAAGGGAAACAGCAATCCTCATTTATGCACAAGGAGGAGAGAATAAAGAGAGTGGAGAAGAGAGGAGAAAATTGAGGAGAGAGAAGGGCCTCTAATAAATCACTGCGACAATTATGGGGAAAAAGCGGGATGCAATTCACAGCAGTCACTTCAGGGGCGCTAATTTTTTTTAGAGTTCTAATTTTTCCAGAGGGTTAAGCTGGCTTCAGTTGCTAATTAAATGTAAAAGTAAAGTATTTACATTAAAATACCGATCTGGTCACAATTTAATAGGAGATTCGTAAATATTCAATTTATTTCACAGTTATTTTTAAAAGTACTAAATCATTCTTAAGCCTTTTCGCTAAAACTTTGGCAGTCTGTTTGACATACGAGTATACTCTATCAAAGTTACAATATCGCAGTGCACAAATTTTCCCACTTTTCTGTCAGTTTTCATCTTGGGATTCAAAGCGTATTTTTACGTAACAAATGTTAATGAAAAGTATAGAATTTTATTTAAATGTTTATTCATATCTAGGAATCACCCTTCCACGAGATTTATGATTATCAATCATACATTTTGGACATTTCAACTCGAAAGCTATTTGATATGATGATTTTTTTAATAGTAATCTCACGAAAAAACTGTAATTATTCGCGGCGAAAAAATTGTTTAATGGTTGTCCTGACTCATTGAGTTTCACTCTTTATATCAAGTTCATAAGATCTTGATCTAATTTTAGAAAATGAAATCACTTAAAGCTCAACACCCATCCGGTTTCCTGGAATGAATTTTATGTTACGTGAACCTTTATGGAAAGTTACTGGCATAGTGGCACTTCATAATGTATAAATTTCATTATTCATAAAAAGTTCCCATTTCATTGGAGATGTCAAATCTTTCATCATTCTTTCTGCCAACTCGCCAATTACTATCGTATTATACAGAGTTTTTAGCATCAGCTCAATAGCATGGAAAACCTGTTGAATATAATTCTTTCTCGTATTTCAAATAGTCTAAGTTGGAAAATGTTATCATATTTAATTTATTCTTACTTACAGCATTGAAATATACGTAATCACCGTAATCCAACGGGCTCTTGTAGAGTGGAGAGTTGTGGCCTGTGAAGGCATCCCACGAGCCATGGTAGTCGTAACACATTACGTGAATATGGTCAAGGTATCTGGAAATGTGAAAAAACATGATAAATGAATGTAATTTACCTCCAACTCGCTGTCTGGGCGAGAAATTTCGTATTCATATTTAAATGACTGAAGTAATAAAAGAGAATTAATAAAAACAGAACTATGTGAACTTCACACAATACGTATTTTACACGGATTTTGACAAAAAAAGTCAATATCTTATTCCTATGCTGAAGGCATAACGCTACATATTAAGCGAGACACAAAAGGTTACTATAAAATTTTACTTTCTTCCTTTAAAAAAATCCTTCCTGGAATTGTGCATGGCCAAAAATTTGACTTTTAAGCATTTGAATAGTGGATAGTTTGTTAGAAATAATAAGAGCATTTTCAAATTTATGACAGAAAACGAAATTAGGTACAGTAAACTTATAGGATAGTGACTCGGGTATAATTTTTTTGTTGTTTCCCATATTAATAGAAGTATGAATATAAGTCATTATTAATGCTTAACAATTTTAAACCATTCATGATTTCATCACAGTGTGTAATTATCAAGGTATGGCTTTCCATCAGTATTAAATACTGACCTTCTGACTATTATAGTGAAGTTTACATCGCAAAGACCCCAGCAAACAGAAATTAATCCACGATTCTCCAAAAGAGTTTCTCTTTCAAGTTCCCTTCAATTAATAAAACCATGATCCCTTATGCGCAATGATGACTAGTACTCTGGATAGCAGAGCATTGAGCTTTACTATATAGTGGATTTTTAATAATGACACCGAACCACGTTCTAGGTGACAAAAAGGTTAATCAAACACTTCTATTCTTTGAATAAGTGATCTTGTTGAGCCGAAGTAGACTTCTTTCATTAAATACATATTGCATTAAAAATGTATCAATTAGTTCAATATTCATATTTTTATAATTGATAACAAATCAACATTTTTTATGATAGATGCCATATTTTTTAATTTGTTACCTATTCTTAGTTCGTTCAACAAGGAGCAACATATTAAATTAAAGCCTCAACATCATTTGCATATTATTTTTTGTGCGATATAAGATGAGGAATTAAAAAATCAATGTAAGAACTAACAATAAATTTACTTTTAGTGTGTCTATCTGATTTGAACGTAAATCAGATGCTAATTAACGAATTTGCAAATGAACGGAAAAAGATTTTTTTTCAAATAAAAAAATGTGGGTATTAATGAATTTGGAGCTTCGGGGACATAAAATGTTCCATAATGCTCTAAGTTGTAAACTATTTTCCAATTTTTCAGAGTATGCCTCATAAACGGGTTTGATCATTTCTGATGGGTTTTCGATAGATTCATAAGCTTTATATTTTTAACCAAAAGAAATAATGTAGTATTAAGCTTATTTTGGTAATATAATTCAATTAATATTAATTTGGAACTGCCTAATTTATAAAATTACTAACATTTCACACATCTGAAGTCTACTTGACAACTAAAATTTGCCTGAAATACTGGCTAATCACTTACTTCCCCAGAGCTGGGATGTCATAAGCTGGGTCGATTGTTCCCTTGCCGGCGGAGACGGCAGCAGTCATCATCAGGCCATTCTGATCAAATACCGTTCGCATTTCTGATAGGAAAGTGGCATAGTTTTCCTGTATGGGAGGAGGGACAAAATTTAAAAGTAAATAAGTGAGATTAGAATATACAAGATAAGGTCCAATTTATTTCATCTACTCAAACCCTAGACAAAGAGACTTCACTGATAATAATATCATAACCATTTTCATGGAATTGACACTTTCCAGCTTTAGAAATTCCAGTTTAATTTGAGAATGTGCATCAATTTTTTCCCTAAGGATTAAGCAATTTCTTATTTCAGGGTAGACTAAACTTATTAAAACATTGTTTAATCAACTGAGTTATATGTCATCTGCATTGAGTTTTTTATCCTATAAAATTTTTTCAAGCACATACGGTGATATGTTTTAGTGTAAGATAACGCATGTAAATGCTTTCATTGAGATATTTAAATTCTCAGATCAAGATAGCTAATGTTTAGTGCGGACATATCAGCAGAAAATTAAGTACTGGGTAACAATTAGATATATCTCCTGCAGAAATGTCGCTGATTATAATTTGAGTATTGCTCTAGCATATACCTGCTAATGATTCTACATACTTATGGCAATATTCTTGTACCTTATCTTCGGGATGGCCTCCTCTTTGCGTTGGATATTCCCAGTCGAAATCCAAACCATCAAATCCGTATTTCTTCAGGAAGTCCACAGCGTTGACCAGAAATGTCTTTCTGCTTTGAGGGTTTGCAACCATCTGAGAGAGATTTATTTAATTCAATGTGAGAAAATTATAAAATGTCTTTTTTATAACTTTATATTGCCCAGCGCCTGTTAAGTACGTAGATATTCACAGACTCTATAATAAGCAATGAGTTACGATTCATTTCGGTGCCGATATTAAAATATTTATGAAGTAATTTGAGTGCATAGTAAAAGTGAAAGTAATTGAGCAAAATAATTTATAGAAACCCCTGAAAGAGAACGAAAAGGAAGCACCTATAAAGAGTGTGGAAACAGGCAAAAGAGTGAATGGCAAGAATCCTTAAGCTAAACTGAGGAATCAATGAGAAACTAACATATCAAAGCAAAGAGAAGAAAGCAAGAGTGAAAAAGAAAATAAAATGTGGATAAACTAACAGAAATATGAAAAATGAAAAAAAACCAAATCACAATTCAAGACTGCGATTAAACAATTCAGTAGGACTGCAGGAACTTAATATGTATTGATACAGGGCATTGGCCTTTAAAAATTGCATCAACCAAATCACTATGGGGTTGTTAAGGCCCTGATATATATTGAAGCGGGAAAGGTGCGATGGATCAATTAATAACAAATGGTCTGGGCGATATACCACGATTAATGAAATTAGCAATAAAACGCTTCTGTGTAGTGCTGTTTGATGAACAACATTGATAATAGAACCCTTCTGTGTAGTGCTATTTGATAATGGATTTTTTTGTCATAGAAGTGAGGAGGAATGATTTACATGATGCATGGTGTTCCTCCTCAATTTTGGTCATCAAAGTGCACTACTACACTACAGGCAACTAACTGCAGGCCTATCTCAGTTAACCCATTGTGGCCGCGTCTCCCTACGGAGAGGTGGGACTTAAGGGAAGAAGGAATTTGAAAGGAAATCAATCGGTCAACTCGAACTATTAAAAAAAAATATTTCTCATGGAATCATCACAACTATTTGTTGGTATAAAGTTTAAGTTGAAAAAGGCATGAACACAAAATGATCATCCTACGTTCCTAAGCTCCACCTAAAAAGACACAACCTGACATCCCACACTACAATAAATCTTTTTACGTTCTACCTTCCTTTTTCCATCCAACATGCCAATCCTCTTCCTTCCCCTTTCTCGCCTGCCTCCCGTCTGTCTTCCTCTTCATCACAGCCTTCGACATTCCGTCGCCTATCAATACTCTCCGCAATCACTTTTACTACCTCTTTTGGATTTCTCCCAATAAGCGTCTTCCCTTGCCTATCATAACTAGTGCCTCTTTGTTTGTTTTCCTTTCCATCCATGTCTCTGTTTCAATCCTTCTTCGCACCCACCCTTCTAAAGCGTCTTATCTACGCCCAGCGTCTTGCTTGAACTGCGGATGTTGCCTATCTACTATTTTTTTATTTGGTAGTCAACCGAGAATTAAAACAATTCATTATGTCAACGAAGATAATAATATTTTAAGAATAAAAGTAATTTGGCATTGTGTAACGGTAAAATATGCTCTTATTACTGCAGAAACATTTGGATAAATCGTCAGTAATCAAAGACTAATAATATCTTCTCTAAATATGTATTAGTGAAAATAGAAGTAAAAGCCGAATGAGAAAAAACACAAGTAAAGCTCTATGTAAGAGTAGGAAAAGGACTTTTCTCCATAATTATGCGAAGATGATGAAATTGGAGAAGCACGAGAATTGGAAAACAAGAAAATTAATGTAAGATTAGATTTTGAACAAACATGGTCATATTTCTTAATTCACTGCGTGGTGAAATTCACATAAATACGAGTAGAAATTGACCGCTATGCATTTATTGTAATCAAATCACAGTGCGGACAAATATTGAAGGGAGTGATTTCAGCACGTAGCGAAGAAAGATTTTGGATATACTGCGCACAACGAGTTAATGGTGGGAGAAAATGAACTCCGTTAAGACCCAATAAAGTATGAACCAGTGTGGAAAATACGTGGGGAATGCGGAGGGTGAATCTCGATACTCATCAATGCAAATTTATGCGAACGAAGTCCATGTCCTTATAACTATGAAAAAATTACTTCTATCGAGCATCTTGCAGGGTCAAAGAAAGCAATTCCACGCACATGTGTGTAAACTGTGTAGATTGGAAATATAAGGAAATATTGTTTTGTTACACAGGTAAAGTGTCCTTAAGAATAATGCAACCATTTCAGAGAGTAAAAATCATTCGCCTTGACCGGGATTCGAACCCGGATCCCTCGTTATCCGGCCGAGTGCTTTAACCACTTAACCTACCGAGACGTCCTATTACACTCTGAAATTTTGGGGGCTTTAAAGGAACAAGATGTTGAAATTTCCTTAAGAATGGTTCGAGAAGAAAAAACTGAAATGTAAGTAGGATAATTAATTGAAAACGGGTAAACTATACGTTAAGGGAGAAAATGTCAGAGCAAGAATCATAAATGCGAGAAATGGAAATTAAGTGGGAGTGGAGAGATTGACTTAAAATGGAATACTAGAAGGAATGTTCACTATTCAACCTTAATAATGCATATATATGAAATTTCGTTCATTTCTGATGTAATTTTTAAACCAAAATATATACTGTAGTAATACGGAGATATCTTTTATGGTCTCTACATTGCCATATAAGAACAAAGGATGTTTAATTCACTGAAGTAAAAAATACCACTTTATCTTTCCACTACATTTTTATACTCCCCCCCTCAACCACCCCCACCAACTTCAACCAATTCCAGCCACCTCTTCGCCCTCTTCACCTCCACCATATATATATATATATATATATATATATATATATATATATATTTGGTTTTGGATGGACACAACTATCAAATAAACATTTTGTAACTCCAAACAAAACCCAATCCAGCAACCTCATCTACATCAGGTCCCTCTTCAACTCTGTGTACTTCTTTCCTCCCTTCATCCCGTCCAACATCCCTATCCTGTTCCTGCCCTTTCCTCGCTTGCCCAACATCCTCCCCTCTATTACCTTCTTCAACATTCCCCTTCCGCTCAATACGCCTTCCATCCATTTTTCCTCCCTACATAGGATCTCTCTCAACAAACCCCTCTCCTCACCCACCATCTCCAGTACTTCCTCATTTGTTTTCCTTTCGGTCCATTTCACCTACTCCATTCTTCTCCACACCCACATTTCAAAAGCCTCTAATCTACGACTATCCTCCTGCTTCAGCGACCACGTTTCCGCTCCGTACATAGCTACGCTCCATATCAGAGTTTATACGAGTCTTGTCTTAACATCCCTACTCAACGTCCCCTTCATCAACTCCCTCCTCCTTGAGAAAGCCTCTTTGCCTAGCGCAATTCTTCTCCTTACGTCCCTACCACTTTGACCGTATTGGTCCAAAACACTTCCGAGTAAACCGCTCTACCTGCTCTATTTTTTCCCGCCTATTTTAATACTTAGCTCTGCCTTTTCTTTCTGGAAAATCGCATAACCTTCGTTTTATTATTATTGATTCTCATCTCATATTTATCGCACTGCACCTCCAATTCACTCAACAATGCTTGCAACCCCTTGGCTGAATGAGCAACTAATGCTTGGTCATCAGCAAACCTAACCTATTTTACGAATTCCCCTCCGACTTTCATTCCTACCTCCAGTTCTTCCCATGCCTCTTTAATCATTTCCTCCACATATACGTTGAACAGCACCGGTGACAATGGGCAACCCTGCCTTACACCTCTTCCTAACACTGCCCATCCGGACTCTCCATTCTCCACTCGCACCTGAGCAGTCTGAGACAAGTACAGGTTGTAGATCAGTCTCCTGTCCCTCCAATCTATTCCTATTTTCTGCAATATACTAATTATTTTTTCCCAATGCACTCTATCAAACGCTTTTTCGAAATCTACGAAAGAGGAAATTGTATTCTCTATTCCTCTCGATTAGTGATTTCATTACTGCAATGGCATCACGCGTACCTCTTCCTTTCCTAAACCCAAACTGATCATCCCCTAAGTAATCATTTGCCTTACTCGCTATCCTCTTGTTATATATATATATATATATATATATATATATATATATATGGAAATATTTTTACTTTCGTGATCTGCTCAAAAACCGCCTTCCCCACATGTCCTGTGTTCGCCTTTTATGTGTTTTCCTATCCCCTTTCCTTATACCTATTTCTATGTTTGAATGAATATATATATATATATGTATATATACATACATACATACATATAGATGATGCGGAAGCACTCACGAGAGCAATATAACCTTTGGACGGCACAGTAGAACACAGAATAAAACAGATAACACGTAAAAGAACACTCACATATTAGATTATAATCTCAAATAATTATTTGAGCTTTCGGCCTACTCCGAGGCCTTCTTCAGGTCAGACCAGGACTTCAGGTTTTATTATGTGTTCTATTGTGCCGTCCAAAATTTATATATATATATATATATACAGGTCGGTTTTAGATATATATATATATATATATATATATATATATATATATATATATATATATATATATATATATATATGCATACATATCTAAATCCGACCTGTAGGTGTAACTTTATACTTGAGGATGACGACGATGCGTCGAAACTAGTTATGCAGAATAAAAACTTATTGGAAAGATATTTTTTGCTTCAATGATAATGTATTTCCACAAAGTTATGCCTGAAAAAATCGAATATATGAAGAATAAATTACCTGGGAGTATAATGCAACCATTTCAGAGATTAAAAGTCATTCGCCTTGACCGCGATTCGAACCCGGATCCCTCGATATCCGGCCGAGTGCTGGGTCAAGGCGAATGATTTTTACTCTCTGAAATGGTGCATTATAATGCACACATAGCGGGTGACTCCGTTAAAGTTACTTTTACAGTATCTTGAAATTTACCTGGGAGTATTTCGGTGAGCCCTCATTCCATCCACCAATGGCAAGAAGGGTCTTCAGATTGGCGTTCTGCTCCTTCAGCTTAGTGAAACGAGTGAAGGCACCTAAAGACGCGGGGTAGAGTAGAGAGAGCGAATCAGAATGGTATGTTTTGAAAAAAGCCTATTAGAAATTTACACTCTATATTTGTAATTATGAACGTAAATAGGCATCATGTGCAGTATTAACAGCCAATATAAGGAGTGAAATGATTCACAGATAATTTGTAGTTGAAACAAGGTAGTACAGCAGCGCAATTTTCAATTTGATGATATATTTCATTTCTCTTGTATGTAATCGTTAAATACCTTCAGATAAATTGAAAAATTGAGTAAAAAATTAAAGATAGTTTCTTTTGTGTGTCACTTTGGAGACAGTAAACACAAGTATTTAGTACCAATTTTATAAAAGAAATAAGGAAAAAGTTATCGCGCAACGAGCGCAGGCATTCTTGCCTTTTGGTAATTAAAAATTCAATTCTCTCAAAAATGGTTAATATTAAATACTTACGAGAGCTAGCAAAAAAATAGTAATCAGTGTGACACGTAAATTTTAAATGTAACTCCTATGGTAATCTAATATCCTCTAACTCTGATGGTTGTAAAAAGAATAACATTTCCCAACAATCTAGTGTTGTTCATGTTTCTCAGAAATATATCCTAACCCAGAGCTTTATAAGGAAATATTTATTGAACTGAAATATTCAAAATAATCCATTAAGAGTGATATAGTCACTTATTAAAAAAATAAGGATATTTTGAAGAGCGTATATTTTCGATGCCGTGAAATTTTCATTTTACTGCTTTCCTTTGTTAATCATTATGAATTTGAGTTTTTGTCTTCCAAAAACTGTAAATATACTCTGCCATACACACACATATTGCTTCACTAGGATTACTCATGAAAGTCTTTTTCCGTTTTACCTTGGATCACTCCCGTCTGTTCAAAATGGAATATAATTTACTTTCGTCGCGGTGCTTTACAGCGCACAGGTTCCTTATTAACTATAGTCTTGACAAATATAGTTAAATATAGTCTTTGACTCATGTGTAGACATTAGTTCTTCCAGACAATTGAGTGTGTGCAATAATTGTTCCTTGTATGACGGGGATGAGATGAGTGTTAATACTGTACATTGGTTAGTCTGTTGGAAATTCAAAGCATGAGATTATCTTTTCCTTGCCTTTTCCGTAGTTATCGTAAAGGTCGTTCCATGGATCCAGGGAGACCATTACGCCCGAGTATGAGCTAAGGCCGGCAAACCCGTAGATGACGTGGGTGCAAATGGTCGGGTCGATGTCTTCGACGTTAAACTTCCCCGCTCCTGGTCGGTAAACTGCCCAACTTCCATAGTAGCAAACTAAGACTTTGTCATTGTTGGCTTTGGGAATGGATGCTGCGGCCGCAGCTCCGACCAGCAGAAGTAGCAGGGCAATCCGGCTTGACGCCATGACTCTCCTTGCTACCTGAGGGTGGAGAAATCATGGGATGGGCATTAGCAATGGGAAGTCAAAAAACATGTCAAAATGACTTTCGGAATAGGAGTTGCAGCACACAAAATGTTGAACGAGATTATTCTGACTCTGTTAGAATTTTAGGCTTAGGGAAAAAATATTTTCCGACACAGATCTCAGTTCACATAAAAGCTGAAATATTAAGTGTAGCATCAAGTAAGAAATTTAGCTCATAATTTAAAGACCTGTAACCTATAAAGCGTTTCAAATCTCGCTTACCCGCATTAAGAGCTTTTGCTTGCTTGAAGATCCTGCTTCTACTGAATTTATCTTTTCGCCGAGTTTCCTGTGGTTGATGAGTCATATCGGATATTTTCTTTTAATATGTCCGCCCATTCATATCATATCACATGTTTGTTCTCAAACAATGTATGCTGGCATTCATTCAATACGATATTAGTTTAAAGGTGGTATGAAAACATTCGCTAGTGTTAGCATTTCGGTATGAACTCTTCATCATGCCGTGCGAATTACTGACAATTAGTGTGATTCACCTAACTCCATTTAAACATAGGATATTTTAGTTAGATTTACAATATTGGACACCAACTTAAAACCAACGTAAGACTTTGGGTTTAAAAGAGCATATTCTATTTTTATAACTATCTTACTTGTTTGCTAAATTAGATGTTTTATAAAAGCATTTGATTTAAACCATTGTTCAGAGCACGTATTATAAATCTTTATATTTCATTTATTTATTTAATTTTATGAAGTCATTAGTCTAAGTGTCAGGCTATTATTTTTATTACTTATATAGCTTCAGTTTTAGTGATAAACAGCTAATTATCCGAGACTCATAAAACTGACGTCATAATACATAGGCTATATATTTAAGGCATTCCAAAAACAAGCTTATCGATGTAAGTACTAGCAAGGCTGAAAAAAATTCAACATGCCTGATATCCAAAAGTGTATTCAGTTGTAAAAACCCATTAAGACCCGGATAGAGCGCTGCATAAGAGAAGTGGCGGGGTATCAGTATGTTTGAAGTTGAATTAGTATGAAATAAATAATGGCACATCTGTTGTTGCATTTTGGCATTCCCTTCGAGGTTAGAGAATTATAAAACTACTTCTGAGGGCGTAATAATACGAAAGACTAGTATCCCCATGCTGATGTTAAATTTCAAGCGTTCGTCAAATCCGACTGCCGATATGAAACCTTTAAATTTGCCGTTATAGTGATATGTATTTCCCTTAGCAGAAAATACTGAATTATTTGAACAAAAATAACTAATTGTTCTTCTCTTATTTCATGCAATAATATAATTTTATGATAATAATAATAATAATATAATGCTATTATTATTTATAATGTAACAATATGATGAACAAGTCTTGATTTTTATTAATTCTCAAATTTATTGTCAAAAATTATGTGATTTATCATTTTGTAGCTGAACAATTTTGGGGAGTTATTCGGCTTTGTCAGCGAAACTCTGCTCCAAAAACCCAGTGTTGGTACATATATTAATACGGTCCACTTACCTAAGGTTCCGTCTTAGTGCGAAGGTTGTTGCTCTGGAGTCTTCAGCTCGAGTGAGAACCAAATCGTCAGACTCAACTTATATACTTTCAACATGCACATCCCATTATCATCACCACATATCAGCAGGACCAGCTGTTATGTAAGTAAAATGGAGGGAAATGATTTGAGCTCACTATCTCCACATAATATAACTATCAATCTTCATACTCGCCACATAAGATTCAGTCCTCCAGTATCACCTTCGACGGTATCCATTTCGGTTCAATCAGAATCAGAAAAACACAACGAAGATTTTGACATATCGGGGATTTTTACCGTGGATAAGAAGGGAAGGATTACAAGATAATTATCACGATAAAGCCCAAGGACAATCGCGGTTTTGTTTGAAGTGCGTTCGGTCGACGTTTTCTCGTTTAAGAAATGCACGCATGTCACTGGGTCTAACCCAGTCTCATTTTTCCAAATTTCTGAGGAAACCACTACGTGCGTGCTAATAATTTACACCAAATACTGACTGTTGAGCAATTCAATCAAAGAACCAGTCGAAATGACATTTTATCAAGTGCGGGAAAATATTTGAGTTCCAGTGTGATATTTTTCTACAATAAAGGTTTTCATGAGCATAGAAGAAATGTTATCAATTTCAGTTTATTAATGATAGAAAAATGCCCATAAGTAGGCTTACTTAAATTAAGTTAGCAATTAACACTTAAATTACTTAAATAAAAGTGAGCATATTTGTCGAGTAAGCAGGTGGGAAAAATATTAGATTGCGCTCTGAGAGAGAATTCGTGTTGATTCAGCATGAAAGACTTCATAAATCCTATGATATTTATTTAGCCTTAGTCCGCAAACCGCACTTTTTGGCCTTTTACATCGGACAGTCATAACAATGGACACGATTACGGACACCCAAGCCGTAGGTGGAGAAAAATTCACCCAGGGAATCGAACCCTCGACCCTTGGATTGGCAGACGAGGACCCCGCCGTCAACCTGGCCGGCTGGTGTTAGTCTTAATAAGTCCTACGACATCCTATTCAGGTGATGTGTCTCGATGAATTGCTGCTGATTATCAATCTCCGACAGAAGGAAGTGGTGATCCTTCTTTTTAGCCAAGGTTACCCAAATTTATCGGTACCAGAACAGTCTCATTCCATTGCAAAACACAGTACAAATTCCTTTACTGGCTATCATTCCGCCATAGTGAAGGTAGCGAGAAACCACGACAGCATTAACCCAAGGTATGCACGTCCTCAGTTAAGAACTACGCTTGGGGCTTCTAGACAGAGTGCATCATCAGATATGTCTATCAATTTACCGTTTTAACCTAGAACATTAATCATCGTTGAAACACCGCAAGCTTAGATAACGTGGCAAGGGTCAATTAAAAGCGAAGAATAGTAATAGATACAAATTATTTGGTAGCCTACCGTTTAAGTCAAGTTTTGCATGGGCACCCAATTAACACCGTTATACTATATTTCGAAATCTCGCCTATCCAGATATCTGACGTCCCACACTACAAAATCCATACCCCTTCATTAGTTTAGCGTACATTCTATCTCCCCTCAGTTTGTCCAACACTTATATCCTTTTGCTCCAACTAACTCGCTTGACTGAGGTAATATGGATGGCAGTCTTCAACATTGTATTGCCAATCAAAATATCCATTTTTCCTGCCTCCTTTGGTTTTCTTCTAGCATCGACCATTCTACCTGCTCTATTTTTTGCCCTCCTACTTCAATTTTTAGCTTAGCCTTTTTCTTTCTGAAAAATTACATTACCTTTGTTTTATTATAATTGATTCTGATCCCACATCTATCGAACTGAATTTCCAAATCACTCAGCAATGCTTGCAACCCCTTGGCTGACGGAGCAACTAATGCTTGGTCATCAGCAAACCTAACTGCTTTTATGAATTCCCAGCCGACATTCATTCTTACCTCCAGTTCTTCCCATGCCTCTTTAATCATTTCCTCCACATAAACGTTGAACAGCCTCGGTTATAATGGGCAATCCTGCCTTACACCTCTTCCTAACACTGCCCATCCAGATTCTCCATTCCCCACTCGCACCTGAGCAGCCTGAGACAAGTACAGGTTGCAGATCAGTCTCCTGTCCCTCCAATCCATTCCTATTTTCTGCAATATACTAATTAGTTTTTCCCAATTCACCCTATCAAACGCTTTTTCGAAATCTACGAAACAGGAAATTGTATTCTATATTCTCTCTATTAGTGATCTCATGACTGCAATGGCATCACGCGTACCTCTTCCTTTCCTAAATCCAAACTGATTTTTTCTGTTAATTTGTGGTTTTCTCGTTCCGAAAAACCATTAACAAATTTTTCTAAGCTGAAAAATGTCCGCCGGTCATGGAAGTCGAACCAGCGGCTTCCGGCTTCACAGGCAGACACCTCTGGTCTATCCTCACCCCCATTGATTTGGGTATATATATATATATAATATTATATATACATAAGTTATCGTACAAAAATAAAAGTGCCAATCTATCTTGAGAGAGAGTTTTAATGCAAAAAAATTAACTTTATTAACTTAACGAAATTCATTTCCCGAGAAAAAGAGGTCAAAAGATAAGGCCCGATTATAGCTGCTACTTGACAATAGGATTTCGATTACAAGTACTCAAAGTCAATTGTTTCAACTAATACATAGCTGTTGGGATAAGAAAACATTGGAAACCATAGATAATGTAATATATTATCTCTCTCTAATTTTTCTGAGTGTGCATATAAGTACACGCGTGTTTTTCATTCGTATTTATAACGTTTAAGTTATTTATTAACAACTTTTTATCGGTTTTATTTACTAAAGGAAGACGATGGTATAGATTTTCGAACCCATGGGTGTAACCCATGAGGAAACAAAATAATTCCCTAGGAATGCATGGTAAATTTTAAGCATTAAAATCGCTGGCAGTCCTTCACACATTCATGTACATGAAATATGAGGCCTCCTAGAGATAAGAATGATATTAAAGAATCCAGGAAAAGAAAGTGAGGAATCCCTTTATAATAAATTGTGGAACCAGGTGATTTGAGAGTGCAGTACGTCCAAGGAAAAGAGGATGGGAAGCTGCGATGAGGAAACTAACAGCAACATAAAGAAGGAAAACAGTGAAACGATTAATTGTCTAGTGAAGAGACAATTTGAGCAAAGAAAAACAAATTCCCACTACGTCAGTGGCACAGTCAACGAAAGATACTAAAATAAAGTGAATACATTGGGAAGAGATGGAAGGAATACATTGACGAACTCTATAAAGAGCCTCTTGCTAGAAGAAAACGAACGAGGCCCGGAGATGCTGGGAAGGTAAAGAGCCATGAAATACCTGAAGAACATCAAAGCACCAGGAGTTGACGAAATAAACGGAAAATTACTCAAGGCACTCGCGATCAAAGCGAAGGAAACCGTCTTTGGAATAATCAAAGATAACTGTGACAGTGGAAAACTACCAGCGGACTTCGAGAATGGTGTGGTGATTGCAATACCGAATAAACCAAGTGCAGATAAATGCAGAGGATATGAAACCCTGGTATATTTTGCATCCAATATACTTAACCCAATTAATTAGCCGAAGTTTAGTAGGAATGATGAAACAAAGTCTTGCAAAAAACCGATTTTGTATTCAGGGAAAAACGAGGAACAAAAGATGCACTACTTTGAGGGTACTAGCCAAAAAAATGGTACATATAAAGAAGCACATGTGACATTCGTGGACTTGAAGAAAGCCTTCGACAACGTCAAATAGAACAAGATACTTGTATCTTGTTCTATTCTGATACATGATATTTAAGTCATTTTGAATTAAGTATAACGATGGGAAAGTATGTTGGTTAGGAGTAAGACTAGGTTGCGAACATTCGCCAACACTATTCAAAGTTTATCTGAAGAGGCAATAAAAGGAACACAAGGAATTGAGTGTCAAAGGAGCCAAGGTGAATGGCGAAGAATTTGATACGAGTGTGCCTCGGTTCACAGACGTCATCGAAATAGTAGCAGAAACGCGAGAGAATGAGAAATTGATAGGCATCATGAGAGTATAGCGTTGATATATGTAGTTTAATCGTAAAAATTACACTATTTAGCTTTAAGCGTTCTTGAATCTCTGAATGTCTGAATCTCTGGCTTATTATGTATTGTCTTCTTTTGCTTGACATCTTCCACTGATACATGTATATATAGTATTTTGGTATTGATTTCCAAACACCAGCCATGAACCCAATTATCGATAATTACATATATACGTATATTTTGTTATGTAATTGAAAATATTGGAATATTTAGTGTATCCTATTTGCGGTATACTACTCCGATATCGTATTATGAGACTATCAAGAGCTTTATAGCATTCACACTTGAATTCCTGGGAAGAAAAAGTCAAAAAAGACAGATTTAATTTAATTCATGGAATATTACTGCCTTTCCCTAATTCCATTCAAATGTCCTCACCCTTAGAAAGCTTCCTTCGCTTCTTTTACATTCATATATGTTTTGTTCATCCTTCCCTGTTCGATCCTTTGACCACAATGAATGTGATCGAAGAGGCTCATGGCCCATTTTTTTACGGCCTCAGACCTCTCATTCAGTGTGCTAGTGAACTCCTGTTTCCTTGCATGAATCTTAGCCCCCTTAGTCAGAATCAAGACTATACTAACCCATTTTATTCCTCAAACTATTCCTCAACTCAATCGCGCTAAATACTCAACAATTTCGATGTTGGTACACCGCTTAGGCTTGGTTTCACATAAACACCGGGAATCCATTCGTTTAAAAATCACCTTACTCTCGTCCCTTTTTGGACACACATCTCGCACTTTATATACCAACTGTACATTTGACATTGCCATATCACCTCTTGATGGACCCATATTGTACGACCTACAACTTTTATGTTTGATTTGGTCGTTCCGGTCAAAAGTCCCCTTTTTTTGAGTGATGAATAAAAGCGAGCCAAGGTAACCCGTTCCACGTGTAATATTTCTACGAATGGTTTAGGTACTACACTAGTCATTTCTGACACGTTTTCCAGAATACTACTAAACGAAACCAATAGTTTACTATACAATAAATAAAGCAATACTCCCCGCCAGCTTTCATTGGCGTTAACAAACTAAATTCCTGCGGAGGTGGTGAGGGCTACATGTGTGTTGAATTTTTAAATATTATCTACCGTCGTGTAACAGACATGTTTGCGCAACGAGCTAATATGTTCATATCCTGTTCAGTAAGATCATAAAAATAAATTAATACCCAGTTTCATATTTTCATGCGAGATATTACGTACAGGCATGGTTTTTCAAATTACGTCAGATTTTTAGTGAATTTTCAAGATTCAGTCGCATTTCTGCAAGATAGGCAATTTCTTGATGTTGATGATCTTTGAGATATTTAACTAACATCCAAAGAAAGCATCCCTCTCCCAAAATGAGACGTTTGGAAGAACGAGGTAAATTAAAATTGATTCACTTATTTGTGGAAACCGCCAATTCAGGAGACGTTCCCGCCCGATAATTCCATTAAATGTTATTTTGAAGATGGATAATGATTTGGTGTCATCAGATAGTAACAAAACATGAGCTGAATTAAAATTGCTATTTTTCGGTTTAAAAATTAGTAACTTACTGTAATCTTGAGTTATTCATCTCTATTTTAGATAAATATTTGTGCACACAACCTAGATTTCGCCACCTTACTAACTAGTTGCTCATCTGCTACTTCGGTTATGACATCCTTTATTTCCTTCCATCGCCCCTTTATGCTAATCTGATTTATTTCTTCTATTTTTCTGTCGATGATTTCAGTAAACTTTTTCTCTTGCTTGCTTTTCCCATAATTTTTTGCGTTCCTTCTGGTTTCCCGTGTCACTACCTTCAGCTTCTTGTATCACAGTCGTATTCCCATGACCGCCAGGTTGTGATCCCTCGTGATCGCCAAGTTAGCTCTTACATTGCTCTGCTCGTTGTGACAAGGATCTAGTCAATTTGGTAACTTGCCTGGTCTCACAGCATCTTTAATGCAAGTCTCAATGTTGCTCGAATTGGGTTGTTGCGACTACCGTTTTTCTCTTTACAGAATTTTATCTATATTCACCCCGCGACGTTTTGTTTTCCCAATTTGAACTATCCCACACTGCTTTCCTCTGGCCCTCTAAGATTACTGTGGTTCCAGTCTCCCACCATGACTAGGTTTCTTTCCCTTTTCCTACAACTAGAACCTCATCTAGTTGGCCGTATTTTCTTCTATGGCCTTCTATTTTCTCTTCGAAATTGATGGATATTGGTTTATACACCAGCACTATCATTGTGTTCGTAGACTGTTTCTCTAACTTTATCATTGTAATTCTCTCTTTGCATTGCGAGCATTAGTGGACTCTTCTTGCCTATTCCGTCTTGAGCATGATGCCCACTCCTTTCACCTCCAATCGCCACCCAGCAATTTTCACTCCAGAGGTTGTCGGCCCCAGCGCACTTCATCTCGCACACTCCAAGGACGTCTATAACCAGTCTATCTCCAGCTTAGCATTTTCCAACTTTCCACACGCTCTTATTGGCCTAACGTTACGTATCCTTATCCTGCAGTTCACCATCTTGACTGATATTTCCATCCCAATGTTCCCAATCTCGAATTATAGAAAATTCATAGGCATGCATCTAATGAATTTGACTATCAAAGATTTACAAATATCGGATCATCACGCTGTACATACACTTCAGATAGACATGCTATTTTAACTATATACATGCTATTATAACAGTAAACTAAGCTATTTAAACGGCACTAGAACGGAGGCTAGGCGTTGAATATACTGGTTAGCAGCAATTTTGATTCCATGAACGATTTGATAACTTTATTAGGGCATAAGTGACACCAATATTTGGTATATTATGTTAAAAGTAATGTTTTATGTGATTTCAGGGGACCCAAATTTATAATGGTGGCCCAAATTCGTTCAAAATATCTAATCTGCATGTACCCCAAAACCGAAGAAGGAACTAAGTAGAGGAATTGAGCGATGATATACTCAATGTAGTCTCCTCTGAAATATTACAACCCAATTAACATATTTTTATTAAAATACATCGAAGGTTCATAACTATTTACAATTGCTTTTAACTAATTATTTAAATATCTCTCTCTGAACTGAGTCTCTAGTTTTTATGTAATTGGTGTCTATAAAATCTTATGCCGGCATTTAATTCAAATTAAGCCTGAAGTTGTATGAATAATTGATATCTACAGACAAGAAACTGTTGTTCCATGCCCGTATTCCATATGAATTTGTATTTCACAGATCTAAAATACAGTTTGAGAACTATAAGGCTATATGGACTCATTGGCAGCCATTATATTGATTACAAATGGCGTCGGTATCAATTATTTCAATTACTTCCATGTGGTTGGTTAAAAAACGAGTATCTTTCTAAGGTTCTGGATGTTCGTTTCTGATGTCTTATGTTTTTAAGCCACCAGATCCTAAACGAATCTGTCGTTATTCCTCTTTTAGCGACCGCACTCCATCAGAACGCTTTTTTTAATTATTCTTGAGGCTATTATTCTTTATCTTTGAAAGTATCTTAAGAGGTTTATGGAGGTCGATTGGTCGAAGAGTCATGTGACTTGTAAACAGAAACCCAAGGACTGTAGCGTTTAGAGGCAGAATATGTTTTCATCTTCGACTATTTAGTTCTTATAGGTAGGATGATTTCATTACGTCGGAGTACAATTGGCATTCGTAGGTAATTAAATTAAAGAAAGAGAGACGCTTAACATTACCTACATATCTTATATTTTTTAATTACAATACAATTATCATGTTACTAAAATTGGCGTTTCTTATTATCCCGCAAATTACCTGGCAACAAGTCTCCTAAGGGTTCAGGATGAATTTAATTCTTCGGATTTTCTTACAAAACCACCTTTGTATTAACCATGAAATTTTTTTATTTGAATACTGTGAAGTTTTTTGAAGCAGAATGGAATTTTTCAAGGGGTAGTCCCAAATGTTACTACGAAATCAAAGTAGATTGATTTGAAAAAGGAAAGCTAACACAGCGTTGAAGAATTAGCACATGAGATATGAGAGGAGAAAGTGGTGAAATGAACCAATAAAATTGAACGAATAATGATTATTTTTCTTTCCATCTCAATATGCATGTGAACGTATGGAACACTTCTTTTAGATTAAAATAAATGAAAAAGAAAAGAAAGATAAAAAGATGCTGGAAATCCGGAAATAGTTTAATTATTCTCTTTTTAAAGCATGCTCCTTGGTAGCGTAGGGTAATAATCAGTGATCACTTCAAATATAAGTATTGGTAAATAGAAAAATGTGAATTCGAAACTCCCTCAGAGGGGAATTCAATCAAGCACCAAGTTCTAATCACCTGCGAGAGTTCGTTCAGGCTAGACCGTGTTTTTAATGGACCCTTTTCGAGTGACTCGGTGCAAGCGCAAAATGCAGCGAACAATTGAACAGCGGTATGCCATCCAATTTTCTGTTGGGGGGCCATTATAGCAATATCTGATATAAATCAATTCATCCAAACCTTTTCCCGATACATTTTGTAAAAACCTTTGTACTCAAATTAGGTAGACTTATCTAAAACTTTTACAGTCCCGATTTACCAAAAATTGTCTCGTAACTCCAATTAACTTAAGAATCTTTATAAGACTTAATCAGTCAAATAAACATATTTGTCCCATTGAATATTCTGAAGTAAATTAATCCTTAGGCTGGGGGAAACGTATTTGTAAATATGCATGGGAAACATTCATGTACCCCTCGCCCTAGGAGCCCAGAGCCCCTTCTAATATGTATGGCCCGATCTCTTTCTTTATATCAAGAAAGGGTCAGCCCTGTCCCCCTCCCCAAAACTGGTTCATTCCTCGCTTATTAGGTTTTGCATTCCACCATCATTAGGTATGACCATTCTTTTCAACTGTTCGCTACTTTCAGTTTAAGTAAAAATGTTGCGATGGTGAAAATCGAATGATATCCATCAAGTTTTGGTGTCAAATCGATTAGTTCGCCACAAGACAAATACATACGTTATGAGTGTAATACAAATGTTAAAAGGTTTTAGAAATCAATTTCTGGAATTTGGAGCTTCTCTAGAAAGTCATTAAGAGATGCGCTCTGTGAGGGCGCTCTACGGGATATGCGAAAGGAAAAGGTATCCTAAGGACTGATTATAAGGGTGTTCTAACCGCTTTGCCTTTACTCACGAAAAAGAGGTAGTCATCTTTCTACCTTATCAGCGCATAAACATGTAACATAAAATAACCATAGAAGATAAATAATGTTAAAACAATATCATAAAGCTAATAAAATGCAATAAAAATGATCAAATTCGGCTTTGGAGTACGGCCATGCACTGAATTAATCATGAATATTCCAATGTAATTCCTCAAAAATAATAAGGACCATTTTAATATAGTAAGTAATGTTAGTAATTTGAGAGCTTAAATGACAATTTAAACACAGGAAAACCCCTTCTGCTTTATACATGTATATGATTCATGTTCTGGGTTAAGAAGTAGAATGTTAACCATTTTTTAATCACTTTTGGAGACCATGTTTTATTCGGAATCCATTTTATTTTGATGCACATTATACAAAGAGAATTTATCACAATATAACTAGTTTGGAACGGTTTTCTGAAACCGGTTCATATTTCAGTCCCTTCGATAGTGAACAGAAACCTCCTTTTAATTCCAACCTTAATAAGTTCCCACAAAGTGAAGTTGATTAATATATTTCTGGCCTTTGACAGGCATGTACAATGTGAAACGTCATACATAAATAACAGAATTATATATGTACTATGCATTTTGTGTTCCGATCTTTAATTTTAATATTAAAAAATGTCAATTTAGTGTAAAATGTGAAAATTATTGAATGGATTAAGAGTATTAAACCGTAAAGGCTGCATTTCTGAATTTTAAATTGTAGTCCCCAAATTTTAATTGCAGAATATACCTATACAACTTAGAAGAGTAGATAACAGCATGTATGCCCTGTAGCAATTAACTTACCCATATATATTATGAAATGACTGATGAAGTTAAAAAATAAAATAAATTACTTGACCAAAGGGAAAAAATATTTGCCCATATACCAAACTTCTGATAGATGAAGCTGTATTGGGCATTAATGGGTCATAAAAGGAATAACTTACAAGCATCCAAACGGTCAATCAGTTCATGGTGGCCATTGGTCCACTCCTATACACACCTTTGCACCTTTTTCTACGCAACTTTTCATTTACATTATAAAAATAGTACCTTTAATATCATGTGCACAATAGAAGTACTTGTTCTCCAATTTTCCCAACCAATTTCGTCAAACACCACTCGCCACACTGTTTTCACATTCATTGGTGTTGAGAATATTACTTATAGAAAACGGCGTAATAAAAGTAAAACAGTTATCTTAGCTTTAAACACTATTAGGTCCCAATTGTCTCGAGCTTTGCTACTAACAGTTTTAGTAGTTTTCCAAATATTTATTAAATTTTTAATGAGCCTTCGACGTTGATCTTCATCACTTCAACACTTAAACTTTTAGCACTTTGTTTTAACTACTTGTATAGTAGTTTCAATGGTCCGTTTTGTGCAATAGAGTTTCCCCAGGCAATCATCCAGACGGTCAATCATTTCACGGTGGCCATTGGTCCTGATGGTTCTAATTTTAGGCCAGACCAAATCATTCACTTATCAGCAACACGGGATGCCAAATGCATTCAATCCTCTAAATTTACACCATAAATGATTTAAAAGCAGTCTTTAACTTACCTAAATAATATTAAACAAGGAATTTTATCTCCTTAATTGGTGTTATATTTCTTATTTACACAGATTCCAAGATTCCTCCGTATACAGTCTCCAAGGAAGTACAGGAATAAAATCGCATATTCCACAAATTTGTTCTTATAATATTAATAATACCTATAACATTAATACCTTACTCATAGCGCAGCAAAACATTTTAGTCATGATTAAAACTCATTACTCGTTTTAAATAGGACTATGGCCATTTAGATGTTTGAAACTGCTTTTAACACCAGCGCTTTTTGTATCTTAGATGCCATACTTCTACGTGGAATATGCCCCTTCCAGCTTATTCGACGTCATTTTGTTCTTCCTATTTTATTTCACAATTGCTTTTGTAATTTTCTTAAAATTTAGGGTTGATGTCATAGCATTCCATCAGATTTTTTCTTATGCAAACATTTAGTGCATATTTTTCTGAAACGCGAGAATAAAATATTTATAAAATTATCCTTTAATGGCTTTATTTTTCACCATAACATCTGAGTTAATTTCTTTTGACAAAATGTACGTGACTACTTGTTCAAAGCAAGAAATTTCAGAAGAAAAAATTAACCATCATTTTGATACTTAATCATCAGTTACAGGCCCCAAGTCCGTCATAAAAAACGATGGACAGTGAATTTTTCTACCCCACTAAAATTTTAAAAAATCACCATGTAATCATCGATGAAGCACAACCTATGGCAAGCGGCACTGGCCAGCTGTGTAAATAAATCTATAGAATAGGAGGCATTTCAGAGGCACATTACGGTGGAGCAAAGTTGACCAAGGCATGAGGATCCATTTCAACACGAATTTTCACCCGAATATGCTTGATAAGAGTAAGAAGAAGACGTGTAGATGCCCTAAACTGCTGACTCCATTGTGTCTTGTGGTAATATTTCCCATCTTACGATGCATCGAGTCACATTTTCTCTGACGCAGTCACACTCATTTCACTTGTTGTTCACTCATTTCACCTCTCCTCTGCGTTTTTCTTATCCCGCAAACTCAACGAAAGTGAAAAAAGGAACATTCTCCTATGCGTACTGAGCTCCTTTCGACCCCCAAACTGTCATTTCGGAGAGACGTGAATGCCACCACCCCATTAAATCATACGAACATCAGAGTACAGGCTGAGGTTCGAGCCCTGGTACGCCACGCTTGGTTGAACCACCTAACACATTCAGCATTACGTCTCCAGGAGGAATGAGACGGCAACTTCCTGCAGGGCTTTTTGAAGATCCCCACCGCGTCGATGCCTTCTGGTTTCACGGTGAGCCCGCGAGCGGCGGAGATGCTGCGGCCCCTCCGGCCTGCTCATCTTCCGGGCGCGCCTTCTGCCCCTCCTCCGGCTCCTCGACTATCTTCGTGGACCGCATCGCGGCCAGGGTCGCGCTCACGGATGATGCGGAGGAAATGCTGGTACACGTGCTGAGCCTCCCACTGACGGTGCATTCGCTTGCGGTGCTATTCCTGGGGACGGTGCGCGTCAGGGGCCCCGCCTTTCCATTCGCCGCCGCCGGCCTCCTCTTCTCCTGGCGAGAGAAGTTGAAGTACCCGTAGACCATGGGGTTGACGGCCGAGTTGGTGCAAGCGAAGACGAAGAACACCCTCTGGATCTTCTGGTCGACCTCGTGGGCTGATATTGCGTCGAACCAGTACCTGTTATCGATGAGAAAATCAGGAGATATGAAACCTGAATCCACCGTTTTTATTAGCCACCCATCCCAATCGTTATGTACCTGAAATATGGTCGGAAATGCCACTTGGCTTCTTCTTAGCCCTGTTTTTGAGAGGATTTGAACCAAATGTTGATTTGCCTACTCCAGTCCACTAAACAGACAAAAAAATGAACTGATCCTTCCATCTTAGGTAGCGCATTCTGCATTAAATTACTTTCTACGAGACACCGTCACATTTTATGGTATATAATGTATGCATTCACAATTAAATCTCTTTCAGAACACTAGAAATTCATTTGCCACAGTTAATTTTATTACTGCTTACTTTCAGTCATACATTTCAGGCCTCAATAGTTACTAACCGTGGAAATAATGCTATTTGTGACAGGGAATGTTGTCACATCAAATTTGTTTCATCTGATCTAAGGTTTCATAAGCATTTTCAATGGTTACCATGTGAATTATGTTGAGAGAAATGCTCTTAGACTCCAGGGTAGAGGTTCTCGTGGTTTGGCGATGACATTATCCTCTTACAGCCGATATGGCTAGAGATTAGGTAACTCTGTGGAAAAGAACTTAGATCAATCAATTTCATATAGCCTTGATATACGCTTAACCCCATCTGGCATATCTGAACTGATCGTTTCATTTGAACCATGATGCTTTTTAAGAAATCACCCGACACACGCTATGCGCAGAGTTTTTCTCGTGTATGAACTTGCACGTGTACATAATGTTGATTAAGCTCGTCCATGAGTCAACTGTGTGGAATTATAAACGACCGTTTCTTGCTCACTACTTTCAGACGGACCTTTGATTTCATTTCCCCCGCTCAGCATTTTTAATTGTCATCGCCGATAATTGGCAGGAAAGTATTCTCCTCTTTACATTATGTCTAATGTTTTGGGAGGACGAAGTTCTCTTTTCAATTCTCATAATTCATATTGTGACGAAACATGTTTTTTTTTTAAATTTCAATCATCATGTGGTAAAATAAATTTTCGCTTAACATAAATTTGCACGAACAAGTGTTTTTAAACCTTATTGGCTAAAAAGTTTATATTTGTACGGAAAAATACTCATGTAACCCAGCCCAATATTTGACTCTATATATTAATGGAGAATGCTTTGCCATTTCAAAAACGTCCAGTCTTTTCTCTCTCAAATAAAAAAATAGTTTTCGAGCGAGTAACTAATTATAAGTTCAGTCAAATATTTTGAAGCAAAATAGTAAAAAGAATGGATACATGTCAGTAATATATAATTCTCCAATTATCATTTTGACTGAATATTCAGTTTTTGAAAGTTGCGTATCTCCTAACTTTATAACCAACATGAACTACTTTAAAATTTACGAATTAACTTCTAATAAAAAGAAATAGTATTGCTTAAAAGAGAAGTTTTGTCCTCAAATTTTCCCGTATCAGTAAAGCAAAGAATTGCTGGTTAGAATATAGACATATGTACTAGAGTTGTGTACGAGTATCACGGAGGATATTACTATATTTTTTAAATACTGATGAATTGTGCGACGGTTCCAGGAATGTAAGGGTCAAGATTACGAAAAAATATAAATACAGACAGAAAACCTATGCTAGTGACAAGATTTAAAAGATGAATTTCATGATCATGAAGGTGTTTTTGAATTAGTTTCATTCACTTTGCCTATTGCACAGTCCAAAAATATAAAACTTCATAATATGCGATTAATATAAACTTTTGAACAAATATCACTCAATGAGCAACTTGATAACACTCCATTTACTTGGTGTTTTTGTTAATGTGCAATGAAGGTTGTTGTTCTTTCATGGTAGCTATTTGGAATTTAATCTTCTTGATGTTTATAAGTTTTTCTTTCTTCAACAATTTTAATCGTTTTATTTCCTCGTGCTTCATGGAAAACAACTTCCGCTTCAAAGTAGATGCAAGTGATCTTTGACAACACGTATAAGGAACCTCAAGAACCAGGGCAATCATTTTGAAATATTGCACGCGAAAGGTGAAATAACGCTTGAATGGAAAATGCTTTTATCCAAATTTATATGTAGTAAAATTATTCTAGGGAGTTAGCCAGTATTCCTGTACAAAGTTGGAATTTAAAAAGCATACAGTTACCATTAGCTCTTACGGATAATTGGGTAGGCTAATTGAAGCAATGAGAATGACGTGTTTGATTTTGATGAGTCCATTGACTCTTAAAACGAAGAGATTTTGGAAACCACACCCCTGTAGACGAGATTGGATCGGAAATCGAGTCAACGCAAAACATGATAACATCATTCAACAAAGATTCGGTTAAAAGGGTTGGATATTAAAGAGAAAATTAATTCTAAAATATATATCTGACGGTTCAGAGTCTTGAACCTGATATGTGGGTGGTAAAATTTTTTCTGGCGTTTCTTAGATATTTCCAAACGGGATTAATGTGCAAATTTAACCATTTTCAAAACTGCTTGTGCATGGAAACAGTGATTAGACAACGTGAGAAAGTGTCTTTTGGATTGCGGGTCGCATGGAATTCCTTCGGGCAGCCGTGTAATGATCCGCCATGCCCCGGAATTGATGATCGCGGCTGTTTTTGTGGAGAAGATGATTCCACGGGTCGAGTCGGGTCAAGACGGAATGGAGAAGCGATAGGAGACGAGAGATCCAGCGTGGGTGGGAAGGGGCCTGGCAGGGAAGGTTCTTTTTTTCCCTCCGATAAACGGAGAGAAGGAAGAGAGAGTTTGGCTGCGGGGGAGGAGGAGGAAGGATCGCAGCCGTGGGGGGTACGGAGAAGGCGTGGGCGGGGGATTTGTTAGAGAAAGTGGGAGGAGGGGGCAGTGGCGGGGGTGGATGGAAGGAAAGGGCGGAGATACGATGGGAGCGAAGTTCAATCATTTCTCTCTCCCCGCCCCCACGTCCTTCCCCGCCAATCGAACTGGTGTAGGGATGACGCAACGCGTGCTGGGGAATCCACGAGGTGTGCGGGTGCAGAATGTGAATCTTTGGACTGCGAGACCTTCACTCCCTCCCGCCTCACGACCACTCCTCCCACCCACTCCCTCGCCCCTCCCACTCCTTCCCACGGCACTCATCCTCGCCCCGAAGGAAACGGGATTATCACCCCGACGCCCTGCCCCCGCCACCCCTGCGGTGTCAACCCCCCCCGTACGCCCCACGACTACCCCTCTCCTCCCACGCCCCTCCATCAAGTGCGCAGAATTATAGCGGCCATGGGTGGTCGACTCCATCGCTCCACTTACCCCATGGACGGTAGCTAAAAATTTTTAATAACATCTACGCAGATCTCTCACCATCGGAGCGGATTATTATGAAAATTCATTTCATATTTCCAGGGTTCCCTACCCTACAGAATCCCCAACCCGTAGCGACCTCCCGAACCCTCTCCCTCCGCCGCGTTGGTTTCTCGGGTGACCGCGGTCGAGGGACGAGGCCTAGTCTCGGACGCTCTTCCCCGAAGAGACGATCCTATGCCGAGCGCCGTCTTCGGGGTGTGTAGCCCAGAACACAAATGGTCTCCCTCTGGTGAACCCGGCCCCCCAAACGCATGTCTGAGACCGACCGCCTGACTGCGACAAATTTAGCATCCGTATGTTCCTAAAGCTCCCTAGGGTATTTTTCTCACGTGGTCGTAACTCGATGGATGGTTATAAACAGAGCCTTTGGCGATACTCTAGCCTTCCCGGGCAAATTTCACCATTGGCTACTTGGTAAATTGCCAATTTTGGTTGTTGGCACGTCATTGGTTAACATTTTATTATCATTTTTACCATTAAGAAATTCACTCTATAAAAGGAACACGGCAGGTTTCGTAGAATTCGGCGCCGTTGACTGGAAAGGACAAACGTAAAGTTTTGAACGAATTCATTTTATTGAAGACCATACAAATGTTTTAACCAATGCGTCCAATGTCTATGACTACAGTATTCCACCAAGTTATAGCCTCCTAAGTGAATCTTATGCCCTGGATAAGAACTGTATCCATATCTCCTGATCCAGTGCACCTATTTTAATCTTTGCCGTTTACCTATTTTTCACCGTTTTGTTCATTATTTTAGCCTACATCTTTCTCCGAATATATCCTATTCATTTTTTCTTCACACGGAAACTATGAAAAACTATATGCAATAGTACGCCTGAAAATAGCTAATATCTTTGACATTGTTTTCAGATAATTAATAGGGGAACGAGCTTTTAAAACCGTCTGCCAATACATGTTTTCTTATCTCACGTTTCCCATTCCTGAGGTAATCTCTCATCAATGTTAGTGTCCAATTGACAAACGTCAACCGGTATCATTTGGTTATAGATTATTGGTAAAGTAATGAACAAATGGAAAAATAAATATAATAACCAAGCTATGACATTTACATCTGCGCGTCTGTTGGTTTCAGCTCCAAGTCGTTTCTTTGACTACATTATATTACAATGACAACAATTTTAGAGTGTAAAAATCAATTACCTTAACCGGGATTTTTTTCACCTCGACCGAATGATTTTTACTGTTTGAAATTGTTTAATTGTAATCCAATAATAGTGGATGACTCCGTTAAAAGATACTGTCGCGGTATCTTCCGAAGTTTCTTCGACTACTCTTTAAATGTAGCCCTCTTAGTAAATAATCGAATTTTGAAAAGTTTTTCTTCTGAGTTATAAAAGATTAATTTCACGAATTTTCCAATTACCATTTGAGATTTTTCCAATAATTTAACGTAAATGTTCGCAAGACAAATAATAGATATTTCTGGATACTTGACGCCCACAACGAAGGGGTAAAGGGAAGGAATTGAGGGGGTCAAAAAGGTTCTCTATGATTAATGGAATATACGTACAAGGGACAAGGATAGAAGTACAAAGGTACAAAAGTCATGTTTTCGATGATTTCGAGTGATATCGAATGTATCGCAACACTCGTCATACTCCTTGATAAGGACACGAGAGTTATAGGCATAAGAAAATGAACTGTTGAAGGTTAGATGTTTTTTTAATCTTTTATTTAACGAAAGTCTTTCATTGGATTGTTTAACCCATATTAATAGTGAATTAAAATTAAGCAAAACGTCTGGGATCTTAACGATTTCAGCAATCCAGAATACATTTGTTGAAAATATTTTTTCAGATGAAATGCTACTGAATCCCTGTAAATGGTCACGCGTAGAAAATAGGAGTATGCAAAGACTCCTCAAGTAAGTATGGTTGCCAGATTGAGCCGTACATTTTCATCAAGAAATTAATACGTATATTTGAGACGCAGGAAATATATTTGTTGAAATAAATTAACTCAATTCGTGGGTGAGGAAGAAAGTAAACTAACGACGGCGTGGAAATATATATCACCAAAGAAGCAACGTAAAATCATTGTCTATATTGAGTTGGTAAACTTGTAAATTATACTATAGTTACGTACATATGTATGTAGATTATTAAAGAGCATATTCTTCACTTCAACATCCATATTCCTTCTGGTCATCAATGTGTGTCTCGTCCACGGATTTGTTTGAAGAAAGCAGAAGGAGAAAGTCGCAGGATTATGCGGAGTTAGCAGATCGTTACTGATCCTATTCCCGGAAATGAACCGAACCAAAATATTTTTTTTTACTTTCTTTCCGTATATCTTTCGTACGGTTTCTAATCCTGTTACCTGTCTCTGTGATTGGTATCTTTTCCTGAATTCCCATGTCACAATAATATCTACAAAAAAGTGTAAATCTCTGACTCAAAATTTAATCATTTAAAGAGTAATGACGGGAAATTAATCATAAGTTGCGGTTTGGGTTATTCCAACTTTAAGATATGGAGCACCGAAAGAAGAGTCACATCTCCAAATCCACGTGCAGAGTTATTCATCTGAATACTTTTTTCCCGATGATTACTTAAGATATGATTTTGTGCCACCAGAAATCCACAAGGACATGATAATGGCCTCGTAAAATAAAGCGTTTGGGCCTCCTGATTCTTATATTCGTGATGCATTTGCTGCAGACGTTCCGAAATAATATTACACTGACGAATATGATGTATTTAACCTAATTAAAATTATCGTACCTGAAACCAAATTCGATGCAACTTACCAGAAAGACATGACGTTGTATGGCGTCCAGCAAACGAAAAACACAATGACTGTCACAAATGTCATGTGTAACGTCCTTATTTTTGCCCTGCAAATATTTCCTGAGCTCGAGCGTCGCACCTGATGTTCAGCTGGAAGAGGAGAGTAGCAGTATTAGTGAAATTTTATATCTCGCAGAAGAAAATTAAATAGTTTGGCAAAAATTAAAAGGAGAACACAGGCGACCTTCAACGCATTCAAATAGGATAAATTATTTTATATAAAGTGAATTGTTCGAGATTTTCCCGTATTTAACAGAGTGTTAATGAATAGAAAAAACTCAAAATAATCATAAATTTTCTTTAATATTATGAAGACAATATATAAAAAAATATTATGCTCAAACAAACATGTTCTAATACTCGCTATGAGTGAAAGAATTTTCAATCAATCGTTAAAAAATAAGAGACGAGCGGGAAGATACAGTTTGTAACTAAGCTAAGCTTATTTATGATTAATTTTCAGTTCATTTTCAGCCACATTCCTTGAGAGGTTGGCACAATTTTAGATATTCAATTCAAGTAAATATATTGAATGAATTACATTTCAAATAAATTACTTAAATAATTACTTTAAATAATAACTTTTAAAGTATTTTCATTTATTGGTACCCTCTGCACTATTTATGCGTGATTAGTCCTTTCTACTATGGCTAATCAACTCACATTTTACTTTAGGGGGTTAATTTCACATCAGATTATTGTGGCTAAAATTCTACATGCGTACTCAATATGACTCATCAATACAATTAAAAAAACGTCCGGTGATTCTCAGGGCTGCTATTTAATTTAACCAGATAAAAGGCTCGTTAGATGCAACAAATATATGCTAAATAAATTGATTATTTTATAAATTGTGAATCTTAAATAGTATTTGTATTTTTTCTCAATTTCGTGCAACGCATACGCATTCCATTGATATTTGGAAAGCACCTCAATGCACGCGAAAAAATTGCTACGTGTCAATGTCTAATGTCAACCTTTTCACATTTAGTTAATCTCTCTTATGGCTTCTAGAACACCCTTAGATTAGTTGAATAATTCATAAAATTTCGTTAGTTATAATTAGTCGCTGATGAAAAACTAAGGAATATAAAAATATCTGTCAAAAATAATACTTAACGAGATGATATTCCTTTGAAAATACTTTCAGTAATGTTCAATTATAGTATCCAAAGAGAACATTAATTCACAATTTATTCAATTTGATATTTTGAATTAACTGCCATTGCATTGTAAAATTCCTAAAAATTTACTAAGGTGAATAGCATTTCTGTATGAAATTTAAATATCAGAAAATCTATCAACACTTAGCCTCATATTTTGGTTTTATAGGTATTTCACACTCCGCCACTCAACCATTTAAAAAATTGATTATCCAGATTTCGAACATTTTTTTTCTCGAATAATTATTTTAGTAAACAATAGTTTGATCGATTCCATTAAAATCCCGTCATGTGCAACTATTTTTGAAATATTTCGATTTTTAAGATGAATTTGTGTCAAATATGAAGTTTTTGTTCTATGAAAAAATGACCACCACAGTAATCAACCCAAAGGTTTGTTTGATACGAAAGGTAAAACCTCACCTATTACTCTGCCTAACAGTCTATGAAATGAAAGCATCTGAGTAGGGGGCCTATGATCTTTCCTTGTGCTAACTATGGTTTCCCAAAAAGATCTGATTCCTGAAAACGCGAACAACTTGGATGAAGCCATATTATTTTTCATGTCTCCGGGAATGAAACCTAGACCCTCTGGTTAGTAGGCATGTACTACAGCCGCTGGATAAATAGGAGATTAAGAAAAATTAACAAAGAACCAACAAATTTAAAGGAATCAATAGAATTTTTAGTCATCGGATTACTTTCTAGGATTATCAAGGGAATCATTATCCCGTTATTTGTACTCACGTTGGGTTTCTGCGCTCTTCTTGCTCAGCTCGTTGAATATAGAAGTGTAGCAAAAGGATATTACGATCAAGGGGACGATGTAGAATCCAGCGCTGCCAAAGATGCTATAGGTGATTTCCAGTTCGCGCGATGGAAACGAATGATACGTAACGCACTGCGTGAAGTCCTTGAACTCCGGGTGTGCCTCCACGTGAAATACTAAAGCCTAAAGGATAATCAGAGAACTATTGAAGTCAATCAAAGGTGAAGATGGATGGTTGAAGCATTATATTTTATGATTGTTTCCATTTTGCAAAATATAATATACAAGCTGCAGCAGCATAACTTCCTTTTTTCAAGGGGTCTTGCCTTATAAAAAAGGAAGTTATGTTGCCGCACCCTAAATATCAATGTGTTCTAGCTTTTTTTAATATTTGCAAATTGATCATTTCATCGACCATTTCGGTACAGTAATGTCCTCTGGAATAATTGAGTCTTAATGAAAAAAGCGGTAAGGAGTGCGGTAAGCGGGTCCCAAGAGTGTGAACACGTTTTCCTTCTCAGTATCCTCATGGGAAATAAATAATTAAGAATAGTTATGCAAGCAATGTTCCGAAGTACAGCATAATGCACCACGTATTTTTTTCTTAAATGTATAATTATCAAGGTAGTTTCCAGCCGACTTGGTTTCTTTTTTCAGGTCCTTTGACCGTTTCCCTCCATAAGCAAATGGCAATGTGTGTGGCTTCTTCCGCCGGTCTCACCTGGGGTGCGCTGCAAACGGCACTCATGACCCACGCGACGGTCAGCATCCTCCTTCCCATGCGGTCCGCCTTGCCCATGGAATTCAAGGGTCTCGTGACGGCGAACAAGCGGTCCACGCTGATGCAGATGAGCACAAAGCCGGAAAGAAAGAGCCCGAAGGTGCGGAAGAACGACAGGAGGCGGCACAAGCCGTCCCCGGCCTCCCAGCTCACCGTGTAAGACCAGCCGATCTGAAATAGGATGCTGTTTAGAGGTAGGCTGCACTCGCGTGAACACCTTACAAATGACGTCGAGTTGTCCCCATGATAATCAATTTCAAAGTAAATAAATTCAAAGTTGATTTTAAGATGGGTCGGGCAGCGAAGCTAACCCCAAAATAAGCCTTAATGAGTACGAAAATCTCATATTCACGATAAGGGGAGGAGATGAAGATCCAGTTTCTTCCCTACAATGCTATTATATTTCCCCACAAGTTCTTTCAAGGTATCCTACCTATTAACGGTAGATTTTGGCTAGTTCCTAAGAACTATTTACTTCTACACGTTACAAGAATATACTCTTGTTTACCTAGAAATATTTCTTACTTCGCAATTTCTGTCTTCTTTCTTGCTGTCCGTCTACTCTTTTCCTTCCTTTACCCCGTCTAACCCAACATTGTCCTTACTAAAATGTTCTTCAATATGCCAATACATTCCAATACTCTCTCCGGCTATTGTTCTAAGTCTGATTACTTTATATTTCTCCCAGTAAATCTCTCTCTTTATCCATTCTATTTGAAACTCCAGGTTCTTGACCATCATTAAACGTAACAATGGTCAGAAGATCAAATCGTTTGGATTTTTTAGATGGTTGGACCAAAGTTAATGCCCAGGGAATTGAGGCCAGAAACCTCCAATCAGCAGCGAAACGGTTTTCCCAATTCTCTTCCGCAGTTCTTAATGTCCATGATTGCTGAGAAGCACCCGTGCTTTTCCTATAAGCACCAATGATAAATTTCCAGGAAACCCATTGATTCTTATTTTTGAAATTAGCGATTTAGTTTCGCTCCAAGAATTTATAAGTCAATCTTGGAATAAATGGTGGAAAATTCATTGAACGACGAATCTTTGGTTATTCCATGTAGGATCTTCGCTTTGACCCCGAGTGCCTTGATTAATTCTCCGTTTGTTTTGTCAACTCCTGGTGCCTTGTGTTTCACAGGGCTGCCACGGCTCTTTCGAACTCGCTTCTTAATATCTGCAGACCACGATCGTCTCTACCTATCATGCTTTCACCTTTAATTAAGCCACCTTTTAGTGGTTTTGGAGCTTGATAGGGCACTTAAATATATATTCTTTCCATCTATTCCCAATGTCATCCTAATCCATTTGTATTTTTCCATTAGCGGCTCGGATGTTTTGCTATTTTGTTTTTCTTTCCCCGAACGTCCTCTTCACTAGTTTATAAGTCATCTCGCTATTTCCCTTTTTCATTTTGTCACTAATTTCCTCGGAGCAACTTTCTGTGCATTCTTCCTTTGTCTTCGTGCACTCTCGTTTGACCTGGTTCCGCAACTGTTTATAGAGGTCTTTACACTCTCATTTCTTAGATTCTTGTATTTTTTCTTTCGTCAATGAGACCTCTTATTTGAGTTGTTCTCGATGGTTTCTTAGATGTTTCCAACTTACTCACAAGGAGCTCATCTGCAACTTTGGTCATTGTATTCTTCATTTCCTCCATCGAAAGTTTCTTCTTCTGTATTTCCCCTCCGACGGCCGTGGTGAACTTTTCTCGAACGCTTTTTTCTTCCAGTATCTTTGTGTTCCATCTGGGTTGTTGCATCTCTTTCTTCATCTTCTTGTATCGCAATCTGCTGTCCATGATCACCAGGGGACTATTTTACCTCCGGAAGATTTTACCGGGAGGAGTGCCATTACGTCATAACTTGAACGCAAGGCTGCATCTTTTAGGGTGACTAATGTGGGGTTTCCCGTTGCCTTCCACATCGCAGTACTACGGCCGATACCGTGCACTTCACTCTTGCCAGCAGCTGTGGCAGCTGATGCCGGGCCGAGCCACTCAGTCTGGGCCACCAGTGCCATGATTGCTTATCTACTGTCCTTTCCTCTTGTGTGTTGTCTATTTCTCCTTGGTGGGTGAAACAGCTACTTAACGCCATCTATTGGCCGCAGAATCGGGACACTAGGGGACATAAAGACCCCGCAGATCTTGCTGTAAATTACGTTTCCTCGATAGCTCTAGTGGTTATAGACCATCGGCCCGGCGAGTCGAAAGATCCGATGTTCAAATCCCGGTCAAGAAAATATATTTTTGCGCCTACGATCTACTCGATTCTGCCTTCCCCACCTCTACTTTGCTCGCCTTTTTTTGTGTTTCTATCTCTTTTCCTTTCTCTTTTTCCATGTGAATGAATGGTTGTTCGCCATATGGCGGGATTTCGTGTTTGAATACATATAAATATATTTATTTATTTATAAAAAGGTACACATGGTTTAGATAAAATTCAATGCCACTAGGATAACAGATAGCTAAAAGTTTTTGTCGTCCGATACGTCTCACTGGATCCTCTACCACAGAGTCATTACATCATGAGTGGAGTATAGGCAAAACTATAATTCTCTGCTCGGAAAATTATTTATTTAAACCACTGTTAATGCTTATGCCGAAAATTCACTGAAAATTTGCTGAAGAAGATATTTTCCCTGATTACATTGCGTAAGTCATCAGTAGACGAAATAGTCTATTTGGTCATGGCCCCGATTCATTGACGCTTAATCGTCCTCATGATAGATTCTACCCTGAGGATGATGCACGAGTCGAGCATCGAAACGTCGGCCAATATGGAACCCCTGACCCAGTGGAAGACCCGAGAAAACTTCATCAAGCACATTCGCCGGGAAAGCATTAGATCTTACTTAATAATAACTAGTTTGACCAAAAGTAGCCAAAAGTGTTGCCTACCAGTTAAATTTTGTTCCTCTTTTTTTCTCTCTCTCTCTCGCTCTCTCCAGTTTTATAATGCTGGAAATATGGGTAAATTTTGCGATAAACATGATAACAAAAACGGGTTTTAGTTTGAATGAAACTTTTCTGAATTAAAGACATGCGTTCTTAATATCAATTAAATCCCCCAGGTGGATAACCCTTTTCCATAGTTTGCACGATGCTGAAGGTAATATTGTCAGCATTGAAAATAATAGTAATAATCATGAGCAGTCCCAACAAACTGACTGAGGTTTTTGGCGGATATTTTAAAATAAATATGGAAGAGTAATAATTTTGCACTAATCACATCCATATTCAAAGTTTACTCTTCATTTGAAGCATCTGAGTAAAAACGTTAGATGAAGAATGGCTGAGGAAGTAATTATCAAATAAACATCCTTTTATTTTCTCTATCAATTTATTCAAGACTATTGGTTCGCGACCCCTTTCAGAGACTTGTTGTGGTCACTGGGACACTACAAAGATTAACGGCATTTTTTTTTGTTTTAGCAGTGGAAAGAATCCAAAGTCAACACATATCTGTTGAGTCATTAAGAATGAGTCCTTTAACTTTGGAAAATGCCTCGCATATTTAAACATCATCATCCCACGGATAAATCAAAATGAAATAGATAAATATAAAACATTTCACCCAATTATAATGAGAAATTTGAAACTAAAAGTCTCGATAATGAAGCTGACTTCAGTTCTCTTCAAAAATGTCACCCACCCCATGGTAGAACGTGGCAAAAATGTCATGTGCCCCATTGGATAAAACCGAGTATTGATAATAAAAAAGAATTTGATAGCTCGTACTGGTTCAATAAAAACAAATCAAGCCGATATTTGGGGTACTATTTACCATTCGCTTTGAAACTCCTATACAGTATTATTCAAACCTTTTAGTTTCACATCAGAATTTTCATTGTCATTGGGATACATCGCTCGTTTCAATTAACGCGAAAAATATTCTCCCCTCAAGAAGAATACGAGTATCTCTCACATAATATTTATATAGTTCATCCCACCACGAGAGGGCATTGGCTCGCGCTGAGAATACAAAAACCGCTTCTACGACCGAAGATCTACGTCAGGTCGTCCACTCCCTTTATGCTATTGCTCCATATAACTTTTCCAGCTCAGGATCCATATCAGCACTTTGTATAGTTCTCATTTAAGTCTACTTTTTTTAATTTTAAAGTTCATATTATATGCGAAAAAATTTTGTCGACTTTGAAAAATTGGCAAGTGAAAAACGAGTGCCTTGAATACGTAGTTTTGCTGGAATATGTACTCCGTTTGCTTACAAGCTCGCTATTTACATATCCATAACGTCACATCAACGATAGTAGAATTTCAACAAAAATGCTAGATCTGAAAATGTTGTACACCACCCTGAATTTTAACTTACCTCCAATGGCATGAGGAGGAATGTGACCAGAAGATCTGCGATGGCCAAATTGAAGAGCATAAGATTCACCCGACTCAGTCGCTTCCCATTCGATCTCCTGCGATTAAAAAGGATCATCCTCTGGTTAAACACAATTTAAGTCACGATATTATATTTTTTGGATCAGAGCTTGAACAAGAATCATCGCACTAAGAGATGTGCCACAGATTTTTTTCTTGGCACTAAGAGTAAAAGAAATTCTTAATTTTAAAGTTCATAAGGTCTTGGTTTTGTTGGTTAAGTTTAAAAAAATATTTTAAACAAATCTTTGAGGCGAATATTTACTTTGCATTATTTTAAACGAATAATTTTGATATATATTCATTTAAATTGTATACATAAAATTGATATCACTGTCTACTTATGTTAAATTTGGAAAATGACTCTCATTCTTTAATAAAACGTTTAAAATGCAAATTATAAAAAAACAAGGTAGAATGCACCTAGCACCACTGCCAACCATTTTTAAAACTTTGCTATTCCAATTCAGGACTTTTTAACTGAATTTACCATTTCCTATCTGGCACGCAAATGTTTCAGAAGATTCGGGGGCAAAATACATCACCAAAACTGAGTTATTCTGATTTTTAGAGAAACTGTAACAGTAACTTTAACGGAGTCACCCGCTATGTGTGCATTATAATGCAACCATTTCAGAGAGTAAAAATCATTCGCCTTGACCGGGATTCGAACCCGGATCCCTCGATATCCGGCCGAGTGATTTGAGTTATTCTGGATAAATGTTGAGAGAAAGGCAATCTAATGATGGCTGACAAAAGTGTATTAGAGTATAATAGCTAGGAAATTCTCAACACGCAAGAATTTTATGGTAAATATCCCAAAATTAGAACAATTGATAGCCCAAATTGGACATTTTTTCCAGTTTTTTCGTTAATTGAAGGAAAAGAGGAGCATTTAGCTATACAAAGACTTTCGTTATCAAGAAGAAAGGTATCGGTGCCCTATACTGTAATGGAGATTGAGATAAAATATTTCTTCGAGCTTTCAGGAATGTCGATAGAAGTGGGGCGGCAGATATATTAAGGGTAAACTGATAATAATAGGCGTGAATTAAGAGAGGTAAGTTAGGTGAAGTAGAGAAAACTCAGGTTGAGTACAGGGGAAAACGACAAAGAAGTTGAATAAGAAGAGGGAGGAAGATTAGCGAAGAGTTTTGAAAAAGGTCGACGAAACGGGTGGAGGTGGAGATATTGATGCAGAAGATGTTATATATGAGAAATTGTTTGATTATGTGGCACAAGGAAGAAGAAAATTCTGAATCAATTTGGACATCATGAAACCATATAAATTGTGAAAAACTGGTTAAGTTCCTTGCGCATGTATATTTGCATGGATAATGATATTTTTTCAAAATTATATACATTTTAAGCGGAAAAAAAAACACTTTTATTCACGGGAAGTTCAAAACCTACATCTCGACTGTATTTGTGTAGATAATACTTTATTAATACATTTATTTAATATACACAGGTAAGAACCCAATTGCGCATAGTTGATAAAGTGTTTTAGCATGTGACGTATAACACCAAAAAACTATCGCAAATACTCTCGCCCAAGGCGGAGGAAAACACACCTAGACGGTAATGGACCCCGAGACCTATGGATTACGTAGTAGGTGTGAGCGTTATCTCGCTGCCACCGAGGCCGGATTATATTCTAATTAAAATATTTAATAATGGCAATATAATGATTTATATATCTTAATAGCAATTAGTAAATATTTCAGAAATTTAATTTGTTAAAATTTCTTTCCCAAGAAAAACTAGATGCTCCTGCTATTTCGTTAAATAATGACTAAATTAAAACCAAAATGACCGTACCGTAATCGAAGATAACGAAATCTTGATTTAGTATAACTGGTAAGATAAGTGTGACCTGTTAGTCTGATTTTGATAAAGCCCAGCAACAACGTGAAGCAGAGTGCCTTTTGCGAGATAACTTAAGTATTTCATGATAAAACATACTCAGTGAATGATAGCGAAATCTGCGTAGTGATTTTGATGCTCTCGACAGTCTTTACACAAATAGCTTTATCTCATTTGCGATTAAACGAACTGTTGTTCACTTGTTTGTCTTATCAACAAGTAAAATAACAAATGAATTTTGCAATCTTAACTTTAAAAAGTGGCCAAGAAATAAATGGTCAATGGAGATTTAACTTTCTAATTGCCTCAAGTACGATAGAACAACTTAACTGTCTGTAAGTGTTCAGGATCCATAAGTAATTCAGGATAGCTTGGAAAACCGATGAAGTACAACAAACTGATATTTTCATTTACTTTATTGTTCGCTCTCATTTTATGGGCAGTTTTTTACTCCATACAAAATGATTATTAGTTACTTCTCTGCCAGGATTTTTCTTTCGAACAGCATAGAGAAACTCTTAAGGAAAATTAATGAATTCATTTATTAAGAATTACTTCTGAGAAGTAAGAAAAAAATCTCATATCTTTGGGCCTCCATGAGTAAGTATATTATTGGAATTTTTATGAATTCCTAAGCTATGGGTTATTTTTCCGTGCAAGTTATATTGCGCTAACATAATATTTAAACTATCTACTGAAATGAAAGTAATTTTTAATCAAACCAAATATTAGTGCGTCAATTATTCAAAGGTATATCATTAGGCTAAGTACTCAGCTCGAACCAAAACCCAAGGAACTAAGACCAATGTGCCTACGTGTGAACTCATATCATGTTTGTATCAACGAGTGTCATGACACGATAGCTGTAAACCTTAAAATGTCACGAAATTCTAGAATTTTAGAAAGTTAAACTTTCTAAAAATTATATTATCCCTTGTTTTTATCGCCACAAACGAAGTTGAAATTTACGTCATACTCTAAACAAATTAAGATCGTGTTGCTATGCAATGAAAAACAACCTTTCTGAAACCGTATGTAACTTTAAGACTCCCCTCAAGAATGGAATTCTTACAATAGATATCTTTCTATTTATTTAGATGATTTCGAAACTTTCACAGTTGCTATAATTGCTGACAAATTTGGGATAAAGCTTAACACCACGCTGGAATTAAAAAGGCAAGAATGAAGGCGAAAAAAGGACACAACGGCGTCATATTTTCACAAGATAGGAAAAATATGACTGTGAAAATTTTATGTGACCGATCTATTTGGAAAATTAAGATGAAAACCTGCGAAGCACATCAAAAATTTCTTTCATGTTACATCAAACGCTTGAAATAAAATTTGACTGTTGTTGGCGTACATCGTCACATTGGCTTTCGTTTTAAGTGGATTCGAGATGACTTGGCAGGTAGGGTGCTCGTCTACTAACCAAGGGACCAAAAGTCTACATTCAAGGGACCTTTCTAAACCCCTAGTACTTCTGGATACCAAATTTACCTCGTGGGTAACCGCAAGTGACACAGCGAACGGAACTGACCCGCTCCCAGGCCAATCTGAAAATGTATATATTGCACCACACATGAAGCTTATTATTTCGAGGAGAGCTCTGTCCTCGACTTTTAAACTCAGCCTTCGGGTGGATTACATAGGAGGGTGAATCCATGTTTATGAAACATACGTCACTGAACATTTGCTTATTAACTTATGTTCTTGCTATATTTTCCGCATGATCCGGCGATTCATACTATACTTGTGCAAACAAATAACTCAACATTTTTACGTGCTCAAAACTGGTTGTAAGTGTACGATATAGCTGGGTACAAGGTGCCAAGGTTTTTTAAATGCCATTGTTATGTACACTTTCTTTAACCATGATCGATGGCGAGGTGCCCGGTTATGAGCGGGAATGGTGTCATTGGAAAATAGTTTCATTTTTACCTCATAATTGTAAATAAAACAGCGATGTTCCCGATGGCTGAAATAACCATTAGCACGGAGTACACGATAATTGCCAATCGATGCCCCTCGTTGAACACCATATCAATGGATCGGGTTGGAGCAGGCTGGGGCAGCAGTCCCACTACAATGATTGGTCCCATGTCGTTCGTCGAAGGTGGATGAAGAGGCAAAGAACCGTTCTCCAAGGGATGCATATTGTTGGCAGGGAACATTGTAGCCGGCACCAACATTTTGTTGGGAAGCAGAGGATGAAACCTGCAAGAGAAAAGAATGCGATTAAACACAGGGAAACGGCAGTCTTCCCATTTTTTTACTCCCTAAATCAACCACAAAGATTGCTTAAGTCTTAGAAAAAAATTGAGTTGACATTCGATGTTATGGAGCTCCAATATGTACTATCTGGACACCTCCATCTGAGGATTCTACCTTTTTGGTCGTCTAGCTAAGGACGTAGATTAAGTAATTAAACTTCTATATCTTCTCAATTTAAAGCGCACGTCAGACGAATTTTAGCGCCTTCGCGAATGTTATACTTCAGCCTTTTTTTAAACTTCTGCTCAATGAGCCAATACGATATTGTTTTCCTCTTAAACTGGCTGGTGCCTCACCACTCTCGCCACAGTTATTTGCGGCTGCTTGTGAATTATTTGGTCGATGTAAAAAGAAACATCAAATACTCGGAAAATGAAATGTGATTTTCAGAATCCAGTTGAAGTGATATGGAGAAAGCTAAAGCTTATTAATTTGCAACACATAATAGTTTAGGATACATTTTTTCAAACTTCCAAAGGTCTGAATATAAGCCTTTTGATAGCATTGTCATCCGTTTCCGTTCCCATTTTATTTATAGTTTAATATCACTTTTATTTTAATTTACATATTTTGTTTTATTACAAATTGCTATGTTACAGGTTTTAATAAGTTAAAGAACAGATCAATTATCATATTTTAATTAAAAACAAAAGGCAATGTCTTCCATAAATTATGTCGAGATCTTGTTAACTACTCTGTGCCTAAACTATGCTTGGTTTTCTTGGAAAAATATAAAAATTTACTTATTTTTTATTTTTTGCTGACTGCTTTATTCTCATATCATTTTATGAGCCTGCAGTAAAATGCTCCGAAAATGTACAGAGCACATGTGGTCTCTAACTTCTTCGAAGATAAAAAACGGTTAATGTTCTCCCAACTATCTCTCTCATCCAAGTAAAACCTCCAAGAAAGCTTTCATTTTTCGGCGGGAGCTTATACGTTAGATATACGTCTGAAGGACATGTCACCTCTTGTGTAAATCAGGTAAAAAGGACTGATCTTGTATTCAAGAGCAGTTGCTTGAATTTCTAATTTGGATAGCACTCCTTTCTGTTGTGTTCCGTTTCAGTACTAGGATGCACAACCATGCACACTTAGGCGTGCTGGAGTCACACATCAAGCGTACCATTCGTTTCAGGTGGAATATTATCACCGTCCAATATATGTACATTATCGATCTGTTGAATTTTGATGGTGGGTATCACTAATCGACAAAGTGAAATTTAATTAGCTTTCATTACATGTTTTTTGCACGCAACTCAACGAGAAAAGATGGATTTCACCAACTTCCATAATCAACCTATTACTATTTGCAAATAATTATGGCGGTACGTATTCAGGGGGTAGGCAACAAAATCTTTCACCGGAAATTTTAATTGAATTTCTTAAGATGTAATTGCATATGAACTATCTCGGCCCTTTACAAATTACAAAGGGAAGCATAATCATAAAAATGTGATTACTCTAATTGAGTAAATTTTAGGTTGACTGCTCCTGAAATAAAATAGTTGCTTTTTAATGGTACATGAAAATTATAGTCCAATTCAAGCGATCTTTAATCTATTAAACTATAGTAAATGGTCTTCATTGAAACCCACGGATTTAATACTGTATTTGGTACATTAGATAGAAAACATATTACGTTCCAATATATGGGCAACAATGGGTATAGCTAATGGTTATACTTTTTCAAATCTTGCGGTGGATACTACAGTGAAAATCAACACTAAATATATATTCATATAAATTTTTTAGGTGACACCCTCAGGAATTTTTTCCTGGGTGCATCATAACTAAAAATCTTCGTGGCTCCCAGCCTTCTCTCCTCACTCCCACAATTCTCACCGTCCCTACAGAGAAAGTGAAATGGGGATAGCTAGAGAACATTCACGTGTATCTGTGTGTACATATATATATATATATATATATTTACATTAGGGGTCCGTTTGATTCCGCCTTCTCCACCTCTCCTGTGTTCGTCCTTCATGTGTGTTCCTGTCCCCTTTCCTTTCTAAGTGAATGAATACGAGCAAATAGGAGGTCTTTTAAAAAAATATATATATATATATTATTTGATTAATTTATATATATATGTTTATTTGATAGTTGTGTCCATCCAAAAACCTACCTTAACCGGTAGATTACCTAATAATATATATATATATATAATATATTTATTCACGTAAAGTCTCACGAAGTCTCATATAACTCACACGCACAATTATGTATACGTAAATCAAGATATATTCGCAATATTTGTGAAAGGCGCCGTTTTGTCCCGATACCATTACATAAAACAGTGATAGATTTTAACTCTGCGGTCGCAAGCAGTCTAATGTGCGTCATCTTGAAGATTGGTTTCAAGGTACTCGACATCGGTCCATTCCAAGTTGAGTGGAATTAAACCGAATACATCGGTTTCTTCAATAGGTTCGGACGTTACTTTACAGCACTAATCAAGGATGAACCTATTATACCTAAGAGCTTGCGCTACTTTAATGAGGAGTTGCAAATACTATGTGCGACAGTTATTTTACAGGCAAATCAATGGTACTATTTTTTTCTACTGTAATAAAAAACTTCAGAACTGACTTACGTAACCAACCAATACGATTTTTGATGCGAAAGCTGGTTAAATACTGAACAGTAGTACTGAGTTTATGATTACGTTCATCAAGAAGCAGTATGAATATAATCACAGTAATCAACTCGAAGGCTGGTTTGTTTAGGTGATGGCTCAATCTCGATCAAAATAAAATGTCACGCTTTTCATTAAGGGTACCACCAATGCTAGTTTCTTCACCAATGCCGCCATTCCGTTTCCCACGGAGTTCCAATGACCTTCAAAATATACCGGTTGGATTCTATATGCCTCAGTGCGTAATTAGTAAAACCTAATCTCAGATTAATCCTAGGGGTAACCATCATAGCGGTGATGTATGACTTTGTTATGCTTTACACTAAAGAATTGCTCGTTAAAAAATACATAAGGTTGGGCACCTGAAAGTCACGATTTTAAAATTTCTAAATAAGGTATTGTGAGATATCTTAGCAAATAATGACTGGGATATCAGATTGACTTCTCATCCTAATTGTAGATGGATCACTTTTGGGATAAGTGTTTGCGTGCAGCTGAATATTGAATGATGACTGAGTCATCATTAGGATATTCAAAATAGTTTCAGGAACATTTGAGTTCATACTTAATTGTTATCTAAGTTGTATGTACACCAACTTCCCTTGGCGCGAGTAAAATATTTTTGTCCATTTCCGGATGTTATCTATTGAGGTATGATGAAGGCTGTTCGACATACTTTATTGTGAATTAGTATGAATTTTGTGAATTCTTCCCAAAAGTTTGTTTGTCCCAAATTTTATACACCATGTTGTTATTAAGGAAAACATCCAAAATCGTAACATGTTTTCCCAATTTCTTCATTATTTCATCACTTAGTTATAGGCCAGTGGCCTTAGTTGATTCGTTATCAACAGTGAAAAAGTCTTTAAAAATGCCCATTTGTCTCGTGGCTAATTGATTGATCGATGAATTCGGCTTACATGAATTTCATACAATACTTTGGTGAAATTTCACCGCTAAGGCAACTATTATTACTACTATCGTTTGTACGTGAAAATTAGACATTTTGTTTTTGTCGATGCAGCTGAAATTAAGAGAAAACGTCACTCACGAGAAGCGGAACGATATGAGTGATAAGCCCTTTTTTACATTCCCTCGGGAGATCCTTTTTTTGTTTCCTTTTTAACAAACGCATCGTGCATGGCATCGAAAATGTTTTGAAAACACGGTCATCTCAGATATGATCCTCAACAACAGTTGTGACGTGTCCGCCGAAATCGGTGCAAGAGCATCCCACTCTGGGGGGCATGAGGGGCTTGATTAATGGCGAGTGTTCAATGCACTGAATGCTAACTGATAAAACTGACGCAACTCCTTTCTTATTCCTTCTTTTTTCTTAAATCACGTTCCAAATTTCATTATTAATGGTGTCGGGGTAGGCGTGGCGACTGATTCTTCAACGCCCTACATTCTCGGGAGCATGCTTCCGGTCGTTTTCCATAATGAGGAAAATTTTCAAGGGAATCTCATAGGGGGCTATTTATCATCAACCCACGAGTTAATTAACAAATTCATACAGCTTTACTGGGCAAACATTTCTAGTGAAAACGTATATGTGATAGTACTTTTCACTTGATTTCATGAACATTTAGAAAGTATTGTGTTATTTGTAGAAATTATAAGGACATTGCAATTTAACTTATAGCTAGTAGTCATGTCCACAAACTCCCCTTTCCAATGTCTCTGCGATTAATTTTGCTAAGGAAACTTCTCCAAAACAATGTTTAAAATACCTGCCAAAAAACTCTATCGTCTTGACTTGGGAAAATTGTATTTATTGGGAATTATTCGGGAATGTGTTTTTCGGTGCATAGCCCATTCCGTTCCTTAATATATGCTATAACTTTGCTTCCACTGACTTAAGGTTTAACGACTTGGTGATTCTTATTTCCATTAAAATTCGCCGCTATTTGACGAATGAGCTCAAGGAATTTATGGTTATGGTATCGACTAACATTTTCCCTCGAATCACGATAAAAATATGGCTTTTTCAACGTAAATGTGTCAATTTTAACTGCTTACCAAAGTAAAGACAGTGAATATAATCGATGCTTACTCTTCTGTATAGTTGAGATCAGCAAACTTTTCTTTGATCACATTAATTAATTGAATTGATAGAATATATTCTAGTTTCTACGTTGAGTTTATTTTTCCCATCCATTTCATCGTAAGCAATAAAATGTCAGCGAGGATCTTTACCGAACATGTGTATGACGAATATCGTAGACTATCCAGTTCCCGTAAGCCTCCTTCTTTGCCTACTGCGTGAAAATACGTGATACCATATAGTACTTGATCGGCTACTCCTACGGATGCAAAGGAGAAAGCGTATCACTGATGGAGAGAATGAGAGCTGGGAGAGGAAGGGGAAGGGGAGGGCCCGCACGCTAGGGAGAAAGAGGTCATGAGCATGGTTACCGGCAAGGGCATTTGCGGGATAAATGATACCAGTAATGCGAGCGGGAGTTCCGGCTAAAACGGACGATTCATCTGTGCACCCATCTAACTCATTGCATCAACATGGAAAGCTCATTGGATTCCCTGATGAGGCAATAGAGATGCTTCTTGACGACCCATTGCGTCGGATACGCTATTATGCTACAATAACAAAAAAAAAACAATTTTTTCCAAGCTTTACACAAATTGAACTGTCAAAATACGCATTATAATCACAATCAGGATTAAAATCAATCATCGGAGAGATTAAAAAACTAATGTCTAGCAGCATCGTAGTGCAACATTCATCAAAATATTTGCTTTCGTTGAAAGGGTACGTATAGGGCGTCAAGAGCCACCGCCGAGTGAATGCGATGTGTCGAAGAGGACCTAATGTGAATATTAGCATATTTCAAAGTGCTGTGATTTAGATGACTATACAAATAGGAGTATGGCATTCAGTTACGCTTGCATGGGAACAACATCTAAGTGCTGGAATAGTCTTTGAGAGGGGATGGTAAAGTGTCAGAGCTCAAAAAAGAGGAATGCGAGGGAGGGACGATATCATCCAATTAATTCTCCGTACAAAACAATAATACATAAACACATAACCAAAACGTAATTTTCATATTTTATCTTGGATATCCTTATCCGGGATGAATCCGGGTGAAGAATGGAGAAGGTGAAATAGACCGAAAGGAATACAAATGAGGAAGTACTAGGTGTGGTGGGCGAGGAGAGGAGTTAGTCGGGAGAAATTCTGTGGATGTAGGAAAAATGGATGAAAGGCGTATTGAGCGGTAGCGGGATGTTGAAGACGGTAATAGAGGGAAGAATGTTAGGCAAACGAGGAAAGGGCAGGAATACAAGGGATAAAAAGAAATAAAGAGACGGAAAGAGAGATAAGAACGGCTAAAGAAGCCGTCCTCAATAGGAAAGGGAAATCGATACTTGATGATGTGAACCTGAAGACAGAAAATAGTGGAGTGCTTAGAGTGGTATCTGTGGCAAGTTCGGAGACTTACCTAAAATATGTTACCTATTTCAAAAGGGAGAGAGACGAGAAAAGACGAAACGTGAAGAGATAACGAAAATAAATTGGACGATCAAATTGTACATGCTCTAATAGCAATAATTGAAAAGAGAAGAAGCTTGGAAGATTGGATGTGGTCAATCAAGATTCATTACGTAATTGATATCTTTTAGGAGATGAGCTGGTATGAATTACGCTGAAAGGCATTGTAGGTCTAAGAGAATAAGGGATATTTGAAGAATTAAAATTCAAACGGGTATGAGTGAAAGGAATCAATAGCAAAGGGGCTGTTTTCAAGTTGCGTGCTCTGGAGGAAGAAATAGCATCAAGGACACCCATTGTCTGCCGACGATTATTGCGAAACGGCGACATCCTAGCATCGAAGGCTTGCCACATTGCGATGTGGTCCATGAATCTTCTTGGAAATTTCCATCTAAAGGCATATTCAATTTGCACTTTGGTAATTCAATTAATCAAGTGAACATTTCGGTCAGTTACCCTTCCACTTGGAATTACACCTATTTTTATTTGAAATGAACTCAAAAGTCAAAGTTTTTTTGGGGTGAAAGTAATTATTCAATTTCAATTAGATAGTTTATGCCGCGCTCCTTCAAACGTTTAAATTTAACACGAATGTATCATAGAGTGGGAAGTCAACATAATTAAATTCAATACGAATCCTACACCTTGGCGACTGTTTTATATTCACGTCAGTTTGTAACAATTTACTCGTAAAACAGCGCGGAAGAATACTACTAGTGTCGTATTTAAGGTAATTAATTATCCGGACTACATTTTGAAATTAATTCCCCGAGAAAGTCAATATTAGTTGCTGCAGAATTGATAATTGAAGTACGTTTGCGTTCTCTTTGATATTCTATTTAAAATGTGAATAAAAAAATGCTGTTAGCATGCATTGAACGCGTGCATGCCCTCAAGATAATTATTGATATATGAAAAAAAACTGCTCAGTTTTCATTTTTTGCTTTGATAACTTAAAGAGCATGAGCGTGTTTCCGGCTTGTTTCAGTGCACTAACTTGAAGGACGGGCAGAAGAGTTGGATAAATTACCGAATCTTCCCTGACAGATAGCTAAGGATAAAAGAACTGATTATTTTCCCTCAATTTCCCATGACCAAAGCCACTGTAGCTTATCTTAAATACCCAAAGCGTGGTGCCATTAATTGATTAAAGTGCTGCGAAGTAATTTTCTGCTTAAAACTAACGAAATTGTTGTAGTAGTTAACATTTTAAGTTGTGATTATTTAACTAATATTGTAGTGTAATATTTACCTACCGTTTCGTAGTCATTCGCTACACTTTTCTTACGGTAAATTAGATTTAATTTTTAGCACAGAGGTAATAATTGGAAACAATCAAAATTATAATTTTTGAAATAATAGATCTCTTAGGATAAATAATTATTTAAGTAATTTTACGCAACGAGTTGCCAATCTTAAGCAAAATATTTTATTAAAATTATGTCAAAATTAACATTTTTAGAATTTATTTCTCCTAAATATTTCTTTCTTTGCCTACTCCCTATTATGTTTCTTCATGAGATGAATATAAGAAGAGAATCTGGTATACCTAGAATCTGTTTTTCTAATATATTTTCAAATTTAAAACGGTACGAAAAAAACGGAATAAAAATGAGTGTTTTAGGAAAAATCTAGCGGTGAGGCGATCCCATTATCTCGTTAGATTGGAAGATGAGATCACAGTCAAAGGTCACACGAAATGCTCGTAAATATCATAAAAAGAGGAAACTAAGAACTTCCAAACTTCCCAGCATCCATTTCGTGGCCACAACAGAAGAAAAAAGTTAGAAACTCCACTACTACCTCAAAGACAAGTCTAAAATTCTAGCTAAAGAAAATGAAACGGTTGTACGTATGCAAGTAAAAATTGCTGCCTTATATATCTCTTTTGCAGCCGACAAATTTAATACCATTTATAAATACTAGCGTATGGTATGCCCATGTTGTAGGTAGTTATTGTTGCTATTTTTCCCCAATAGTCTACGCCAAACACAACCTGCGGTGAATCGGTTAAGTTAAATGAGGGCGCAGAAGCGGGAAACTCGGTGCAGGCACACGAAGCACGGGGCGCGGGCCGCGGTGTGTGGCATTGCGGGGAGTTGTTGGAGGAGGGGTAGGTCGCAGGGCGGACGGAAGGAAGGGGAGCGTGGAGTCGGGGGGGTGTAGGGGGAGGCGTCAAGACGAGGAGAGGCCGCCTCCGCTTGCTGCGGGGGCAGAAGTCTCCAAAGGTCGCGGCAAAGGCGATAAATCCGACCGGACATGTACGCTGTGAACAATAACACAGCGAGCCTCTGCAGCAGCGTAAGAGAGGCGGATTAGGAGGTTGCGGGGTGCGAGATATTTCGGCTCTAGTTCACCACACGGAACGAGGGTGCTGTTCCTCGAGCGAACGAATTAGCCGCCCTTGGGTTATTGACGAGAAGGGTTAAAGGGTTGAATATTCCAATTGGCACAACCATCATCGCCGAGGGCGGTCTAATTTTTTCGTGCACCATGGGCGTGGCAAGTTGTCAGGAAGGAAGAGGGACGAGATAGAGAGAACGGCGGATTCAGCATCGATAAGCTTTTAAGGGAGGTTACAGTACTGGGAACCCCTTGTGAATGGATCACGTAAACTGAAGATTTTTACTTTTGGTTAAGATGTTGGGGTGATGAAATCGCGGTTGATAAAAATATCAATAAAATGACAATAAAAATGATGCGTGATATTCTATGTGCGTAAACATTATCTCTCGATTTGGAGATATTCCACAAAAGGAATTCCTTTTGCAACCGAGTCCAAGCAAGGTGACCGCCACTTATGAACTGGGAACAACGAAGCCAAGTGCAATGGCAGAAGCAACCAGGATGTCCCTTCACACAGCGTTGTTGTTGCGAAACAAGATTGCGGTCACATCGATGAGATTAAGATTGAAAACTTTCAAATGTGACAATCCAAGTGACAAATAATCCTCTTTTTCTTTCAGAGTTTATCTAAGAGGGCAGTAACCAATTGTGACAGGAGGGACCTCTCCGTTCCCATGGTGGATTTTAGATGTTTTCGCTTGTGTTGGCATTCACTGACCTTTGAATGTAGCTCACGAAACTTAAATAACAGGACGTTCGACCGCTCAAAAATAGATTTTAATTTGTGTTCATGTTTTTCTTTATAATTTATTTGCGGCCAAAGGTCGTCGAGTGTCATATTTTTTCAGGTAAATGCCACCGAATCAAGTCAATTACTTCCCTAATTCCATGTATACATTGATTTCAAGGGGACGTGTTTACCAGCTAATACAGAGCCGCCAATTCTAATTCCGCCCATGGAATGATTGTAATGTGCAGCAGTGTCGCATGCCCGTGACTGTCATGGACCCGGGGGTGTTGCAATGATCATTTGATATATAAAGTTGCAATCAATGCAAATAACGACGCCTGGAAATCCTCAATTTTACATGGACAGCCATAATTATGGAGAATCTATCACGTGGAGGTGGGTTTTGGAGAGTTACAGGAACATGGAATTTCGATACTTTCCCGCAAAATATGAATGCTAATTTATATCTAATTGACTGTGGCAACTTGTAAAAGTTACCTGAGGGAAACTAAACTTACTTAGTGAAATAAATAATTACTATTTATTTCACTTTTAACCTTGACTTCCAATGTTAAATGAAAATTAGAGTGAGCCATGTATGATGATGAATCTACATGGAAAAGTTTATTTTTTTTGCTACAATAATGATAAAATGAAATCAAATATCGCCAAATACGATAATTAGACATCAGTTCTTCCTATTCCCCACTAAATCAAATGAAGTCGTGTAGATTTCTTAAAACCGCATGAATATATCTAAATGACGATCGATACCACCTATATGCATAAATCATCATCAACTTCACGGAATAAACAAAATACATTTTTAGAGGAGTATTTTTACTCAAAAATAGTCAGATATTGAACACTGAAATTAGCTAAAAACTAATATAATTACATTTCATAACGCGAGAGTATTAATGAGGACAACTCTCGTGTAGAAGTACTCATTTATAGAATATCTAACCGTAAACCCTAAATAGTAGTCGATTTACTAAATAACTTCATTCTTTTCCTCTAAGATGGAAACGCTCTAAAGTGCCACTCTGAGGTAAGCTCACAAATAGGTTACTTATATTTTTGTATTCTACCGGTTGAGGTAGGTTTTAGATGGGCAGAGCCAATATAATTTCTTCTAACCAAACACACAACCAGATATCGGGAACTACAGCAAGCCCCTCTTTAAACAACATGACTAGCCCTTCATTGTCTGTTTTCCTTTGAGTCTAAACCTAATCTTTTCCATCTTCAGCAAATGCATTTTCAGAGTCTCAAATCTACGCCTATCATTCTCCTTCAACGATCAATTTTCCATGCCATACAAAACCAAACTCCATATCAAAGTTTTGACGAGCCTTTTCTTAAAATTCTTGCTCAACGTACATGTCGTCTATCTATTCCCGCCTTCTTGTGAAAGCCTCCTTGTCTAATGCAATTCTTCACTTATGTGCTCGCTACTTTGACCATTTTGGTCCAAAATACTTCGGAGAAAAGTATACTACTAATCCACCGACTCCAGTTTTTTCCCCTCTTATTTTAACGTTTAAATTTTCCTTTTTCGCTCTCGAAAATCGCATAATTTTTGTTTTTACATTAATCATCATCCCATAAATATCGCACTGACCTTTTGATGTACTCAGCAGAGTTTTCAATCCCTTGGCTGACTGAAAAGTTAAGCTTTGTCACCCGTTGATCTTATTTTTATGAACTCCTCATCGATTTTCATTATTACCTCTAGTTCTTCCCATGCTTCTCTAAACCATTACCTCCTCATATTCGTTGAATAGCACAGATGATAATGGACAACCCTATCTTATTCCTCTTCCTAACAGTGCCTACTCGGGCTCTCCATCCGCCACTCTCACCTACGCTGCCTGTGGCATGTACGAGTACAGCTTGCGGATGTCTGATTTCCCTCCCTATTTTCTGCGAGACATTTTATCAAATTTACGCTATCAAACGCTTTCTCGGAATCTAATAAGCGAAAAAATACATCCTGATTGTATTATGTTTCTCTCTATTAGTGAACTCATTACCGCTCTGGCATCACGTGTGACTCTCCCCGAATCCAAACTGATCATCCCCAAGAATTCATTTTCCCTGCTCTTCATCCTCTTATTGATTATTCTGAAGACAACTTTAACTGTTGGCGAAATCATATTTCTTGTTCAGTATTCTTCTCTTATTTCTGCCTTTCTCTTCTTTGGATTAGATTCCAAAACTGATCCGACAAAGTCTTCCTGCCGAATTCTTCCATCAAAAATGCTACAAATTAGTCCATAAAAACTCCTCTTTTCCTTAGCTTTTATATAGCTCCTTTTCCCATCTTTTCCTTAACTTTTATATAGTTCCGCGGATATGTTTTCTACCCCATGGTCTTGATTTCAATTCCCTTAAAACTATTTTTAACCTTTCATCAAGTAAGCCTTTACCTAAGCTATCCTCATCAGCGTCATATTCTCTTTCTATGTGTATGCTTGCTGGCCATACCATCTTTACCATATAGTTCATCTATGCATTCTTTCAAACTCTCGTGAATCTTCTTTGGTTCAATTGATATTATTCATGACTTATCTTTGGTTGTTTGGAATGATGTTCCCTTTTGATTTCCTTACAGTGATTTCCCCTTCCCGTGTAACGCACCAATTTCAACCCTCCTTTCAAAACTTTCCAGACCCTCGAACTGCATCTTTCACCACGCTTCTTTTGCTCTATTCATTACCTGTCTCAATTTGATATTAAACTCTTAATACTTCCTTCTACCTAATTTTGCATTTAACTTCCTCCATTTCCTTTTCTCGTCTATTTTTCTGATATTCTCTTCCGTAATCCGTGGTTTCCATTTCCTATTTATATTCCTATAGTTTCTTTTGCGACGTCGATATCGCAATTTTTATTTGTTCCCAATTTTATCTGTAGTACCCTGCTCTCTTTCTTTGCTCAGAATGTTTCCCTACACTCTGCAAATACTTCTTCCCTGTCGTTCCATTAATGATTCCAAATATTTTTCCGAAACCGTCTTCCCTCTTTTTATCTTTTTTAATCGGACGCTACGCTGACGCGAGTCCGCATCCGCTCCCGGGAAACTGTGCGAATTGATCAATGTTTTTCCAAATATGTACCTATCCATAATATACAGGTATCCTGATACTTTTCTGCCTTCCTGGACATTTCCAAGTGTTCCGAGGCCTTGTGTGGTATCTAAACCACGTGTTGGTGATATTGTCCCTTGTCTCCGGCAGAACATTGTTGCCTTCTCCCCTCAGTCATTCCTTATTCCTAAACCGTAGTCCCCAACCTCATCACCATCTCTTCCTTCACCTAGCGTGGCATCACTATTAAATGTTTCCCCAGGGAAATACCCGCGATTATGTCCTCTAACTGATTGTATACCCTGTGGTCCTTCCTCCTTAAGATTGCCTAGTTGTATTTATACCTGAGTAATGACCAAGTTCGTTGGTTCTGCTTTTATGCCTTAAAACAAGTAACTATTTTTAAAATGCATAATATTGGAGAAAATATATTTTAATAATGAGATTGTTTATAATTTACCTGGTAAAAATGGCTTGAATGCATCAAAAGGCTACGTGTTCTCCAAAATATGTTTGTCGGACGGGTAGGAAACTTGGGACTAGATTTTAACAGCATACGATAGTAGGTGTTTGAAAACGACAGCCTGATCTCAAACGTTGCAATGTGAAAACATGAATAACTTCACTCAGGATGCATGTTTTATACAATTTTAATTGGAAAGTTGTAAATTATATATGCTTTTAATATTTTAAATTGTGAATGTTAGATGAAATTTGTTTTCATTCCTAGTCTTGTTTATTTTTGATCTGATATAATTCTTTGGTAGGCATTTGCTTCGTAATTTATTTTCCATTGCTGTTCATTTGCTTATTTTTCCTTTAGTGGAGAGTGAATCACAGACTTGCGCACAGCAAAGCCCCTACTGCAAGCACCCCCTCCTATTTCTCCAGTTGATCCTAGCCCTTGTTAAAGAGGTGTATTACATTATCGGCCATCGAATTCTTATCTATACCTCGCCCCCGCATAAGTTTCACATATGTGCTAAAATACTTCATCATTCAGGGCGCATGTACTCGATATTTTTGATAGTTGGTGTTAAATCCACTTTAATTTCATCCACCAACTTATCATCTTTTAATTTATTCAGCACCCTGCTTGTATTCTACCTCTATCTAGCTTATTTTCTTCAATCTTTCCGACATCACTATCCCAAATTATTGTGATCAACACTCATTATATTTTCTTTACCGCATATTTCGTCAAAGAACAGGTTTCATAATCGTCAACCGCTACGCTCTCTGTATAGTCCTCAACTTATGACTTCTTTTTGCCTCTACCTGAATAGTGTAAATTTAAAACTTTTAGTAATATCCATCTTTTTCGCCAATTCTTATGTTACTGCCAATATTCCCAATCTAATTTTCTTCCTACAATGTCCATTTATAACGGGGATCTCTCTACAAAATGGCTTGTTGCTGTTCTCTTAGTACCTGCCACCCCCTTCCTTCATAGTCTCCCACGTTGATGTCTTCCAACGCCTGTATCTCAAACTCCATTCTTAGTATTTTTTTGTCATTACAGATTCATCCATTAGGTCAATAATTGCTTCCCCAGGATTCATCCATGTCTCTCTTCTCCTGGTCTTCGATATCATTTTCCTTTCACCTATTCTTCGAAAGATTCACCCATTCCAGTTGCTTCACTTTAATTATCACACTGCAGTTTGTATTTTAATTGTTTTGAACGTGGTTTACTCTGCTTATGCTATCACGAATATCTCGTCATCAATGTAAAGTAAATTCTATACATACATTTTTGTGAGCAGCTTTCTCATCTCCCAATGAGCATCATTAGCCACTGGAACTTTCCTGCAGCTATCCTTCTTTTCCCCCTCTCGCTTTGGTTGCTTTTGCTGATCTTGCTGTCTTACGATATTAGCATATTTTCCTCAGTTGCTGAAAGGTGTGCCCTTCCTATTTTTATAAATTCCATTGCAGACCATAGCTTTTTTTTGGTTCTTCTTTTTCTTGATTTTCAATATTTTCAAAACTTTCGCAGAGAGTCAATGTCGGTTCTTATTTTTTCTCCGCAAATCCCATGCAAGCGCAAGATACCTAGCACACCTCCATGTTTCCGTACGCCGTCACTGACTTCTACATGAATTTAGGATCAGGACGATAAAGAGCATCCCCAATTAATTCGATTTTAAATTGAAGTTATTTTTTCTTTCTCTTTCCTCAAATCCAATAAATACGACTTACTCCCGACTCGTGTACTATTGACATTGCTTATCCTTGAAATTCTTTGTAATTTCTGTAACTACCTGAACCGTAACCACATCCTGAGTTACGATGGTTCACCGTTGACCACAACTGAAGTATTCGTTTAAGGAGGAAAGTTCAGAGGAATTCTATGAATGAATTACGAGAAATAGGTGACGGCAAACGTCAGCACGAAGAAATGGGAAGGAATAATGAGAAAGGAAGATAGCAGGAAATAGCTTAGGGAGCTGAACTTTACAAATCCCCAGATTGAGAGCATATGATGACGATGAGCATTGCATCAGTCCACCTTAGTCAAAGGCTTTCCCAAATCCTGCAATTCACCAAAGAGAGGATGTTCTTTTTGTATGTGTTCTCTTCTGCATGCTAAGCATGATAGCTAGAATAAGTTTTCTCGTTCCCCTACTTTTGCATTCTAACTAGTCCTCATTACAATCTTTCATTTCCCATTCAATCCTTCTCACTATTCAGAGTACTCCTCCGTTTTCCCTATTCGTTCTTTTTAAATTTAATCTAGTCATAATATCCGATTAAATATTACTCAAGTGCGTGATTGTTGGACTTGCCCGAATTAATATCCTTCTAGTTCCATTATTAACTTATCTTTTCTTCCTTTGTGTATTTCTTTCTTGCTAAAAAAGGTTCATAATTCTCAAATCCAATTTCTCTCTTGGTTATCTTTTAACGTATAAAATGATTGATGATCGAAATTTTCAGGCTTGGTAACTAAAAAAATACCAATATCTCAGAATGTACCTTGAGTTGAGCAATTTAACCTCAGGAAAGATGAGATTGTGTGAGATGAACTTCAATTTACCGCCAGGTTTGCTATTTTGAATGAAAACGAAGATAAAGATACGTTTCATTTGGTTTTTTACTCCTAACTTGCTGAATTGGTACTCAACAATCCAAGATATGAATGACCCCAAGGAATATTTTGTTCAGTCTTCAATTTTGAACGGTTTTAGTGATCGAATTACTAAGAGCAGTATTTTTTAACTCTATTCTCCTTGAGAGTATCAATTCGAGAAAGCTGGCCTTAGTAAAGTCTGGTCTAGCAGGAAGGACGGAAACTCAAGTTCCCCCTCGGACGTAAATTGAATGTTTCTTTTAGCAGTAATTGCTTTTTTTAAATCGTGCAACTAGAACTGAACCTGTCAAGGGAAACGATTCGAATAGGGGAGAAATGAGCATACCTTCCGTTTCATGGATGACATCGTAGCGATGTTAAAAATTCGAAAAGACCAAGACTGAAAGAAGTGGATCAAGTTATTGAATGGCAAAATATCAAGCGTAGATCATCTCAATGGTAAGTGTTTGCGACAAAAGGGAGTCTACGCCCATAGAAGATTGAGTTATAAATAAGAAAGCAGACGAGAAAAAATGGACTAGTGTAGCACTCGATGGATCATTGGGAAATCAAACCAGAGAAAAAGACCCATATGTGAAGTCAATTGTTGTAGAAGAGTAGGAGGAGACGTATGTGACATAATTAATATCAGAAAACCCTAGAGCATTGAGCCTGAATGAAAAATCAATTCTTCGCGACAGCTAAATGGTGTCAGAAAAGAATAGATTCTTATGCCGCCGTTCATTTAAATGGGAATGCGAGATACTATTCAGTTTTAAGTGGCAGGAAGAGGGATGACCCAATTTTCGCAGATATTAAAATTTAGGAGCTCTAAAATTTTGCAAAATTTTCGGGACTTTGATTTGAGTCCGGGTTTATCCTTAGATTACTTTCAGATTGATGGGTATTCTTCTCCCGCTACATCCAACTGGTTTCCTCCCTCGATGACTGGTTATTTAGCAGTAGTTTTGTATCCATTAAAACAGTCCATGGACGCCAAACAGATAAAATAAGAAACGAGAATTAAGCAGAAGAGATAAAGGGCATAGGAACACCAAATGAAAAGATCAGCCCGGTAACCCCAGCATGCTTTGAATTTCAATAACTTAAGAGTACTCTTACGTATTGGTTGGGAGAATGATAGAAGATCCCTTTAAATTAGACCAAGTGGGAACACGAAGGCTAATAAATGGACAACTCGAGAATGAATCTCTATCAGAACGTAAGAAGAGCATTGGCATTGATAAAAAAAGCCTACTGTATTCGGCTACTATTGCAACTTGATTAGTACTGAATGAATTGTACGAAAAAAGCTTAGCCTTTGGAAACCCAAATGTATGTTAAAATCTATATATTCTCCAAACCAATTCTAATAGAGATAATTTTTGATTATTATGGCTATTTCATGCCTTAAAAAATGGGTAAGTTTAGAATTTTACCTGAACTTCTCTTTACAATTTTCGTTGGGATTCGTATCAACTGTATTCTACAAGGTACCTTGCAAGGAATTGATGGGATGTGTGGTGCGACTTTACAACCTCAATGAAGGTTCAGAACAAGTAAGAGTGTCTAGAACAGAAATGACGATGAAGGCATTGAAAAACAACAAATAGGAGATGTTTTGGGAGATGTGTCACGGTTGGTAACAGCGATGCGGGCGGCACATTGGGTGGCCTTGAGAAAGTACTCATATGAAATACCAATTACCCTTTCCCCATTGCTCTCGCACTAGATTTCAAAGCAAATGGTCCTATTCTCATACTAATAAGAGTTTTCAGCTAACCTTAGACTTTGGCGTGAGAATTCAGGCTGAAAAGAAACTCCATTGCTGTGTACGTAAAACTGCCTGTCGTTAAATCTTAGGAAAATTGTTTAATAAATAGATTTTTTTTGCTTCTGTACATCAACTACGTACAGTTTTATTGGTGTATCCGAGGTTGCTACGCTGATTTTATTATTATTCTAGTGGGATGCATAGCAGATTTTACATTGATTTATTTTTTATTTATATACCCTGCAAGCCACCGCTACAGTATTTGGCAGGGGGTGAATACACACCCGGATATTTGCATCAAAATTGATACTAAATATATTGGAAGTATTTTAGCGCGTATTGCAAATAAACACGCCAAATAGCTGCCTTCTTAAAGTCAAAAATATTTGCATTAAACTTATTATCTCACAACTTTACATAAAATCAAATATTAAATTTTATCAATTTTAACTTCAATTTGGAAATTAAATGGTGCGATATTTTTGTTACGAAACTTGATAATGTTGCATACTTAAATGCTTCGCACTATAACCGCATACGTGGTCTTCATAGGATAAAGTTCACAGATACGGATAGTGACCTTGTAGAAGCTATTTCTGTCTGCGAGGGACTCTTCAACATAGCACTTATTTTTATTTTCTGGCAATACATATTTTATATTTTTCGATAAAATTTTTATAAATGTTTGCCTTCACTCTAAGAGAATGGCAAACGTGTTTATGTTTGAGCAGTCGTGAAATTTAGTTATGCATGTATATCTTTATTCATGTATGGAATATTCAGCAATGTTCTGTCTTTTTTGCTACTTTTCCTCTGCTTGAACCCAATCAAAATACTTGCACCAATAATCTCTACTTGAAATGGATATGTACACGAAAAATGACGGGTCAGTTAAAAGCCCTCTCAGGTTATTATAGCCCTCTCAGCCCTGGCAGGTTATTATACAAAAATGTAGGAAAGCACAATGCAATTAAGTATTCTAATATTTCACGATAAAAAAGAGTACTTTTTAGGTACAACTCGGTCGTGAAGAATCCAAATGACGGATTCACATTCTACAGAAATTTTAATATGAAAATGGGTTAGATGGAAATAGAAGCATTTTAACGGCATCTTGCGGAATAGGGACAATCTTAAAGAAAAGAATTAGCGAAGACAGGTGAAAAATAAATGATATGTCACCGTACACAATTGTTTATATGAGGAAAGACGTTTCTACGTGGAAAATAATTAAGCTGTAATAAATGCAGTTTGGATGTCAATCGATAGCAGTGCAGTGTGGGTGAAAGGAGAGTCGGTAGGCGTGTATAGTGAGTGTTTCCCTTTGCCTGCCCAAAAAGAAAATTCCTACTGCGGGCCTAAATCTTGGCAAAATCAAATAATAAGATCAATTGGACATGCTATGACTATCATACGAAATAAAGAAAATAAATTAAGTCAGGCGTGAAATCTCATTTCAATGACTCGTTCATGTTAAAATGGACGCAGAAATTCGGAAGCCAGGAAAGAGACATTCCATCTCTAAATTTATCTAATTAATTTAGTCAAAAATAAAAATTAATTTCGTCACTCGTGACATGTGGAAATTAATGACAAATTATTTTCTCCATTCATTGTTTTCTTTTTGTGCTTCAACACCAGTCTATACATATGCATCACTCAGTATCACCTAGCACCTCTTAGAGGGACTAAACAATACACATTCTGAAGAAACCAGTACCTCTCTGAGGCTAGATAACCACCCTCAACTCTCTTCAAACACTCAAGATGCTTTCTTTGACTCGCTATGTTCCTTTCATGGCTGAGGTGTTCATAAATATTTACCGATACAAAAGCGTTAGTGAGGGGCACACGAGGAACTGGGACTAGCGAGGGATATGCCACTATATTCATGAATACTAAGAGCGATGATATTCTTTGGAAGTGGAGGTAGTTTTTTATATTATTTTTTTATTATCCTCAAACTCTTGCAGGTAAAATTTTAATCAGGGATTGCTGATATAACTGTGACAATTTTAGAATTATTCTCCTCGTTTGATTACAATCGCTCTGACTGAAACAAAATTTAGAAAACATTTGCGCTTATAGTAATCTAAAAACTGTATTTTTCTCACCCATTTTGCGTCATGATAATTAAGGCAAATTTCAAAAAGCCACGAATCAAAAATGTTTCCTTTTTTATAAAATCATTTGCAAAATATCACTAGGGAAAAAAGCATAAATTTGAAACAACCTCATATGTAACGTATTTCCCTTAATTTTTGATGAAAAGTCATTTCCTATAAAAAATTGATTCCTTATAAGTTTTTACCATACAAAAACACTTTAACCTTCATTTCCACCCCACAAACAATTCTTTAGTAACCAGATATTTTCCTCTTTCAGGATTCTTTGTAATAGGTAGTAGGCAAAGATAAGCTCTTAATCATTCAAAAGAAGGGACTCTATACATATAGTAGATTGAGCTTGAAAGATCTATCTATCTTTAAATATTAGTGTCAACTTTCTAGCACTTATCATTATTTCAAAGTTCAAAATCGTGAGCGAAACTCCTCAAACTACCCTTATTTCAGTAGATAGTAATTCACTTTCCACAAATTTAACAATGCAATTTTGATTATTCAGCTTCTCTCATTCGGTCAAATATTCTGTCAGGCTACTAGAAATAGTTGAAACCTAACAAAGGCAACCCTAATCTTAAGATAAAAGGGAATGGTGACAGGGAAATCGATTCCATATGTTCATATGTACATATCGTTTGCTTTACATAAAGGTTTTCCCCAGATTTTAATATTTTTCAAAAATGTGGATTTGGTCCTTTTTTTTCAATCATTTCTTAAGATTTTTTGTATAAATGTTGATATCGTGCCATCTTTAATCTTAGAAAAATAAAAATTTTATTCACTCTATAGTGAAGGTATGTCTTCTAAAAATTTTTAAAATGATAATTAATTACTCATGAGAAAAACTTTTAAGATCCTTTGCGTATTTTAGCCTCAAATTGATCGTCGGAATATTAGGAATATTTTTAAAAACAAGCATACATTAATGGGATTGAAAAAAGACAAAAAATGGATTTGACAAAGTTTTCCATTTTGCAATTAAAATCTTCTGAAAAATCTTATACAATTGAAAATCAATTCAACAAAAAGCTTCCCTTGCGGATATTTCGAACTTCCATTTAACAAAACAGTAAAAGACAGTTTCAAAAATGAAAAAATCGCAAATCGTGCGTGCAAGAATTCAGTACGTATTACCAATCCTTGATATCAAGTTTTAGGGGTCTTGGATCGTAAAACTATTTCACAAGACACATGGAATCAGTAAGTTGGCAACTATTTGATGCGTAATCTTCCAATGAAATAAGCGCCTTTTATCCGATCCTTAAGAGCCGCTTTAACAGCTTATAATTGATAAATCACATCAAATTCTTTACGTTCTGCCATTAAAACGTAGCTGATGCGAAATCTTTCTGTGTTGGCAAATGTCCGAGGAATACATGGAAAGCAACCCATTTTTGGAATCCAGTCATATAATTGTGAATTCGAAAGCCTGAATAAATTTCACTCTTTTATTCAGGCAAGGTTTCAATGATGGAACTGTGTGTAGATACTCGTATATGTGAAAGAAAATCAGCGTTTTTTAGAGTGAAAAGACTGTTTTCTTCAGCTCAAAACGCACGAGGTTTAGCTGTAACTGACATGTAACAATTGCGCATGTGCCACTATTTTTAGTGACGCCATAGTGGAGCTGCAGTTGTGAAATGTCCATCAACAAACACTTCGTTTGAGATTTTTCACCAATGTAACATATTATTTAATAAAAGAGGGGACAATAAGGTATTTTTATAAAGTAGGAGATTAACGGCGTCAGTTGCTCTTCAGAAATATGACAATTCTGGGTTAGAGCGTCGGTTTTATTGCATGAATATCACCGCACGCTGGATTTACAACGAGGTGAAAGTATACGTTAGTACTTACCTTGAAGTAATGGCTGCTGTTGATGAACTTACGACGCGGACTGATCACAGCAGAAAATCAATCCTTCGGAGGTAGTCAAATCTTTTATCCCGACGTTCTCGAAATGCTGGGAACGGAGACCTGAAAATCTTCTTCAGCGGATGAATCCATGTGAGATGCACTGTCAATAACAACTCTTCCCAATCGCTTGAAAACTCGAGACTGGAGTCCCCCGCGGAAACACGCGGGGATGGAGTTTGATCCGCGCACGGGTCACTGCGCACCACAAGAAAACGATGACCACTCTGCCGCCCTCGATCACATAAACGCTTTAATCTATGCCACGGCGTAAGGGGCAGGTGGAGGACCTCAGACTGTTTATTCCGTGTCATGCAGAATTCAACATCCACGCGTTCTCCAACGAAATATGTAAAACTACTCTCGAAGCGTGTAACTTACGGGAAGATTGTGTGTAGATACGCACCATCTTTCTACTTCCTCCAGACTACGAGTCTTAGCACGATAGCAGTGACTAGAAAAATTCGTGTACTTCAATGAAAAGCCATACATATAATTAATGTTTTATTCGTTCCGCAGGTTCCAGAAACTTCTTGGTAATAATTAGGGAGGAATGCTTAGGATAGCCTACGAGAAGCGGGTAACGGAAAATGTTGGTGCAAGAATCAGCGATAATAAAAATATGGGCTGCAGGGAACAGGATGTCGATTACAGAACTGTGATTCATGTACTGTAATGATGACGTGAATTAACTAACTGCTAATATCTGCCGCGCCAAATGCCTTGAGTGGAAAATTCAACAAAAGAGCTCAGGTGTTAATACAAATCTTCCTGTTTCCTGGTTTGAAATGAAAAAATACTGCTACTACTACTAAAACTCGTAGCAACTAGAGCAACAGCATTAATTCATCGGGAATATAATTTTTTGAATGGGTTTTCAGGAATATATGGCTTAATCATGGTTCCAAGAGAATGTCAACAATGTGAGTCCAACATGAGACTTCGTCGTCTATGGTTATTTGGTCAAAATAGCTTTCATTGCATCCTTCTTCGATTTGAGCATCGTTTTTCTATGCGCCTTGCATTAAGACTCAGGAGCACATCGTAATGGAATATTAAAAGATAGCCTATGCGACTCGTTGGCTCAAGACAAGACTCGATAAGAAAAATCATATTTACACCTTAAATGTTGATGTTTCGAAAAAATCATCGTACCAAAAAAACATGGAAATATTTCATAAGTTCTATGTCATAATTATGGTTCATACTTAAAAGTTGAATTAGATATATTCCAAATTACTTTTGTGCTCTTTTTTATGTCTGTCTATTCGTACTTGCGTTGGTTTACGCCATCTAGCTCCCTCGTTTGATTTATTATTCATATCCGCATAAAACATATGTAATTTTATTAGCTAACGGCATCTGTATTTTATTGTTTTATTAGGTATTATTCTACAATATTTACATTCTTGAAATTACTTGGAAATAGATATGAAAGAGAAAAAATTATGTTTAATGGTATTAATTACTACTGTTATATATATAATGCGACCTATTTACATAATGCGACCAATACCTTCCTATGCGACTTACTCTTCCTTCTTTGAGATCATCCTTAATTTCTTCTCTTCGGCTTTCCACTCGAAGGGTATGTCATTAAAGGTATTAGAAATATTTTCAATAAAATTGGGGAAAATTTTATTCACATTATTTATTATGCAAAAGTTTATTTTTTATGATAAAATGTAAGCCTGCGCGGAGCATGTGGTACAAAGTTCATTTATTTGCCTCCGGTATAGCGTCAGCGGTCGCTGTTAAATGTTGAAATGTGTTCAATTTGCCTGCACCTGCTGCTGTGGATGAAAAGTGTTATCCGCGACGGTGTTTTATATAAATATTTTTCCCGACCTACCATTCTGCTGTCATTCTTAGAATTGAAAGTATGCTGAATGCAGGATGGTGAGCATAAATAGGAGTCGCATTTATTACTTTGGGATCATTGATGACATGATTCTAACGTAAAATAGGTGTAGATAATGAAAGAAAAAATCCCACATCACCTGAAAGAGGCAAAAGAAACATTTGGGCTAAATATTAATCGAATTGGAAGATGTTTAATGGCAGAAGGAGCAATTAAGATCTATGTAATAATTGAAGTAGTGCGGATAAAAAGATAAAGGTGCCATATCAGGGCACCTCAAAGGACTCCCGATGCAAAAATGAGAAAAAGCAAAAATTGCCCTGGATGCGGTAGATTTTATAAATTAAAGAAGAGAGTACCAAAACAATTATTGAACATTTTAAAGAAGAGGATAGCATAGTGCTACGTTTTGAGTCGCTATTCTTTACGGATTAAAAAAGTTGTCATGGCAGGAATAAGACTCAGGATAGAAATTTTTGAGATGCGGATTAGGAGAAGAAATGTATGCGACATATGGTAGGATAAAGTAACGCATTATATAGTAGGATAGGCAACGAGATTTTCAGAAAATTCAATGAATACTAACCGATGAACACTGCAAAGAACTGATAAATTCATGCAAATCTACACGATAGAGGTGAATGCGATACCCATACGAAAATCTTTTTGACTTACACGCATACAAATACATATACTATCAACTATCATGCACATGCACCTACGAATATACCTTATGTCTACCCAATGTTTAATCTTGTCTTGACTCGTAAATCGAATGTCTTTCCTACTTCTATTGTGCCTATGTTAAGTACAAACCCCTATTCCTTGCACCAATCCGATATTGTGTCTAAGTCTCTAAAGAGTAGCTCGCAATCTGTTGAACCCCTTATTTCCCCGTATACCACCGTGTCGTCCGCAAGAAGTCTGAGATTGCTACTAACGTATGAGTTAAAAAAATATATATTAACAATAGAAGCGGGCCTATTATACATCCCTGGGGGATCCCCGAAGTCACATCAATATCTGTTAAGTACAACCTATCGATAAGAACTATTTGTTTGCGATTTTACAAGAAGCCTCTAATTCAATTTATTATTTTCTCATTGATACGTACCATAGCATTTAAGTTTGTGTTAAAATCTACCATGTGAGACAATCGGAGACTTTCTTGAAATCCAGAAATACTGCATCAACTTGTGTGTGGTTTTCTCCCGATCTAAGTAAATCGTGAATGAAAAGACCCAATTGTCTTTCGCAAGATATTCCCTTCCTAAATAGGTGCTGGTTTTGGCTTAGTATCATCCTGCTACCGAGAAACCTCATAATGTTACTGACAATAATGTATTGTAATATTTTACAAGAGTTCCATGCTAAAGAAATGGGTCGGTAATTGATGTGTTTCTCTCTGTCGTCGCCTTTATAGATGGGAGTTATATGTGCTGCTGAGTGATCGTAACATATTTGTTCGTAAAAATTTTTGCGCAAAAAATAATTGTATTTCATATAATAATTTCAATGGGTTGCATATGTGGTACAAGTTTAATTGACTTGAATTTAGTATTACGTCAGTAGGAGTCTACAATTTTAAAAATGTCCAGTTCGCCTATGCCTACTTCTGATGATGAAAGAGGAATCGAGAGCAGTGAGCTTTAGAATAACGTAATTTTTTAGTTTTGAAAATCATCACTTAAGTCCGTAAAACGCTGCAGAGACAAATTGTATTCTCTTTCTGCCACTCGTTGATATGAAAATACTCAGATGGCAGTGAAATATGACGCAAATATTTTCATAGTGACGAATTTTCAAGGGTACACTATGCTATACTATATTCTGAATACCTAAGTTGTTCCGTGGGCTGGTCCTTAAAGGTGCACTGTGAAAGGCTAGAAATTAGGTCAGATGCCGAAATTCGTTTGGGTTGGCAAATATTCATGGAAAAGCATACACGAGTGGAAGTAAAACTCGAAAACTTCTCATACAGAGTCCCCTTTGGTAACCTGAAAGCAGGTTTTTATTGCTGCGCTCACCCCAATAGCGGGCGTTGTGAAGTACATCCAGTAAAAGACCAGAGACAAATATGAACCTTCGAAGTCTGGTGCTGGAAGTGAATAAGGCAGGCCTAATAGACAAAATAAAATATCGAATTATTAAAAGGCTAAAGAGAAAAACATAATATAGATTATTATGCCGCAAAGATATACTACATTGATCAAAAAGTTCCCGGAATTTATTCAGAAAATTAAAAATACAAGTTTATTCATCTAAATCTATATTGTCCCCTTCAAAGTAATCCCCATCGACTTCAACACACTTATGCCAGCGCTTGATCCAATCCTCGAAACATTTTTTATATTCGGTTTTCGGTATGTCCATCAGTGCTTCCTGCGATTTTTCCATTACTTTCTCTCGGCTGCTAAAACGCGTTCCCCGTAATGGTTTTTTAACTCGATTGAACAGAAAGAAGTCACAGGGAGCCAAATCAGGTGAATTCGGTGGCTGTTGGATGGTATTTGTTGCATTTTTCGTCAAAAAATTACGAATAATGATAGCACTGTGCGACGATTTCTGGTCTCTTTCGGCGAATTGCTTCACGCAAACGTCTCATAACGCCCAAATAATACTCTTTGTTTACTGTCTGGCCTTCTGGCAAAAATTCATGATGCACTACACCGTTGTAATCCATGAAAACCGTCAGCATTGCCTTCTTTTTTGACTGAAAACGACGTGGTTTTTTTGGTCTCGGCTCATTTGGTGAACGCCATTCACTTGCCTGATGTATGGATTGCGTGTCGTACTCATAAACCCACGTCTCGTCTCCAGTAATGATCCTTTTGATGAATGTGGGATCGGATTCAGCCTCGCAAATCATGTCTTTTGCGACGTCAACACGGTCTCTTTTTTGCATGAAATTGAGGTCTTTTGGCACCAACTTTGCTGCTACACGACGGAAACCCAAATCGTTAACCACAATGTCTTGGACGGATCCATAGGCAATGTTCAAGTCATCCGCTATTTCTCTGATGGTTAATTTGCGGTTATTGACCAACATTTCTTTTACTTTATCAATTTTTTCACCGACTTTCGATGTCGATGGTCTGCCACTGCGTTCATCATCTTCGATTGACTCACGACCACTTCTGAACCGCTCGTGCCACTGGTAAACGACCGTTTTTTTAGAGAATCGTTGCCGAAACACTTTTCCAAAATTTCCAACGTCCGTGCGCCACTAAATCCGTTTTTTACGCAAAATTTAATACAAGTTCGTTGTTGCAAATTTAAATCCATTTCTGCAATTGTAAAAAATCGCCAACACACACAGAGATAGATGTACTCTTGGCTACGTAACTTTTGCAAATGTCAAGTTATGACACTAAGATTTAAAGGGAATATCAACAACAGATGTACCAATTTAACAAAAAAAAACAGAACTCAAATCGGAACGATGGGAGCGCCACACGGTGGTTATTCCGGGACCTTTTGATCAAGGTAGTATTGTGAACATAAGCTAGAATTGGCCATAATCAATAGTAATATGGAAAAAATATTATTGTTATATTACCTTCTAAAATTCTTTAAAAAAACTTCAAAAGAAAAGAAAAATTGTTGCGATAAATAGATTTATCATAGACGTCAATGAATCTATCCTTTTTCATTTTGGCCAAGCTAAAATAGAGATAATAGTCACTCAAAAAGGCTGAGGGACATATGAAGGAATCCTCGCTATGGAATTGATTTGAAATAACAAATTTAAGCCTATTTACTATAGTAAACTGCGAAAAGAATATTGAAAACGTTTTTCTAGGTGGTCGTACCTATGTTCTCAGTCATGAAAAATAAACAGGAGTTTGGAAATAACTTTGCTTAACTATTTATGTGGAAGCTGCAAAGTTATTTCCAAACTCCTGTTCGCAATGGATTTCCACAAAGTCTCGGCCTCAACCATCAGTCACAAGAAAAATACAAATCTATAGGCTTGAAAGTTATATGTACTTCCAATTTTCTGAGCAATCATGAAGATTATTTAATCAGAATTTTACATTTTGGATAATTTTATGGCAGTCTTTAACCATATAATGTCTTTTACTTGCCTGCTTTGAACATAATAACTATTAACTGTCTGAATGTCTGTAAAAAAACATTCAGGTACAGATCCCCCTGAAGTTATGTTATTCCCGCTAACCAATTTCACGCGACAAGTTTTGGAATAATCTGACGCTTGTTATGCTTTGATCAGTTGTGTTCAGCGGCCGGGGAATAAACTGAAATGGGATTCGAAAGCTGCACTTTGTTGTGAATATTGTAGTCTTCGATTGAACCAATTTTTTCGTATCCATTTCCCCTTTTTTCGCAAATTCTTAAAGAAAGTTAATCGATTTTTTACACCAAAGTTTACTACACAATGCCAATAGTGATTGTTGTGGATGTTTCTTTGTCGATGACAAGACCTGTCACGATATTAGAGACAGGTGAAGTTTTCCAGAGACAACATTTGGCTATTCATGGTATAAATACTATTCTTGATTACCTTGCAGTGCATTCCAAGCTTGAATTTGTGGCTCTTGTAAGTAATGATTTGAATTAACGGATGAGCTTGAATTTGTTTCCATTGCCAAAACCAAAATGTGCTGTTTTTTGTTACCTAGGTGGCTTTTTCTTCACTATATGAAATAGTGTCTCCTTTTACAAGAGATTTTGACTTGATAAAAGCAAAATTACAGCAATTAGAAGAGTTCGATAAGACATGTATTGAAACAGCTTTGCACGGAGTCAATTCGTTAGTTTTGGAAGAATGGGGAAGTATAACACCTTGCCAGGTATGTTAATGTTGCAGGCGCGAAAAAGGTTGTTGCAAGTATGTCCTACATAGTATTTGGTGTTTACTTTCGCAACGTTGCAATGTTATCAAGTATACAAAGGTGCCAGTTGAATACGTCTAAATACTTTATTATAAAATATTAATGAGTTTATTTTAAATAAGTATAATGTATACTGTGCTCAATAGATGGATGGATGAATCCGTCCTGGCAGTTTTCATTTTAACTTAGTCATCAAAATTCATCATTCAAACTTTGTGGATTTTAGCATATTGTTGTATTATAGTTTTAATTGCTGGATTAAGGCTTAGTGTAGTAGGTTTGTGAGCTCCAGAACACCTTATCGAATATTTGTATGATTTGTAAAACTGATCAGTTATTATTTTTTAAAATTATTAATCTAATTCACTGGGGTCGTAAGAATAACTTGATGCCTCTACACCTAGTTGATTTTAGTCTCCTAAAGTCTCTGTTGTTTTAATTGTGCTTTTATTCTTTCCAATTTTCATGCAGTTGACTGAACGGCTGCATCAGACATTTTATTTTAATCATTAAATTCCTGAAATCCAAATAATTTTCAATTTCAAGAAACTGCGGGAGATGCCGCAACAGTAACTTTTAATGGAGTCATCCGCTAACATGCAACAGTTTCATCCCGGTCAAGGCGAATGATTTTTACACTCTGAAATAGTTGCAATGATAATTTCCAATTATCCACTTAGCCAGAATTTAATTTACAGGAAAAGGAACTTCAATACAAAAAGAGGCTCAGCCCTAAATAATCAACCAAACGTGCCATCATACCCTCCTCGTCAGCCCCTTTCAAGGCAGGTTCTGTCAAGAAATTCCTGTTTGTAGTTTATGATGGGAAATAGTGTCTGTTACTTTCCTTCTTATCCCATACTGACCGTTTTATGTACAAATTATTTCCACTCTGCCCCACCCATGCATTTTTCAGTACACACTCTGTTCCTGAAACTCCTCGTCTTGAGAATCTCTGTGGCCGTATTCCTCTGCGACTTTCTCAATGTATGCCTTCCTTTCAATTTACATATTCTACACTCACTTTATCTCTTTGGTGACCAGACCATCATAGGTCTTCCATGCTGACCCATTCAAAGTATTTATTCATGCATACATTCCTCACCTTATCTCTCCTATTGTTAATGTGAACTCTCACTAAGTGCCATGTATCCACTAATTTAAGTTATCATTTGTGGCCACCCGGATGCTCCCAATTTCTGCTTGGATACAATGTGGGGAGAAGTACACTTTATATTCTGTCATGTTTGCCCCCTGACTAATTCATCATTTGATATATACCATGTACTGCCAGCAGCTATTTTGTGGGCAATTGTATGTATTTTAATATCTTCATCTAATGCTATCATCATTCACAAATATTAGGCCAAGATCCGTTAATCTTTTTAGCAATTTCACCACTGCCCCACTCTGTAATCATTTTTCTCCCTCTCCTCATGAAACACAACTATATACTTGTGCTGGATTCATTTACTCTAAATTATATTCTCTATACATGTCACTGAAGTTCTCCAAGTGCCCTTTCATATCATGTGAATGATGTCATGACTGAGAAAATTGTATTGGTTTCAAATGTATCTTTGTACAAACATACAAAAGATAGATAAATGGGCATGGCAGGCACGTTCATTTCAGTGAGAGCACAACTGTTCACATAATGTACTTGATAAATTTCCTTCGGATTTAAAATATTGTATTTATTGAGGAATATGAAGAATCCCATAAACTAATACTGCATGATTACAAGGAATATCAGTGGTGAATAACTGTAAGAATGTCAAACAGTGTCCTTGAGGTTCTAAGGCTATAGAATGCTGAACTTATCATTCGTCAAAGCTAACAGTATAATGCTGACAACCAGTTTAAGTGGAATAATGTTTAATGTTAACCTGGGGGTTCATGCAATAGAAATTTCAATGAATAACATCATTTGAGTGTGATGGAGCCATTGTTTTTGACTGAAATTGTAAAATTTGTATCATCCGAAAAAATTAATTCCAGAAAATTTGGATGAAAATAAATTATTTTTTTATCATTGACGCATGTTAAAATAAATTTAGTGCTAATTTTTAGCCCTGATGTTTCTTTTTGTAAGAGGGTATAGATAAGACTAAAAATTATATTTGTAGAGTTCTAGAGTTGTTCACTGTTGCCTCTTAATGAGATATGACTTGAGCCAGTCAATGAATATAGTAGATTAGTACAGTATAACCATAACAATATTTGTCCCATTCCCTGTTGGTTGGATTTAAAGTATAGAGAAGATATAAAAGAATATGTTAATTAGTATAAACTATTTCGTTTTCTTGTGCCAGGTTATATTGGTGACAGATGGAACTCCTGGAGTAGGATCAGTGTCCCTGAAGAATCTGCTTAATACCCTTAATCAAAGGGAGCCTGCATCACCATTTCCTGTGCCGTTCTCTTTTCCTGCTAAACTCAGTGTCATGTGCATATCATCCCAGGATGACGTTGGCTTGCAAGTTGGTCTTCCCTTGTACCAAAAGCTAGTAGACCTGAATGGTGGTGAAGGTGGTGTTTACATCCCAGAAGGAAATCTGTCCATTAAGGTTTGCTGTTACTTCATATTATAATAGTTTGAAGTTCATTGTAATTGAATCCTTGTGCCACCTCGTGTTACACCGGATTGGTATCTGAATGAACATCAACACCAGTGAAATTTGTGTTGTTCTAAACTCATTTGTAACTAATTCTTTTTGGAGAGAATCTCCATCTTTATATTTATTAGAGAATCTTTATAAAATTCACACATGCCCAGTGAAGTTGTGCTTAAACCTCACTAAATGCCACTCATGCATAATTGGCTTTTACATAGCTGTACTATACATAAATAAGTCATAGTGACTGGCCCCTTGATGAGAAAATTGACATAATGGAAAAACTAGAGAAGATTCACAAATATGTAAGGTAGTAAAATTCAAGAATTGGATGGTAGTATACATGGCTATCTATATTATATTTCTTTTGGTTTACTAAGCAAAGCTAGCCTTAGCAATCTTTATATGTGTTACCATCAAGTGGAGGCAGAATGGCAGTTAGACGGAGGCAAGGGAGGGGAGGAAGGAGGGATTGTTGGAGGTGGCTCAATGAGAAATTGCATAATGGAGGGAGTCGTTGAAAGCTGTATGATCACCCCCATTGGTAGTACTCTTGTCAAGTGGTGAAGGAACCTGGGAGGTGGTGAGAGTAAGTATACATTGAGAAAAATAACAAGAACATGAATACATCAGAGATCAAAGAGAGAGTGTGGGAAGAGGAGGTATTTGTCTCTTGGGGAGCACATACTTGTATTCTCCATGAGGCATGCACTGTTTAAAATTTTAAATATAAAGTGATGACCTTGGACTTAGAAATCATAAATACTTTATGAGTAACATGTCAGTGCTCTGGGAGGAGACCTGAGGTGCAGATGCCTCTCTGTTGTTGTTCCCATGTAGTAATTTGTTGAGATGGAAAAAATTTATATTCAAGCAGTGATTAAATACTTTTGTACAGATAGTCAAATTCATGCTATCAGAACACTCTGGGGGCTCTACTCCCTCATATTCAACTGTTACCAATTGGGCAAATGAGTTAATTTGGTCAGAACAGCTTAGATGTTGGTCCACATAGTGGTTTGTCAAAATGTGCCACCATCCCAGAAATTATTGCAAAAGTACATAAAATGGCCATGGGAGATCACAAACTGAAAGTGCAAGAAATTGCTGAAGCTGTAAGGTTGTTATCTGAATGGGCATATCACATTTTCACAGTGGAATTGGATATGAGAAAATTATCTGCTAGATTGGTGTTTCAACTCTTCACACAGGATCACAAACGCGTCAGAATGGAAATTTATGGACAAGGTTTGACCCATTTTAAGAGCAACCAGCAAGGTTTTCTGGACCGGCTTGTAACCACAGATAAACTTGGGTCCACTACTGTACCCCAGAGACAAAACAGCAGTCCAAGCAGTGGAAACACGTTGATTCACTACCACCAAAGAAAGCAAAGGCAATGCAGTCGGTCAGAAAGGTGATGTCTTCATTTTTCTGGGATGCAAAAGGGATTCTGCTGATAGATTATCTTCCCACTGATCAAGAAATTACTGGACAATACTGCACTAACCTCCTGGATCAACTGCAACAAAAGATACACAAAAAAGGTCAGGTTTGGCAAGGAAGAAAGTCATCTTTCATCAAGGCAATGCACGACCACACACATGTGTAGTTGCCATGGCAAAAATACGTGAACTAAGATGCAAATTGCTGCTGCACCTTCCTAATTCACCTGATTTGGCTCCATCAGATTTCCACCTCTTCCCCAAGCTGAAAATTTTTTTCGGTGGACTAAGATTCTCTTAAAAAAAGAACTAACAGCCAAAGTAGATTGGTATTTTGCAGGCCAGAATTAATCTAATTTTCTGAAGGGATTAAGACATTGGAACATTGCTGGACCAAGTGCATTAATGTGTAGGGAGACTTGATTGAAAAAGAAAAAAGGTTTCACGGGGGTAATTCATTTATTTCTATTCCATTCCAAGAACTTATCCAATTATCCTCATATTAAACTATTAGTTAGGGTCCTAGCTTTTATGCCTCCAATTTTAATGAATATAAATTCACAAGTGTCTTTTATTGTATTTTTCACAATTCCTGATGTAGCACACATAGATTGATGTGGTATGTCTTTTTTGTTTTCAGAGTGTGCAAGCTATGTTTCAGAAGCATGCAGAACTGAATTTTGCATCATTTTATGGTGTTCTGAAGTGTGGCCACTTGTGTTCTCAAATCATCCTTTCACCTGTTCCTCAGGTATGTCAAGGTTTTAAGTTTGTATTTCTATTTTTATAATTTTTCTTCGTTGAACATATAAATGTTGAATCACTGCTTGTGCAGATGTGTTCATATGTTAATTTAAAAGTGATAGGAACAGCAGTGTAAATCCTTTGTTTGTATAATTCTTATGTTTTTTCATTTAATATTAGTCAAATTATATTTTCATTATAATTCATCCCAATAATAAAGTGATTAGGAGTTCCAACTTTAACCAATCCCTAGGGAATGTGAAATTTAAGTATTCTTGGTAGTATTGCAGTCATTTCCATGTACCATCAACAGATTCCCATGAAGTTCTCATATTCTGAAAGCAAGGCAGCTTGGCTTTTGGTACAGTTCAGATTATAGTTAAGGAATTTTGATGAAAATACAACAAAAAGGAGATAAACATGTTAATTTCACTGTGTTTTCACAAAATGTATGGTTGTCATGATTTCACTGTGGTAGAACAAAAGGCCGAAATTGCAAGGGAGTGAAATACACACGAGTCTTGACACCAGAATAATGAATTGTAATATCAGCATTCACCTTATGTGTGAGAGAAGCTATAAAAAGGGAAGTGAGTGAAATAAAAGACCTTTTGTACACATATTGAATTTAGTGTTATATTTCATATGATTTTGAATGATATTGATATGATATCAATATTTTTAGATAGCTTATTGTGCATAAAATGGGAACAAAAATAGGGATATCAAAAGTCACAAACAAAACTATAGGAATAAGGAATAGGGAAAGGTCAAGGAAGCCATGGATGAGAGGATTAGAAAGGTACATGAGAGAAGGAAATGGAAGAATGTAAACACAGAATTAGATAGAAGGTAGTATAAAGAGTTCAATAATAAACTGAAGTATTAAAAGAATTGGGTAAAAAAAGCTTAAGAAAGAAGTGGAAGATGCAGTGCTGAGATATAGAAAGTTTACCGAAAAGGGTGAAATTGGTGTGTTTGCAAAAAAGGAAGGTTAAAACACTATTAGGAAATATGAAGGGAAAATTTTTAATTAAAATCAAGGATATGTCAGGAAATATGTTAGTTGAACTAGAGAAGATCAAAGTGAGATGGAAGGAATACATAGAGGTATTAATATATGAATGTATGGTAAAGCATTAGGCCAGCAAGGTTAGATATTGAAAGAATATGTGATGTAAATGAGGATAGCTTAGGTGCCTGCAGGGATTTAAGGAAATTGAAATCAAATTTGGCCATAGGGGTATAAAACATTCCTGCAGAATTACGTTAAGGTTCAGGAGGACATGAGAGAAAGAGTTTTTATGGACTAATTAATTGTTAGCATTTATGAGAAAAGAATTAAGTTGGAGGGTTTCATCTGATCACTCTTTAGTTCCTATCCTAAAAAAGAGAAAGGTAACCCTATTTGAGAATTACAGAAAAATAAGTTTGATTTTGCATGCAGCTAAAGAGATTCTCAGGGTCATCAATAAGAGGATGGAGAGCAGGACAAGTGATTACCTAGGAGATGATCAGTTTGGGTTTAGGAAGGGGAGAGGTACGTGTGGTGCCATTGCAGTAATGAGATCACTAATAGATAGGAATATAGAATACAATCAGGATGTATTTGCCTGTTTCATAGATTTCGAAAAGGCATTTGATAGAGTGAATTGAGTAAAATCAATGAATTTATTGCAGAAAATAGGAGTAGATTGGATAGATATGAGGCTTATCTGCAACCTGTACATGGCTCAGATTGTTCAGGTGTGAATGGCTGATGAAGGGTTAGGATGGGCAGCATTAAGAAGAACATTAAGGACGAGGGTGTCTATTATCACCCTTGTTTCACAGCATATATGTGGAGGTAATGGGCCATGTAATGATGTAAATGTGATGGTAAAGAGCCATGAGAAGAACTGGAGATAGGCATTTGGGAAATAGTCAGTGGGGAATTCATAAAATCAATTGGATTTGCTGATGATCAAGCTTAAGTTTGCCAATCATCCAATGGTTGTAAATTCTGCTGAGTGCATTGGAAGGTCAGTGTGATAGGTATGTGAGGAGAATGTGGGGAAAACAAAGTTATCCAGTTTTTGAGAAAGATAATGGCTAAGTTAAAGAAATGTTAAAATGGAGGGTACAAGCAAGCAGATGGAACAGTTTATAAATGTCTTGGAAGTGTTCTGGACCAAATTGGTCAAAGTGGTCGGGACTTGTAGAGGGTAGTTGGGTAGGAGGAGAATTGCTTAGGCAAAGAAGCTTTCCTAAGGAGGAGGGACTTGATGACAGGAATGTTCTGTGAGGATGTTAAGAAAGGTTTTTCCAAAACTTTAATGTAAAGCCTGGTTTTTTAATGGCACAGAAGCATAATTATTGAAACAGAATGATAGGTAGATTATAAGATTTTTAAAAGTGGTTGTAGAGAAGGATGGAAAGAGTGAATTAGACTGAACGGAAAATAAGTATTATTTGGTGGTTATACTGTAAATATGCAGCATATGAAACATCTTTTCCAGTTTTTGACAGTGAGTGTATAGAATTGCCTGTGGACATCATTCCCCCGTTGAATTAATGTTGACTTTTTAATTGATAGTAGAATATACTATGACCAACAGACTCAAGCACAATCCAGTGAAATGAATTATATGTAAAAATAAAGGTAGTTTTCCCATAAAGAACACATGTTTATTTCTCATGATTGGATTTTAAATTTACTTAATCTTTATTAATTCTTGAAAAAATACAGTAAACTCTTCATTATCCGTTTGTGGATTATCCACACTATTCTCTTTCCAAAACTCCAAAATGCTGATGAAATGACAATCATCGAAATAATCAAAGGTTTTGAATCTGCAAAAGACTATTTTTTAAATAAAAGTTTGAAACAAATAAGTAAGCTTTCTTAAGATTTTTTCATATCTCAAAATAAAAAATCATCAACAGTTATTAATCCTTTAATTTAAACATTTTTTTACTATCCATTATTGTTTCCCATTATAGTTTCTGTAGTATTTATTAGCTCTGATAATGCCATATTCACCTTCAAGGGGAGCAAGTACATAGCTTAATAAGGCAACAAAGATTGAAAAAGATATACTTTCCAATGCTAAAAAGTGCAAATTAATGACAAGGACTGAAAAAGGATAGTTTCCATATGTATCCGTTTATAACACAATTATCATATTTCAGTTATTCATGTTTGACATTATCTGTGCTTTATCATGCATACATTAGCATGGATAATCTAGAGTTAACTGTACATAATATTTACATAATGTGAAAATTATGATGATAATTATCCTGCAGTACTAAAAATGAATCTTATTGTAATTTGCTTCTCATTTATTATTCCAGCCATTTAGTAAACCAAATGACTTTGAATCTGTCAAGCGCTCCATAACAGATACCATCGAGATATTAGGGTTCCTGGATGTTGCTGATGTGGGCAGCCCTATGGCATATTCCCGGCACCTGGTTCTACCTATTGCATCAGGAAAAGGTATGAAGTTATCCTTGGTGTCAAAGCATTTTTTAACACTAACTGGAAAACCTTATGGTATATATACACTCTGTATGCTCATATTTCTCATCTCTAGACCAGTTTAACCCCAGAGTTTTATAAATATCATTGTGTAGAATATGATATTTTAGGTTATTATTATAGTATTTTTCATTTTAAAGGCGAAAGTGTGCCTGCAGGAGTCAAGGTTGAAGCAGATTCTGAGGATGAGTCTACTGTTGATGAAAGTAAAATGCCATCCTTCTGTGTTCTTCTTCATGGAGCTCTCAAGGTATATTTCATCTATTCAATTTTTCTTTAATTCCTTTATGTGGAAAATCATTATTGTGTTAAAATTTTTTACAGAAAGTAGATCTCTCAAATAAAAGTATTCAATTGATCACTTTGACTTTGGAGCTGACTCCAGAAAATTATTTAACATAATGTTTATTAAATTAAATTGGTAGTTGGAAGTGGATATTTTTAAGGATACAACATGTTTGGAGTTAAAAGATGAACAATGATCTCCTCGTAATGCTTTCATGAATGTTTCTATCCTATGTTAACCTTGACCATACCTTCTTATGTTATTTCCCATGTCATTATTGTTTGTACCATTTTCATAGTATTTTGGTAAGAAAATTTTCAGTATTATGTGTACATGTAGGAAACTTATTTTTGATAATACTTTTTTTAAGATGAATTTTTTTTAACAGGTTGAAAACATGGTTGCCCTTTGTCTTTTGGCAGATGAATGGTATGGCATTATGTATTCTTGGGCTGATAGCAAGAAAAAGTCTAATCTAATGTTGACCATATTTGAACCTGGTAAGTATCTTTCCTGTTTTTGTATGGGATTTGTTTGTCTTCATTCAATAGGTATACCCACTGGTGGGAAATATCCAGGTTGTTTTTTTGCACAAGGTGGAAATGACATTCTTTATACCAGCCAGCTAAGGCAGTTATGCATTATGTTATTGCATCATAAACTAAAGCCCTTAAAAATAGTTTGAGCAAACCTTATTCAATGGTGTAAAAACTTGTGTGCTAAAAATGGTAGTCCTATAAAAGAAAAAATAAAGTCAGAGAATAATGACAGTACCTTTCAATTCATATTGGTTGGAATAAATTGCATCATGTTGATATTCTCTTGAAATACATAGAGTACTTGGTTGAAAATATGTCTTAGGAGTAGAATTGGAGTTCATTTCTTTTGACTGAATTTGTAGTATTACATAGTTGTTCATTTCAACGATATTTGTTTAGCATCAGTGTCTTCAAGTTAAACATTGATTTCATGAACTTGGATTGTACTCTTCATTATTCAAAGTTATATTTGTTAATTTTACATTAGTCTGAAAGCAGCACTTTGACCTTTACATTGAACTTAAGACACTTACATGTTCAATAGATATACAGTCCTAGCAGAATTTTAGCACAGTTTAAAAAGACGTTCACACAGTATCATTAGGGTGAGGAGATTTGACCAATGAGAAGTATACAGCAGGGATAAGAACTGTGTGTAAGAAATGGTTGATCACATGGGCCAGTAAAGCATTTTTTGGTTGTGACTTATGCTGGTCAGTTGTCCTTACCTCCTTTAATCCTCTTCTTTCTACTCCTTCCATGCCAACTTTCCCCACTCCCTAAAACATCTAAATGCCACAAGCTTTGGCTTTGTCTATGCCCTTGGAACAGTTGATGATAATCATACCAGAAAGTGGCCTGTGGTGGATGTTGAAATCATAAATATGAAAAAAACCAATGCAGGACTCTCTAAAGTATACTTGGTGTAACAAAAAGATCTTTTCTGAATTGACTTTGTACTATTTGTCTGTGCACTTTGGTGATTGATGGACAAAGTCTCCTAATAAATGTTTTCAAGTTCTATCATACAATTTATATTAAAATAATTTCATTCTATAAACTTTTTGAATGAGAAAGCACTGTATCAAAGATAGGATTATAAATATGTTTAACGAATTGGTTTTTGGAAATTCATGTGTGATATCACACCTTTTTTTTGTCTAGAAAACAGATAAAGTTTAAGAATAATGTAGAGTTTTTAAAAATTGTGGAAAAATGTAAATGCCAGTCATTGAAATTCGAGGTTTCACTTCACTTTCGTCATTTTTCCTATAATATGTATCTAAAGTTTCATTTTAGTGATTAACAGAATTGTCAGAGTAAGATTTAATCAAGACTGTACCTTGGACTGAATACAGTCTTTCCTTGGTAATATTGGATTAATGATTCCTAAAAGTATCTTGAATTTCTAGAATAAATCATTTGAAGTAAAATTGTTTTTGAAAAATAACTATTGGTTATCATAATTGAGTTTGTTTTTTTCACTTATATAGCTCAATATGATATGATATGTTAACCAGGCATCAGGCAATTGCATAACATCTAAATATCATGCAATTTAGTTTCATTATGTATATTTTCTAATTTTAATAGAGTTAAATGGTCTTTGCCTTGCACTAACTCTAAACTACTATGATGTAGATGGCACATAAAATTCAACTAAATATATGACTTAAAAAATGTTTCTCTCCATTCAACAGGAATCAGTTCTGTTCCTTGGCTTGGTGAGTTAGATAAATTAGGCCCTAGAGATGACTTCATAGCCGCTAACAATGGAGATGAATCCATTTCACCATTTCCCCTAAAGCCAACAGAAAAGCGCAGCTATTCACAAAACACAGTGGTGTGGATCAGGCAGGCTGGTCTCCAAGCAGATATTCTAAAGATATTGCGTCATGCAAGAAAATTACCAGAAAAAACCCAGCATTTCTACAAGGTATGATTTTCTTATGTAACAGTTTTAAATTAGGATGGAAAGAGGTGTGAAACTGTTTACACTGAAAAATCAGCAAATTTGGTGGAAAAGCATATGCTAGAGTATATGTTAGAGTTAATCCGGTCCCTTAGGGAGAGTTCAGTAAATATGAGGAGATTCCGGAAGGTATCAGTTAAAATATCTTATGGTTAGAAACAGCAGTATAATTCACACAGTTTCCTGGGAGCAGATGTGTGGACTGAGGCCATAATGATCAAGTATGTAATGATCAAGTGTAACCTCCCAATAGATAAAACAGGGAAGATGGTTTAGGAAAAAAGAGTTTGGAAGCATTAACCCTAATGACAAGGAAGGGGGATCAGCTGGCTGAAGAGGAAATCATGAATAATGAAAGGGGGCCAGGTACTAAAGAGATAAAAGAATCTCCAAAGCTTTTTTTGATTTCAATTCCCTTAATGCCCAGTCTATCTCTGAATTAGGTAAACTTGGACCTTAACCATCCCTGTCCACATCATATTCATAATACTTAAAATACACCACTTCTCAATTCTCAATAGCCAAAAAAATCATACAGCTTGGTTGAGGGTGCCCAGAGGTGCCACCTGGAATAGAATCCAGGTTCTGTGGTTAATACTCCAATGCTCACTGGACTACCACATTCATGTATGATGTGAATATGATAACATATTTGGATATTGAGTATTATGAGTATGCATGACCCTCTGAATTTTTACATCATTATTTTAAATAGTAGAGTGGTTAAATGTAAGCAGAAGAAAGATGTGGTAGTCCATGATGTAGGGCATTGGACTACTGACTAGTGGGCTTGGGGGTTTGGTTCCTCAGTATGCCTCTGGCCACTCTCAGATTCACCCAAGCTGTGTGATTTTTTTTGGGCACCATATCTTCTCGGGAAACCATAGGCAGCTCAGGGAAAGGAGATGGCCCCCTTTAATACCCTGAGATGTGAGTTTCACATGCTGCTGGGATTGGGTATGGTATTGGGTATGCTGGTATCTCACTCTCACCTATCAAACATGTGGTCTGTTTGAAAAGTACAATATTATGGTTTTATTTTAAATACTTGGGAGATATGACTCACCTTTGTTGTAGATGCTTCTGTGATGATATAAATATGACATTAGGGTTTTGAAGTTGCTCCTGCATGTTCGGGCCACTTCAAACCTCAAGATGCTGAGTGTAACCTCAGCAAAATAATTGTGTAGCCAAATGAAACAATGAGTGGGCAACCCAAAAACTTTGGTGACAGTTGTGAATCATATTTCATCAGATGTTATTCATTGACATGACATTCAGTGTACATTTTAATTTAATGGAACAGCATTTCAATCAGATTTCTTTTGTTCAGGAACTAAATCGAGTCAGAAGAGCTGCCCTATCGTTCGGCTTCATTGAATTGCTGGATGGTCTTGCAGCCATCTTTGAAAGAGAATGCACCCTCCTTCCAGGAGAAGCCCATCCAGATTGTGCCCTTCAGCTAACTCATGCTGCAAGCATCTTGCGCAAGCCATACAGTCGTGATTTAAAATATAATATAACTCCTCTAAGAACAAAATTCATAAACAATGATTAACATTGCATTTCCTTGTGTATGACACATCTTTTGACTGTGGTAAGTTGAAGTATTTTGTGTATAAAGAATAACATTCTTTAGAAAATTTCATGTATTGACATGTACAGATTGAATACTGTCTCTGTGAGATATAATACATATATTTTCTACGATTCTTTGGATGCAGGTATTTATTTTGTATAACTGTATTTCTAGTTACCTATTTTCTAGTTGTATTTACATACCCGTATATCTTTTTCTTTCAAAAAGACAGCACTACACAGTTGTGTATTTTGTTGGAATGAGTTTTTGTTCAAAGAAATTTATTCCAATGTGCATCTCAAAAGCCTCCAAAGTGACCACATGAGGAGGCATTCCATATTCCTCTCTATTAGTGATTTCATTACTACAATGGCATCACACATGCCTCTCCCCTTTCTGAAACCAAACTGTTCATCCCCTAAATAATAATATGCCCTGCGCTCCATCCTTTTGTTGATGATCCTGAGAATCATTTTAGCTGAGTCCGGAATCAAACTAATTGTTCTGTATTCCTCAACCAATATAACCTTTACCTTTTTTGGAATAGGAACTAAGTCTGATCTCACAAAGGCTCCCAGCCAGATTCCTTCCTCAAAGATGCTATGAATTAGTTCATTTAGACTGTTTCTCCCACATTTTCCTAGACCTTTAAGTAGTTCCACTTGAATTTTATTTAGCCCAACGACCTTATTCCATTTCAATTCCTTAAAGCCATTTCTATCCTGCCATTGAGTAAGCCTGAAAGTAAGCTATCCTCGTCAATGCCATATTTTCTTTCTGTGTCTAATTTTACTGGACTAATATCTTTGTCTTACAGTTCTCTATGTATTCTTTCCATCTCTCTTGAATCTTCTTAGACTCAACTAAAATTTTTCCTAACTTATCTTAGATTGTTTTCACAGGCTTCCCCTTCTTTGTTCATGACAGTTTTCATCTATGGAGCACCAATTCCATCCTTCTTTGTAAACTTTCCTCATCCTCATACTGAGTCATCCACCACACTTCTGTCATGGTACTTTTTTTCCAACCTTAGTTACTAATTTAACTCATTACCAGTATAATTCTTTCTACCTATCTCTGTGTTTAAATTCTTCCATTGCCTTCTCTCATTTGTCTGTCTTGTGATCTCGTCTGTAATCCAAGGTTTCCTCGCCTGTTTCCTATTTACTGTTTTTTTTTTAGTTTTATTTGTGGCTTTTGAAATTCCTCTTTTTCTGTTTCCACTTTTCCTCTAAAGTACCTAGCTCCAAATCCTCGCTAATAATTTTCTCTAATGCCTACTGATACTTCTCTCTTGTGATTCTTGTTAATGATTCCAAATTTCATTTCCTAAATCATCTTCCTTCTCTGTTTTATTATTTTGAATAGGATGCTATGCTTCATTTTTACTAAACACTCGCACAAAACTGTCAAATTAATCATGCTGTTTCTAAATCTGTGCCTAACCATAAATTAGTCTGATGTCTTCATGATTTCCCAGATATTTTCCATGCATGCCTAAGCCTTTTGTGGTGTCAAAGCCAAGTGCTCAATATGATTAATCCTCATTATTATGCATATATGTGTCTTTATATGCATATATCTTTGGAAATTAATGCTCTTGAGCAACGACACACATATAACGTATATGAACTCAAAGTCAGATTCAAATTGTAACTAAACATAGAAACTCAAAGAGAGGACACTCATGAATACATTTGAGATTTCAATGGGCTGGCCATCATCTTTAGAATGATGTTCTCAGGGGAGAACAGAGAGAATAGTGAGAGGGAAGTGGTAAGGGGGGATGCAGAGTGAAAGAACCAGGAGATGAGAGGGAATGTTGGCTATGGGATAGTTTTAGTGAGTGATATTAAGCCCAGGTAGAATGGTTTAGAGAGATATATTTATTTTTCAGCATAAATTTATATACATAAAGTTTATAAAAATGCAATAGTTTTGCTGAAGCTCCCTTCAGGTATTTTAAAAGAGAAATCTGACTTGAAAATAAGAAAATTTCATGTTTTAGTAAGAATTAATATTAATACCTTAAAGTAAATATATCCTACAGATAAAATTTGTTGTCTCAGGCGTAACTTTATGAAATTTGCATGACATAATGAAATGGAATAAAAGTGGAATTACAAAGTAAAGTATTTCATTTCATAATGTATCCTACAGAGTAAATAGTAATTATCAAATACTTCTTTCTTACATCAGTTAAATTTAAATGCCATTTGTTTTCTGATAAATTTATTTATTTTGCAAAAATTGTTGATAATTCTTCCATGATTGAATTAATAAACGTTTCTTTTCTATTAAGAAATAGTAAATTTAATTAAAAATAGATTTGTTACAGGGTCTGTCCCAAAAATATGTAGAATAAATCCAGGAAAAAATTGTATTCCAATTCGAAGTACAAATGACCTAAAGTCATCGCCTCCACTACTTTGACCATTTTGGTCAATTTCATCCAAAATACATAACCTATTCCACCCATTCTGGTTTTTGCTCTCCTATTTTAACATTTAACTTAGTCTTTCTAAAATTTCAAGAAACTGCGGGAGATGCCGCAGCAGTAACTTTTACCGGAATCATCCGCTAATATGCATTTCAATGCAAAAATTTCAGAGTTTAAGAGGACGTCTTGGTAGATTAACTGGCTAAAGCACTCGGCCGGACATCGAGGGATCCGGATTCGAATCCCGGTCAAGGCGAATGATTTTTACCCTCTGAAATTGTTGCATTAGTGTTTCTATTTCCGGGAAACTGCCTAGCCTTAATTTTATTTATATTTTTGTCCTCATCCAATACCTATTGCACTGACTTTCCAATGCTTCATCTACATCTGCATAATACCCCACAAGCAAGCCATGGAAGGTCATGTGGTGAGGGTGTTATGACATCACCCATAAAACAAAATGAAAAACAACTAAAAACATGCCAAATCACATCCATAGAGTCATGTATATTCATGCAAAACCCATTTTAACGTACACACATACAAATATTTTTACTAGCAACTAACATACACATGCGTATGCACCTATGAATATACCAGATTTCTATGCAGCATTTAATCTTGTCGTGACAATTTGAATGTCTTTACTGTTATGACTTTGATTTCTTACTATTATGATTTGATTGTCCGAGGAAAGAACGAATATTTGTATCTATCTGCACTGGAGTCTATCTCCCTTATTTTTGTGGTGTAACCTACCCAAATAGTGTACGGTCATAATAATTCCCTTTGTGTCATAATTAAACTCATGTGTTCTGAACCTTTCTGAAAGGCTAAGCCTCAGTTGTTTTCTTCGCATCTCAAGTGACTCCCAGGGTAATTCCTCTTAAAGGCCTGTCACACTCATCTTCTCATTTTGACAATTTTTGATGTATCTGGCAAATTTTCTCTGAACTTTATTTAATTCTTTTAGCTACACTTTCTCCCAAGAAGGATCCTAAATGCTTGCGGCATATTCAAATGTGGCCCAACTAAAGTGAAGTAACACCTCTCACTAACTTGCTCATTACATTTCCTCTACCATAGACTAGGGATTTTCCTATTTTGGAATAGGAACTAGCACTGATCTCACCTAGTCTTCCAGCCGGATTCCTTCCTTATAAATGCATTAGTTCATGATGAATGAATTTGTTCATATAGACTCTTCCTCCCACATTTTCCTAAACCTTGAAGTATTTTTGCAGGAATGTTGTCTACCCCCATGGCCTCATTTGATTTCATTCCCCTTAGGCCAGCAAGTTTGCTGGGATAAGTTCTTTACCGTTCAGTTCTTTAATACAATATTATTTCCATCTCTCTTGGCTTTTCTGTTTTGACTATTATCTTACCCGACTTATATCCAACTGTTGACATAGATCTTCCCTTCTTACTTCCCAATAATGATTTAACCTTGCTGTATAGCGCACCAATTTCACCCTTCTGCAAACTTTCCATATCTTCACACTGCATCTTCCACCACGCTTTTTTGCTCTATTTTGTTACCTGCCTCAATTCATTATTTAACTCTTTTTACCTCCTTCTGCTTATCTCTATGTTTACATTTTTCCATTTCCTTCTCTCATCTATATATCTAATTATCTCATCCATGGTATCCTGGTCCTTTTCCCATTAACGGTTCCCATAGTTTCTTTTGTGGCGGACGCTACACTTCATGATTAATAAATTGTAATCAAAGTCTGCATCTGCTCCGGGAAAACTGCAGGAATTGGTAACGCTGTTTCTAAATATGTCTAATCGTGATATAATGTAACTGATAACTCAATGGTCACTCCCCTGGGGTCAGACGCCTTTGTAGTCTCCTCAATGAGGAACAGACGTTGCACGGACTACATTTCGTCTGGCTCCTACCTTCGACCTATCTGGCATGAATGACCCTACCATTAGTAATTATCATTCCTTCCGCCAGCACAGCTCTAGGGCTCGTCAGAACACACCCTTCCGCCGCGTCAAGGTTGTCCATTGGAAGGAAATTTAATTGTACGTACACCAAGGAAAATTAATTAATTCATTATTTATTTGTAATCAGTATTCCTGTTAATTCTATGCAGCCCGCTGAATCCCTTGTCATTCGTCGCTACTTCATATTTGTCTATTTTCACTTCCCACCTTTTCATTATTTCTCGCCGTCTCGGTTTATTCCACTAACTGTTTGCCTCGTCCTACGCTAGCTTCGAGCAAGCTTTAGTGTGTGCTCTGAGCTGACGTTATCATATGAACTCAGAATTTAGACCTCGGTTGCCAGCGTTGATCTATTAGAATTTACGGAAGGTGTGTAACCGTCACCCTTGGTTCCATTGGAAAACGAGGATGATCCAATTCAACTCGCCTATCGAGAATACGTAAATCCTTCAGCCGCATTGTATCCTCACCCGAAAGAATTGTGGAGAAGTGAAGACGTACATATCGCCACCTCCTGCCTCACGAGTGAAACTCTCACTTACTCGGTGGATTCGCCTCAAGTGAGACGGTGAGAGGAGGGCCGAATACAATTCAGGTAGGTTCATACCAGTACTATTCATCACTCCGTGCACTTAAACTTCTAATTCTGAAAGTCTAGGAAATACATTTTAGCGAAATATTTGAGAGCTCAATGCTAATTCGATCTAATTTTTGTTCATATTCATTTTTACAGGGTTTACTCGAAAGAGCCGAACATGGTGTCATTTCGCAATTAAATTGAATGGAACTGGAGAGGACCCCGTGGGACATCAATGAGTAAGCAGTACTTCTTACTAATTGTACTACTTTATCATAAGTTATTAACCATGGTTTGGCTCGTGTTCGAGTGTTTAACAAAGTTTAGCTCTTTAATCTTGAGACGGGGGAAAATATTGCGAAACTGATTAGAAGCAGACTCCTTAAATGCGGTCATATTTCTCATGTACTCAATCCAACTTTGTCGGCCTGTCGATTCCTCTCTCACCCTCCATCTCGAAAAGTAGTGTGGTGGTCACTTCTTTCCGTGTAGTGCTTGTAATTGAGACTGTAGCAGTAGATTTGTCCCTCGAGAGATATTTATTCTACGATACCAGAAAACTTCAAAGCTGATCTACCTATCACGAATATGGTTGACAAACCCCGTATGTAAGTTTTTAAATTTATTTATTTTAATGATTCGGGAATGGGTAAAATGGTACAGTCAGATTTGAAAATTACAGAAAGAGTAATCAAGACTAGCACGAACTCTTCATCGTGACACTTTGGAAGTTGAATTTTACTTTTTACTATCCATTGTTAGAAAAAATATTTTTGCATTGAACTAAAACAAATGGTAACACGCTATATTTCGAAGAAATCTCCCTTGAATGATCGTACACCAAGCCCTAATTTCGGATTCAGTCCCACCCCTAGCTTTGAAGAGGCTACTTTAATAATCTCGGATTTTTAGTGATTTTGTGTGGGATTTTTTAATCGAGCATTTTTTTCCCGAAATTCCCGCTTTTCTTTTTGACGAATCTTCTTTCCGTGATCAACGATTTCTGACTTAGAACGCGATCAACCTCGGTTATATCGCGTTCGGACCGGCGTACGCTCTTTCGTGCCGCCAACGGCATAAATTAGAAGTGGCTAAGCAAGGTAATGGTAGTGTGTCGCACGAAGGTAGTCACTGTAGTGCGAAGAATCGGACGGAAAGTTACACCTTAAAAAGGGGTGGATAGATGGAAGTATTTTCGCCCGCAATGATCTCCTCGTTGGCACCCCTCCCTTCACCGTCAAATCAGGGCTCGGCTGAAAAACTCGCGAACGAGGAGAATTGTGGCGATCCCTCATATGTTACCTTGCTAGCCCTCGTCTCTTAACAATAAGCGGCAGGGCTTGCTTTTCCTCTCGTCCCTAGCTTGCTCGTCTACCCTTTTAATCCACTTTGTAATAACTGTTCACCATACAATGTTGCCAGGAGGTGCAATTGAGGTCCAAGCAAGGCCACATAGAGCTTTAATTGAGACAGCTCCCTTTCACCCGAGTTTACTTCATTCCACATGATGCCCAGATAAACATCCTGTACCAAGTCCACCTGTGTCTGTGTTGATGCAGATGGACTCGGGTCAGCTGATGTGCGAACGACATAGGCCCCCTCAGAGAGAACCAGTAGCTAAACGCAGGCACACCTGAATCTGTAGCTAAGTCTACCGTTCCCGGACGAACAAACTCACCCTATGCTACGACGTATAGTCTCTATCGAGTCCATGCAGATGTTTTAAGCCTTAACTAGTCTTAGAAAAAATTTAAAATACAACATTCCCTATTGGGGAATCCTCCCTCGGCTGTGGATTCCATAAGAATCACGTTCAGAAATGGATGTGGTTTAACAACATTGAAATTTGAAAGTAATTTTATTTTGCAAATAATATCAAAAGTAGTGTACCCTTTATCACACTCATCACTCCCACTAGTGATAGTTTCCTTAAAGTTTATTGGTACAAATTTCTTGTATACATATCATGATTAATCAAGGAGTTGTAAGTGTATGTTGCGTCTATACATCTGATATTATTTCATTAACCCGAGTTGCAATTTTGTGGGAACTTCTTCGTACGTTTTGTGTTTATTGAAAATTGAATTTGAATAATTTTAGCGGCAATGGTTTTAAATAATTAATTAATGACCATCTTTGGAACGTTGTTAAAAAAGGTACAAGAAATTTGTAAGAGGAAATATCATTTTCGTTTCACTAAAACATCGATTTGCATTGAATATTATGGATAAACGGTAACTACTATTTGAATAACTGCACCTGTGTCATTGTTTTGTGTTTTAATGATCATTTTTCCTGATTATCTTTATATAGGGGGATTGGAACTCTGCCCCTTGATTCCAGTTTGAATCTTCAAGTACTTGCAACAGTGGTAATTAGTAGGGGACAGCATCAGTGGGTGTGTCTATCCATCCTTGGATGCTGAGGAAACATCATCCCAATCTTGCAGAATCAATGTAAGTCTGTTCTTTTGAATATAATATGCGGTCAATTGAATAGAATGTTTGAATGAGGTATTTGCAGCACTATTACTTTTCCGGCCAGCAAAGAAAGCAATTAACACATTCCCTCCATTAATTATTCTTGACAATTTACTGTGAAATTTTAAAAATAGTATTTCAATTATTACAATACTGAAGAAACCGAAAATAGATAAATGTGAAGAACACAGAACATTGAGCCTGGTTACTCAAGCATCAAAAATCCTTACTCGGATAATTAGCTGAAGGATACCTCTCAGAAAACCAATTCGGATTCAGGAAAAACTGAGGAGCAAGAGAGGCAATTCTCAGCTTGAGCATTCTGGCCAAAAAAATGAGACATGTACCGGGTCACACCAAAAACTGGTAGGACTGATTTTTTTACAAAAATTTTTTTGACGATATACTTACATCGACTTAATTATCTTCAAAGTATGCTCCTTGAGCTGCTACAAACTTAGTATAATGTTGCTCCCATTCCCCATATGCCCGCTGGAAATTTTCTTTGGGGATGCCGTTGATGACCCTCGTTGAAGCCTCTTGAACGGCATTTATCGAGTCAAAACGTAGTCCCTTGAGCTGTCTTTTCATCAGGGGGAAGAAGAAGAACCGGTGGTGCCAGATCGGGAGAATAGGGCGGGTGTGGCAACGTGGCAATGCCGTATTTGGCCAGGAGCTGTCTGACGACAAGCACGGCATGGCATGAATTTTCGGCACCATCTTGGCACACACCTTGCGCATGGCCAAATCCTGTGAAATAATGCGTTGGACGTTGGATGCAGACAGACCCAACTGGTCTGCAATTTCTTCACTGGTTAAGCGTCGGTCTGTGTTCAGCAGTGTCCTCACTCTGTCCACATTCGTGTCGGTTCTTGCCGTCCGGAGCGATGGTCATCTTCAACGAGCTCCCTACCCTCTTTAAACAACCCACCTTGTGCCACTGTGGAACAGCTTAAGGTAGCCCCCCCCTAAGCCTGCTTTATCATATCAAGGGTCTCAGTTGCCATCTTCCCGAGTTTTGCACAAAACTTCACGGAATAACGTTGCTCTAAATTCAGATTCATTTTGTTTTTCGACGTGGACAAAAACCTTGCTTCACTAAAAACGGTGTCCTCACTCAAGGACAGCCCGCAGGCGACTGAGGTTGGTGTCAGTCTGTTGCTAAGAGCCCCCTCCACCTTATCCTGCCAGGCAGATCCCCCTTCACCACTCCGTTCACGCCAGAGAAAATCAGTTTTACCACTTTAGGGTGCGACCCTGTAAATAACCCTATTTATGGCATTCATAGACTTGAAGGCCTTCGATAATGTCAAATAGAACAAGACGTTCAAGATACTAGAAGCACATGGATTGGACTAGAACGACAGAAGAACAATCAACCAGAAAACAATAACAAGAACCTGTATAAGAATCAGGTTACAACAATCCAAACGAAAATTTGAAGCCAAGATAAACAAAGGAGTAAGACGAGGACTCTTGGCAGCAATATTCAACGTAAACCTGGAAGAGGCAATAAAAGAAACACGAATCAGGTATCAAAGGTGTCAAGGTAAATGGAGAAGAAATCAACATGCTCCAGTTTGCAGATGACATTGCAGTGGTGGCAGAAATGCAAGAGAACCTGCAAGCAACTCTTAAGTGCTATGGATCAAGTACTTGGGGAATATAATATGAACAAGAAGAAGAAAACTAAAATCCTAGTGTGTGGATGAGAGAAGCTGAATGCAGATATCACAATTCAAGGGGTGAAACTAGAACAAGTGGAATCCTTCATCTACCTGGGCAGCAGTATAACATGAGTTGGAAGAAGTTAAGCAGACTCGGAGCGAAGAATAGCCCAAGCTAAGAACGCATTCATGAGGAAGAGGCAATTCATATGTTCAAAGTACCTAAAGCTGGAAATGAGGAAGCAATTCATCAAGACTTCCGTGTGGAGCATGGTGCTCTATGGCTCCAAGATTTGGAACATTTGAAAAGTGGACCAGTGAAGAACAGAAGCCTTTTAAGCATGGTCCTGGAGGAGAATGATGAAGATTAAATGGACAGATAAGGTTTGGTATGAGGAAATATATAGAAGAGCAGAAGATGATGGGGCCATATGGAGAACTCTATGGCAAAGAAGACAGATGGATTGGACAGGCATTGAGGCACAATGGTTTAATTAGGAATATTGCAATCATTATACTTTTCTTCGAGTCTTCTGGTATCTTTCCGCTGTCGTAGCTATCTTTGATAATTCCTAAGAGTGCATCCTTTGCTTTGACCCCTAGTATCTTGATTATTTCTCCATTTATTTTTGTCAACTCCTGGTGCCTTGTTGTTTCTCAGGTTTGCCAAGGCTGGCTCAAATCCACTTATGTATCTGAGGACCTCGATTGTCTTTACTTATCATGCTTTCATCTTTAATTAAGCCATCTTTTAGTGGTTTCAGAGTTTGATAGAGCACTTCAATGTATTCTTTCCATCTATTCCCAATGTCGTCCTTATTCATTAGTATTTTTCCATTAGGGGCTCGGATGTTTTGCGATTTTGTTTTCCTTTCTCCGAATTGCCTCCACTAGTTTATAAGCCATCTCGCTATTTCCCTTTTTCATGTTGTCATTAATATCCTCACAGCAACTTTCTATCCTTTCTTCCTTTGCATTCTTGCACTCTCATATATTATTCTCTCATCACTCACATATATTTTACACATGAAAACAGCTTCTATTGATTGTGAAAGCATATTTCCAAAGTTTATATATTGATTGTATTTTATTCTTTTGTATCCAAACTATGATGCATTTCGAATAAGTTCAATAGATTCAGGCTTAAGGTCATGGAAGTTCTTCATAATGAATATAAGGAGAGTTTGCAAATCTGTGGAAAAGTGCTAACTCTCCTTATATTCATTATGATGCATTTCTTGACCTGTGGTGTCTGCACCTGTGAGAAATTATGGATATTATCATACTCCATCCATAGCAGGGTGGTGTTCCTTTTCCTCACTCTAAGTTAATAGTCACTAAAATGATTTAAATTTTATGCTTGAAGTGACAGCTGAAGTCATTTTTCACCTGGCTGCTCCATCACAGCATCCATAAATGTTAGTACCAGTTTGGAAGTATTATATCATGACTTATCAACATATTCTTACTAACACCTGTTTGAGGATGGAAGACATTCATTTTGGAGGAAAACATTCTATTTTTATCATAACCATTCCCTAAATTCACTGTTCAGTTTCATCATGATCTTCATTCTTCTTTCATGTGTAAGAAAAAACATTGAATAACACACTGACCTTGGTTCTTTAACTATTTAATATTATCCTTGACCCTTCAAATATTCTAGTTCAGATATAATAATTGTCTAATTGTCTTTTACTATGTCAATAACTTTGTGGAATTCCAAATTAAAATAGAAAGATTCTTTCTTTGATAGTTTTCCATGGGATTAAATACTGTCAATTGTGATTTCAATTTTTATAATTATTTTTTTATGAAAGATTTGTCTTAATAATGAAGCAAAAGGAAAAATAATGATTAGTAAAAACATGCAATTATTTCAAAAAGTGATAAGTATCTTTTAGTTAGTTATCTCTATCACTTCACAATTCGTATCAATAGAATTCATTTTTGTCTGTGATCCTTTATAGAATTTATGTAATCTTGCCTGTTTTCATCACTTTAATTATTCCTGGTTAGAAGATGCATACTATTCTTAGGTTATAAAATATAATTGTACAGATTTGCATTTATAAATGGAAAATAATACTCTTCTGATTTTTAAAATTGAAATCAGTAACAAAATCCATTGAAGTCTCCATTTTTAATTATCCCATATGGTACAGGTTTTTGTCATCTTTATTTCAAATTATGGTTATTGATTTTTTTAATTGTGAGGCATTTGGTTATTAATTCTAAAGGTAACTGTCTATTTTAACAGTTAAAATTTTATTCAAGTTTAACATAAGTATTATCCCATCAGTACTTATTAATGGTGATCCATCAGTGTTGTCAGTTACCAAATTGGTGGTAAATGAAATAATGACCTCAGCTTTACCATTAAGTTACTATCCATTACTTCTGGGTTCTACTGGAAGTGATTACCTTAATGTATCAGATTTTTTACAGCATTAAGCACCTCATAAAAAGATGCTTATCCGCGATTATTGAAAAAGATGTAATAGAATTTGCTGAAATATTATAAGGGCATTGACTGTCCACAAAACTATGATGTAACCCTGCTTATTTCCAAATGAACCTTGCCCTATATGAATATTCTATATTGCATCATGCTCTTCACTTCCTGCTCAATGCTCTGCAGCATTTCTTACACTTTTTCCAATGGCCTTCTCTATTTCTTAACAAACATCACTTTGTTATTCCTTAACCAGCCACTACCATCCCTGCCACTACCACCCTGCTCCAGTAGTAGCAGTAGTTTTAGGGGAGGTGATCGACAGATGAGGTAATTTGCGCCTTTAGGGATGGATGGGAAAGGAAGGGTGGAGAGAAACCCGGCATCAGCATTAGCCTACTCTTGTCAAAAGGTGCTAAGGGGTCCAAAGTTTAACGTCCCATCCAACACACATCATACTCTCCACAAACAAAATGCTCGCCAGAAAGCACCTCAAGGAGGGATTGGGATGCCATTGAAAATATCTGCTGCCTCCAGGATTCGAACCCAGATCATCTCGGTGGGAAGCCTGTTAGCCACTGCTCCATCTCAATTCCCCCCTGCTCCAGCTACTTCCTCTGCCTTCTTAGTATTTCTACCAACTTTCAACCACCTCATCTCATTCATGCTTTGTTGGTCTTTCTTTTCATCAAGATATTTTCACAAGAATTTTAATGCTGTGTCGATGTCTGTCTCCTTTCCTGAAAAACCATGAGTTATGGAGATCACACGATTTTGAGCACTAGGCTTCATACCAATGTGTTCATAATTTATGTCCATAATTCTCAGATATTGATTTCCTATAAACTTACATCTAACATCCATGTCCACCACCCAATTTCTTAGTCTTTTTCACATTACACCCAACTACTTATTGCCATTAAGCTACAATATGTAATGGTTCACAAACTTCTTTTTCATTCTGCTTATCTCCATTGCAAAAATATACCCTTAACCAACGTTTTCATCAATTTTTTGTTCACTACTTAATTTAAGATCATAGTCATCAACTCCCTCCTTGGAAAAGGTATATTTCATCATGTAATTCTTCTTTTAATGTGATTTTAACTTCCAATTCCCAACAAACCTTTGACATATGTGAACTCTTCTCCCTACAGTTGTTCTATTTTTTCTAAGTTTTAGTATTTAACTTAACTTTCCTATTGATTGTGAATGTCATTCACAATATATAGAAAACTCACTCTTTTCATCTACCCTGATTCTCACCCCGATAGCTATCATATTTATTTTGTAATATGATCAGATAGTCAGAACTGAAAACCTGATTTTATGGATTTGGCATCTATTTTCTTTCATACATCTAGCTCTTACCAAGCCTATTTCACTATTTCCTACATGTGTAGATGGTTACCCATTATCTCGGGTTATTGTGGGCACCTGTCTGAACTCCCTGCCCATTCCCATCTCCAACCGCTATCCATATCTATGCAGTCTGCAGCAGGCTTTGATTTGTTAACTGTTATCCACACCTTTGTTTTGCAATGCATTCATAATTATGTTCAATTAACTCTGCTGAATGTGTTTTAGAATTCCACAAAGCTAACAAATACTTCCTTTAGAATTCCATATTTCTCTTTATCAGTGACCTTGATGCTATGGCATCACCCATACCCCTCCGCTTTCAGAAATCATATTGATGATCCTGTCATTTGCATCAATCAATCAATCTTCTGCATATTTTAGTTGCTAAACTAAATTGCTAGTTAACTGTATTAAAACCATACCTTTTTGTCTTTTACTTCATACATATGCAATAGAATCGAAAAGCAAGATCCAATCAATATGAGATTTACCTTTTGCAAGGAAGAATTCTACCAGATTTTCATCCTATTCAAAAAGGAGTGGTCTCCTTGAATGTGAATTTGGCTGGTTTTTCATCTTAATAAAAGTAAAAGTCAAGCTATTCAAACCATGAGCTCAAGGTTAACCAAATTTGTATCACCAGCTCAAGGGTAATCAATAAATTCATTCTTAACTTTCAAAATTCCCCAAAATCAAATTTAGGGATACTGAGGTACCCTACTCTTAGACCATAGGCAATCTAGTTATGATTGAGAATGATAACTTGTCATATATAGAAACAAATGTGACTTATTTCAAATCAAATCAATATGGATGGCATCATACCAACTTAGAAGGAACAAAAAGAGCATAATCTTAATAAGCTGCAGTGTCTCCACAATGTTTGCTATATTTTTAATCTTCAGAGAAATGAGAATCTTACTCCAAATCATGAAAAATTAGGTTGGCTAAGTACATGTACAGTTTTGAAATGCAATCAAAGAACATTTCTTTTTATTTTACCAGCAATGAGATCTACTTAATTGACAAATTTCAACAAATAATTATAAATCTTCCTATGATAACTAGAACAGAACCTAGCAATCTTGTATTTCTGATCTACTGAACCACTACCCTTCCATAAGTCATTTATTTTGGTAGCTTCGCAACTATGGAATTCCATTCCAACATATCTCACAAAATCCTATTCAGTGGAAATTTTAAAATATTATGTAATTTTATGATATTTTCCTTAATTTTGAAGCATGTATCAGTATTGTTGTATTATTTTCCAAATTACATGTTTAATCTCATGATTCATTCATGTTCTTAGTTTGCTATGAGTGTTGTCCCAGAGCATATTAAACATCTATTGTATTCTAAATTATTTTCTTAGTTCTTTGTAATATCCACATCTTTAAAGTCACGGTTCTACTGAGTTCATAAACTTCACCTCAAAGATTATTTAAATAGAGGAGCCTTCTAGAGTGAAAAATAATTTTGCCCTTCTTCTCTTTCTACTCTCATGTGTGCATATCTTCGGAGTTATGGAAGGTTGAAAAATCATAGAGTGAAGGGAAGAATGCTTGAAAATATGCTGAATGTCCACAGACCAGTCTTCATCAATGTGACTGAATTCCCTTCTCCACTGTGTAAGTCCATATTTTTTTCTATTGATTGTAATATTATATAAATAGAATAGACTTTTTAAAATCTCTCCAGTTGCACGTTAAGTATAATGCCTGTAAACAACTACAGAAATTTTAATTGAAAATTTTTCATAAAAAATATTTTCATAAATATGAGAGCTTGAGGGTTTTAAGTATGTGTAGTAATGCAATCAATGCGTCTAAATTGCTTTCACAGTCTTAATTCTTAAATTTTAAAGCATAGATGTAGAAAGCACTTTCATTTAAATATGTAATAAAAAAATAATGCATTTAAAAAAGTGCATTTGTCGACAAGGCATAGAGGTATGACATACTGATAAGCTGTATTCAACATCTCAGCATGTTTTCTTATGGAGTATGGAGTACGGTGTATGAGTCAGTGCTATATTTGAAAATGTTGAGTGCTCACTAATGTAATGATAATGGTGTATCTTTTTGAATTGTTGTCCCAAAAATGGCTTTACATGGAAGAAATCCTGGAAGTCAAAGAGCATCCAGTATTGTTCAGGCGACCATGAATACTTTTTGAATATGATTACAATGTTTGGATGCCTAAACTTTTGAATGGTGATCATTGGCTATTTAACATAAAAGTTTTGGTCACCATTATAAATATTTATATTGAAATTCCCTTGACAATTTTCCTATTTATCAATGAATACCTATTTTTCATTATACATGTCCTTGTGGAAGTGTTTAGGTTGATGAAAACTTAAATTCCATTGATAATTGATCAGCCTGACAAACTTGACTTTTCAGCGCTAATAATTCATCATAAAATTAGGAAAAAATTAATTTTTCTATGCTACACCCAATTGGGCAAATGAATGTAACATGAAATTGAACGAGTTTTGTTGGAAAATAAAATATTTCAATTTAGCTTAATTTTGGACTAGAAATAGTTTTGATTAAGTTAAATGAAGCAAAATTAAATGTAACTCATTGGAAAGAAATTATTTCAAACAAAAAAGAATTATTTTCAATTACTTGTTAGGAACCCAGAACAAGGATCTTCAAAGTTTTGTTTAGCGAAGATAAATAAATTTTATAATGTCAGTTTTGCATAGATATGCTGATGAGTGCAGCCAAATTTAAAATCAACGATAAAAAACAAAAAGGCAAATTGGCTTGGCAAAAGTACTTCTAGATGTTTGACTATTCTGTGTAATACTGATAATAGAGCTTCGAGATTAAAAATTACATTGAAAAAACATAGAATGAATCCTAAGTGATTATATATTTGGAAATTAGAGAGAGAGTGAACTTGTAATAGGATATACTAGTGAACACAGTCCTATGAATTAAACTTGTAGGTGTCGACTTGGAGAGAGAAAGCTGAAATTTACACATCACTTCGGTGTTTTTTCTACTGAATTCAAAGTAGTGAGGAGAACTCTTACCCTTATTGTGTAGGAAAAGCTCCTCATATCTGTCTCACTGTTATTTACATCAGTTCAACTTGGTGTTCCTACCTTGAGAATTTTGTAACCTCATTCAATTAGAGTCCCAGTAAAACCTTAACCATCCACTACATTGTGTGCCAGACAGAACTCCATAGCAAGCTCAATACTTTGCACATTGTCATTTGTCTCTATGGGTGACACAATGAGGGACAATATATGGTAATGGGAACGTGAAGGGAATATTTTGGAATGGTACCACTGTGCTAACTCTGAAAATATTTTGAGGGTGGTTTGAACTAAATGGAAACTTTCAATTATTATTTAAGCAGAGGTTATTCAAATTGAATACTTAAAGTAGAACTTAGACATCTCTTTTCGAATTGTACATATTAGTTTCCCATCTGTCACTAATAGGAGTATGTTAAACCCTAAATAAGAGCTCTTACTAAATAATAACTCTTACATACATACAATATCTTCTACATAATTAATTTGTATGAACTGAAAACCATTAAATTATTTAGTACTTTTCTGCAGACTTTATTTTTATGATACAATGCATTTTGCCAAGTTGCAGCATCATCAGGTACAAATTTCATTTACATGCAGCAGTTGAATATATATGCTTACGACAGAGGAGAGGGTGGTGGCTTTGGTTGGAGGGGAGGAAAGGGTAGGATGTTGAAGGTGGGGGTTATTTGGGTAAGGGAAGGTAAAGAAATGGTGGTGCAATGGCATGGCATGGGATTGGGGCCAAGGAGCATGGGAAGGGTCAGAATCAAGTGGTTTGAATGATTGATATCATTTATCCCTTAAAGTTAGTTTCTTGGAAAGGAGAAGGGAGGGTTGAGTGTATAATTTCTCATTGCAAAAGATAATTTTGGGTCTACCATTTACCACTTCTTATGTTGATTAGCTCCAAAGCATCCGTTATTAATTCTTTAGGTAGGAAAAGCAGTATTTTGTGGCAAAAAATCTTTTGTGTATAAATTCTGAGGTGTTTTGCATAGTGGGAATTATAGTTTTGATTTTTGTGATGGCTAGCTCGTTCTTTGGCTTGTCTTGAAATTTCTCCCTGTTTGACCATCATGCTTGTAATAGATGTTGCCACTATCACTTTCAGCGTATTAATGCCTGATTTGAGAAGTATTCCTGTCTGTCTTGAGTTTGGAGAGAGTAAGGGGTGTGTTAAAGCCTGCTTTGAGTGAGGTAATTAGGTGATTGGAGATCTAATAGGAGATGTCTCCCAGGAATGGGATTGACACCCCTTGAATTTTTTCGATTTTGTGGACTATGGGGAGGAAATTCTACTTGTGGCCATTGTATTTTTTACATCAAAGTCTTTTTTAAACTAGGTTTGGCTTGTACCCATTGTTGGTGGCTGCATCAATAATTGCCATAAGTTCTGTACTGAAATTTTTGGGGGAAAGTGTTTAGGAGGGGGTGGATCACTGAGTTGAGGGTTGCATGTTTGTAAGAAAAATGGTAGGCAGAATCATTGGGAACTATGTGGGCTTTCTGTAAATTGAGAACTTGCATCCCTCTTCCTGTACAGTAAATGACAAATTGATAAGAGCTAATTGTGTCATTATCCATGTAAAAGGAAACATGTGTTGCATCTTTTGAATTAAGTCTGTGGAAAAGTACAAAATCTTTTAATATGAATATTAAATACTTCCAAAAAGTGAAACTTGCAGCCATAGAGGTAAATTAACAATGTAAAAATATAAATGCTCAGTTCACTAATTTATAACTAAGAACAGCCCTTAACATTAGTCTGTTATTTTTATCCTCTAAATCGATGGAATAAATCAGACATGGGCAAATGAATTTTTTTATGAAAACATAAAAGATAGAAAAATTAATAAATTGATAATGGGACGTAATTGATGAGAAGTAATGTTTTGTAAGATAAATGACCAAGAAAAAGATATAGCATCAAAATAACTCCCTGCTTATTGTTTACTAGCACTGATTTTCATTTATTAAATAAAGAAAGAAACCTTACATTATTAGGCAGCCCAACACTGTTTCTTGAGACATTAAATAATTGCTTATATATCGTTGCCATTATAATTCCACTGCAAAGAAATAAACATTGAGTGGACAATATCTACCGGTGATATACATATGCGCTTGCACTGATTAGCCTTTACTTCAGTATGAACATCAATGAACCTCATATGATCGTATTTGAGTAAAGAAAGACTCGCAGATATTCAAATTTCCAATCGCAAATCTCCACCTTTTTCAATAACTTCTAAGTCAAATATGCTTAGAGTAATACATTCAACATTCTGAAATCCTGGAAATACTCCCTTATAGAATTAAACACACTAAACACCCTTCACAAATGCAGTCTAACTATTTATTCAAGATTGATTCAAAGCTCATTATCAGGAATTAGTTAGTTGAAATGGCACGAGCATTGTATAAGATTTTGAGTTTGGGGGACCTAGTTTCACCTGTCTCATGCTAAACAGCTTCATATTTTGAGTACTTAATTGATCAGGAATCACCAGTCATGGAAGTTGAGAGAATATATTCAATGGTTGGGAAAGTAGCTTAAATCTTTTAAATTCTGATGCCACAATTACTAGCAGTGTGAGGACAGAGCGATCGACTTGCTGTTTGCATGTGTCCAACGCAGTTGACTTCTTTGATTGATCAACATTTAGGCTTAATTTGTGATTGGAGTGATTGTATCACACCCCACTAAAACTATTTTAGATATATTTTCTAATTTAATGGGCTGAAAATGACAGAGCTTATGGCTTTTTCTTTGATTTTATTTCACTTATGAAATAAACTTTCTCTCCTACTTCACATTTTTTGGTGTATTTCATGAGATTGCTCTTGATAATTTAATTTTGTAGTACTTCACATGAGTTGCCCTTAAATAATGAATGGCCAATTTCAACTTTCTTTTATGCTCCCCCTCCCATTTGATAGGCATCTCAAAAAGACAGGAATCCACTCCTCCCCACATCTAACGTACATTTCAGCAATCTAATTGTCTAAAATCAAACATCAGTTTGTGACATATGGTAATATGTCACGAACTGGTCCTGTAAAAGAAATGTAAGGATTTTTCATATGCAGTTTTTCAATGCAATTACCTGCAGCTCACTCAATTCAATGTTTAATGGCAGAGAGTCTGGCATTAGATTTTAAACTAACCGCTAGATCATTAACATATTTTTGTCCCACCCAGGGAGTTCAATTCGAGTTGCTCTCATTTGAATTACAAGCTGACATTGGAAACGTAATTGGAAGATATATCAAACATAGATTCACGGTTAAGAGATTTATGTAATGAATGCCACATGATGTTACTGTAGTGGCACTTTGCTGGTGGTGAGAGCTCAACCCTATGTTTCTATATGGATATCCATATTCCATATCTTGATCGACTATAAATTACCCAAATATTAAATCAAAGCATAGATAGCATTCCTTAAACATTTCCTTGATTCAAACATATTTGGATGCATTTTACTTCTTATTGGGAACAATTTTCTGGATCGCACGTTGTCAACGGAGAAAATGTCTATCATACAGAAAGTACCTCCTGAAACAAGTACCAATTCACTTTTTTTTTCCTCAGCATTATGAGGAAATTTTATTTTCCAAATCTAGCACTAACTCATTTCTATATTTTTTAATTTTACAAAAAGGTTAATGGTCAAATTAATATTTATATGATCTAAGATGACATTTGCTGCAATTAGTACAAAATAATGGATGTTGAAGTCACTACTAATGCAAATTAAAATGCAAATAAAATTTAATAATGGGATTTGTATTATTTTTAATAATTTATGTGTTGTTTAAATGTATATTTGCATGTATATATGTTTTAATTGTATATATTTTATTGTTCTGAGCATGTGTATTGGTCATGTATAAAAAGGGTTAAAATACTATCACCTTAAATTCTCCACTGGTGTGCATAAACTACACAAGCTTTTCATTTTGCAAAGAACATCTCATTTACCCTTCACCAAATTGTCACAGTGGTGCATTACCCTAGCGTGTATGCATAGTTCCAGTGAATTAAAGAGACTTAATTATTCCGTGTATTGCTTTGATGTTGAATCTACAGAAATGGTTGTGGATCTATTTTTATTTGAGACATTGAGTTGTCCAAATACACACAACTCTTTGAAACATCTAATTACTCAACTTCATCTTCATTTAACCCCCAATTTTTCAGAAATTTCAAATTCTGTTTAATTTCATTCCTAAATTTAGAGTTTGACTTATTTCATTCCAACAACATTCTTAATATCTTGAGATAAAAAATATTGTTTCAGGCAAATTCAAATGCATATATTTAATTCAAATTGATCAATCATCATACAGGTATTAATGCAGTCAGGCCTCAGGAGTACAACTTGATGCCAATGATAGATATTTATGATTTTCGTTCTGGCTCGTGTCAAATTCTAAATTCTTATTCAGCTTCAAAATATCTCATTTTTCTCAGTTTTCACAACCAGTATGTTGTTAAATATTATTTCATTATTGCTTTAAATGTCAGAATTCAATCATTTTGACACAGTGCTGATTTAGTAATAAATGTTGCTTAGACATTTACACATTACATGTAGCACAGACATTTAGATATTTGAGGAATCATGTAGAAATTGAACTGTCAAATTCATTAAACTTCCATTATATTTTCTATAATGCATGGGACCTGAAGTTTCATTTGCAATTACTACTATTATCATTTCATGTATCCTCAATTTTTTTATTAGTGTCCCTTCTAAAGTGGGTAATATTTCGTAGGCTAAAGATAAATTTAGAAAGCTTGGACAGCCTAAATTAAAAAAGGAAGTTTCATGTGATTGATGAGTCTGAATTAGTGAAATTATATGATATGGAAGGTTAGGTTGTTAATTTCATTTCAAACAAGACAGATATACAAAAAATATTTTAATCTAATATTCACAGTTTAAATTCTTAACATTATATTTACATGTTTGTGTCAAGATGGCTTACATCAATCCCTTTTGCTGTTGAAGATATTTTCAAGCTAGAGTCCAATTTATATGTTTTATGAAGTGGTTCTAAACCTGGAATTAATTGATCTTGGGCACTGATGAGGAATTTGAATGGTATAGTCATGTTTTGATAGATTTTATATAGTCTAGGAAATAATTTTTTCTGCCTTAGAAGAATTTTTAATTAGCTTGAAATATTTAATCAAATTACAATTTAAATTTAGGGTGATCATTAGGCTGGTATCCTGACTGCATCTAGCATAGGATATAACTTCTAGTTTATGAAAGAGCACATTTGATTGTCTACGTTTTTCCAATAATTTTAAAGGTAGTTAGATATGATGTTCTCACACTGGAAGGCTGACTTCCTCATTATTTTGCTGTAGTTGATCGATTGTGTATCATTAACATAGGTGTGTTTCTTTAGCAATCGGGACCCTCTTTTTTTCCTAAGATGTAAATTGCACACAACCATAATGCCGTAATAATTTTATGATCTTCTTCCAATACATATACATGCCTCTCTATTTGGTTGGAAAACTTGGTATTTCCATCATCTGCTACCTACATTCATTTACATGCTAAGTTAGAGGTTGCACGATATTTTCATATTCATCCATTTCTCATAGTGAACACCTTGTATACTGTCAAGCAACTACTACCAGGTCAGACATTCCTTTAAGTTGTTGCTTCTGCAGTTCCAGAAAATTAATTTAATATCCATCGTTTAACTGGGATCTTGTTCTCATGAATTTCTGTAAAACATCATGCATTAGAGGTTATTCAACTGTTCATAGAACATCCTGGCAATGTGACGCTAATGGCAAAGAATTTAATGGTGATGGTATTTTTCTCTGAAGTTTTACTTTAGTTCATTTATGATGAAAATTTTTTGTTTCGCGTGGTGGTCTATTGCATAATATTTTCCACAATGTCTTTTTTCTTTCTTTCATTGCCAGTCTTTGTTGCTGGAGTAGATATCAACCCTGATCCAATTCAATATCAGTTGAAATATTTTCACTTGGGTGCCTCCAGAAGAATGGCTTCATCAGTGGATCTCAGTTAATTGTACTGTTATCAGACTTGTGCCATGTGGAATAAAATCCAAAGGATATCATCATCGCCCATGGAGGAGGACCAGAAGATACACTTTAATTGAATTTTGTTGAACCCAGGTTCCCTCTTAAGATGGCTGCCAACAATAATCAACTGAACATAGAAATAACTCACATAATTGCTGGAAACAAGTCATACTCCTGAAGCAGTTGACTTCTACAGGTGAACATTGGGGAGGATTGCTATCCATTGGCTTTAAACAAGTTATCTGTGATATCTTGTTTAGAATCATTGAATAGCATCCTTTCAGGATGTCCACCTGTGGAAGTCAACTGCTCCAGGAGTATGACTTGTTTCCAGCTATTATGTGAGTTTTTCTATGTTCAATTTATTATTGATATCTTAAAGGGAATATATTTTACAAGAGAACTCTGTATTTTTTTCAGGTGAAATAAAATTTTTCAAAACCCTACCCAAAATTTAATTACCAAAGTCTCAAAGCTGGACAGAAGCTGCTTTTAATCAAATAGGACTTAAGGGTATTTTTATGGTGATTTTTGGGCAAAAAATGCTTATAAATGAGCAAAAATTGCAATTTTCATCAATAATTTGCTTGTTTTCAATGATTTTTTGAATATTACAATGATAAATTTGATATAGTTAATATAATTATATATATTTATTGGTTTAATATATATTACATATAAATAGCAAAAATGATTGTATATTATATATAGAAAGCATAATGCAGTGACAATTCTGACATATAGCATTGAAAAATCGTCAAAAATATTGCAAAATTTATGCATAAAAACTGTGCTAAGTCCAGAGCAAAAATTTCCATGGCCAGGTTTGTTACAACAAACTTTGTTGCTAAACAAAGATAAAATTTATTAAGGGTTCAATACAGAGTTTCACAACACAAAAAAAGGTTAACCTTACATTAGGTTGAAAAATGCATACCACCACACTAAGGTTCTTTATTGGTGTGGTGGTATGCTGTACAAAATGGTTTGACAAGTTCACCTTGTTAAGGTCTTGGCCACAATGGTTCACTGGTGCTGGCAGTACTCAGGAAGGCTGTAGAAGTCCTGTAATGAGAAAAATTCATTAATTTTAGTGTCATCCAATATTTTGATTAGGCATAAAATTTAACTAATATTAATTTTAAAATTTTTTTACTGGGTTGAGCAATGTCTGATAAAACTATATATTGGGCTAAAACTATATATAGTTCCCTAAACATTGTACTGGTATAGTAATTGACCATCTGCCAAAGATACCTGTCCATTGAGATTTATCTATGAAATATTTGATCCTTAACTAGTAAACTAAGGAGTTCAAATCCTTTTACAATTATTGTCAATGCCACCCACAAAACCAACTAAGTTGAAGATTAAGATACGAATTTGAACTTTAGGTGATCAACTAACTTTGAAAGAGGTTTGTCTAATAATCAACCACTATCCTCCTGACAATTCATATTTATGTTTAAGTAACCTTACACAAGCTGTTTCCATACTGTTCTCAAAGAGATCAAAGTCTTTAACGGTACCTAGCAATAAGGGATACATTCAGTTTAGATTGGCAAAAGGATTTTAGTGTCAAGTATCAATTTTACAGGGATGATAAGTTATTCTTGTGTTCGCTGATAAAGTTAAATAATCAAGAGTTTCTTTGAATTATTGATGCAGACTTTTGTACCTATCCACCACAGTATCTAGGGATTCAGTTAATATCAATCATTCACTAGAGGAAATCTAGTTACTAAAAAATCTATCTTGGGTTTTTAGTCCCTAAATTAATATGGTCTCTACATATTCCATTAATGGTTCTGCAGTGTGACTACCAATGCCAACTTAACATGCAGTCAGTCTTAACTTTTACAAAGGATCAGAATGTTCTTAAAACAGATTAAAACTGGAAAAATTAATCTGACTTAATTGAAAAACCTACTTAAACCTTAATCTGACTAATACAAGTGTGACCGGGCAGGAGATATATATTACAAATAGATAGAAATCCAAAAATTCAAATATTGACAACATTTATTAGAGATAACATGATTAAATACCTTACATATTAAATACATCATGAATTGCTCAAGGAATATAACATTTGGCAAATCTTAAAAAAAAATGAATTTTCAATAAAACAATAACATTGCTGAAAAATCAGCTAAATTACAAAATGTTTAGTGATTGAAGAAAATTGTGTATGCTAAAATTTAAAGATGAAAAATACCACAAGTTACCACGGTAGTATCAAACAGACAACATCAAACATGTAAATTAGTAACGAATTCATAAGGACTAATGTGTCTTCAAATTTCAAGTTAATTCAATTCCATTCCTGATCAACCACCCTTAAACTACAAGCCTTGCAACCAAAATACCAACATTGTAAAAGGAACTATTTTTATGGCTCACCAAGTAATCTACTCCAGCACCCGGAGAATATTAACATTCTCATCATTTAATTTTTTAGCACTAGTACCTCAACTATCAGTATAGAACAACAAGATTAATATTCCGGCCTAAGTCTCATAGCAAAAGTTTACTTCCACAACAAGTTTCGTTTCTGCTTGTTCCAAACTTCATCTATGTATTTTTATAAATTTACAAATCAACTTGGAGAAAATTTAGTAAGTAAAGGACAAAATGAAATACAGTAACTACTCTAATTTTCATCTCAATGAATGATCATTTGACAACAATTTAGGGTTTTTAGCTTATAATATTTACTGAACTTCAATGCATAATTGATAAATAATTTATATTTTAAGTTCTTAGTTTAAAAAATTACAATTTATCATGCGCCCTATGTTCTTCCTGAAAACTAAGCCACATCGAAGTACATACGTTGATTAGTATTATTTCTTGGATAGGTTGGTGTCTATCTTTAAGCTTTAGTCAACAAAAAAAAATCTTAATATGGTGTTTAATAATGGTGAAACCAGTTGTGATTCAAAAGATTACCAAGGTACATTCAAATTATTTTTCTTTTGCTTTGAATGTATGGTTTACTAAAATCACCCAAAACTCCCCATGTGACGTATATTACATCATGCGAGCATTTAACATGTAAAATTCAAAAACGTGAATTGAAAGGCATATATACACACACTAAAGTGAAATAATTTTATTACAAATATTCGATGAGTCTAATTCCTTCCTATCCTGCCCAGCTCTTGAAAAAAAACTGACTTCATCGATCACCGAAACTCATTTCATCACGTGAATACTCCTCTCCTTCCACATTACTGACAGATTGTGTGATAAGAGAGAAACTTTAAACTGACTATCACAAAGTTCGTTACTACTCAAAGTTTGTGCTCAGCTCTTCGCTTGTTTGAAGCAGCTGTCTTTCCTTTATCAGTTAGAGAGAAAAAGATCCCATTTAGCCTTATCTCGCAGTAAAACTTGCGCGGTGCAACTAAACAATACAAGTCGTGAAATGCTAAAGTCAACATAGCAGATAGTAAAATTAAGAGATGCAAGACACACAGGACGTCAATGTTTTTGATTGAAGGAATGATGTGATGCAGATTCAGGAAAAGAGAGAGACTAGCTTGTTCTGAAATATTGTAAAAGAGGAATGCAGTCGAAAAAATTGGCTCAAGGTATTTCGGTTATGTAATACCACCGAATCTACAATTCATATTTAGCTGCCCTGAAATATGGCTGAACTGAAGTTAACATCAGATGAGATTCTACGAGTGGTATCAAGACAGAGGTGGCCAATTTTATGGCAATTATCCCACCACGTACACGAATTACTGCTGAAGCTTTATCACAAGGCTTAATGGTAAAACACTGGGGCTTAATATTTTCTTTTTTTTTTCAATCCTAGGATTGGTTTATTGCAGCCCTCCATTTGCCTCTATTTAATGTCAATTCCCTCAATCCCTGATACCTTTTCTGTTTTACATCTTTCTTTATTTGTCCTATGTACATGTCTCTTGGTCTTCCTCGTGTGATCTTTCCTTCTATTATATTCCTAATCAATCCATTGTGCCTCAATGTGCATCCAATCCATCTATTTCTTTTTTGCTGTAGAGTTCTCCATATGGTCTATCCTCTTCTGCTCTTCTATGTACCTCCGCGTTCCTCACTTTGTCTGTCCCATTTAATCTTCAGCATTCTCCTCCAGAACCATGTTTCAAAGGCTTCTATTCTTCGCTGGTCCACTTTTCCAATGTTCCAAGCCTCGGAACCATAGAGGCCCATGCTCCACACCAAGTCTTGACGAATTGCATCATTGTTTGCAATCTTATGTTCCTTGGACATGGTAGTTGACTCTCCTTAAAGAATGCCGCCTTTGCCTGAGCTATCCTTCGCTTGATGACGGTCAAACTTCTTCCATCCCATGTTATGCTGCTGTCCAGGTGGATGAAGGATTCCACTTGCTCTAGTCTCACCCCTCGAATGGTGATATCTGCATTCAGCTTCTCTCTTCCGCACACAATGACTTCAGTTTTCTTCTTGATGATGTTCATATTACATTCCCCCAGCACTTGGCCCATAGCACTTAAAGAGTTGCTTGCAGGTCCTCTTGAGTTTCCGCCACTACTGCAATGTCATCTGCAAACTGGAGTATGTTGATTTCTTCTCCATTTACCTTCACTCCTTTGATACCCGATTTGTGTATCTTTTATTGCCTCTTCCAGGCATATATTGAATATTGCTGGCGAGAGTCCTTGTCGCCTTGTTGTTTCTCAGGTCTGCCACGGCTTTCTCGAATTTGCTTCTTAATATCTGCGAACCCTGATCGTCTTTACTTATCATGCTTTCATCTTTAATTAGGCCATCTTCTAGTGGTTTGGGAGCTTGACGGAGCACTTCAATATGTTCTTTCCATCTATTCCGAATGTCATCATCTATTAGTATTTTTCCATTATCGGCCCGGATGTTTTGCGATTTTGTTTTCCTTTCTCCGAATTGCCTCTTCACTAGTTTATAAGCCATCTCGCATTTTCCCTTTTTCATGTTGTCATTTATTTCCTCGCAACAACTTTCTATCCATTCTTCTGTTGCCTTCTTGCACTCTCGTATTATCTCGTTCCGCAACTGTTTATAGAGCCGTTCTTCACTCTCATTTCTTGGATTCTTGTATTTTCTTCTTTTGTCTATGAGCTCTCTTATTTGAGCTGTTATCCATGGATTCTTAGATATTTCTGCCTTACTCACAAGGAGCTCATCTGCAGCTTTGGTCATTATATTCTTCATATCTCTCCGTCGATCGTCTGTGCTGGTATTTCCATTATTTCCTTCTATTTCTCTTTCAATAGCCGCGGTGAACCCTTGAGCTCTTTTCTTCCAGTATTTTTTCGTTCCATCTGGGTTGTTTTGTCTTTCTTCATCTTTTTGTATCGCACTCTGCTATCCATGATCACCAGGTTGTGATCACTATTTATATCTGCGCCGGGATAACTCTTACACTTCTTAACTTGGTTCTTGTATCTCCTCCTGACAAGGATGTAGTCTATTTGATATCGTCCTTTGTCTCCAGGCATCTTCCAAGTGTATCTTCTTCTCGGATGTTGATCGAAGGTGGTCCGGTACCATGTTTTTCTCGTTGCAGAATTTTATCAGTCTCTCTGGTGGCGTTTTGTTTTCCCAGGCTTAATATACGTCGGCAAAATAGTACAAAAAAGTCCGATATTGTTCCAATTTTATCTATTTAGTTGCTTTAGCCAGGAGGCTGAGTTGATAAAATTCTTAACAAAATACAGCCGAGCACAGAGCAACAATATTTACTTGCTATATTATGTTGGTTAGAGCAATTTATGTCTTCTGCCATAAATCCATGACCCTAAAAGTAGAAATAATATGGGGAAGCCAATAAACCAATAAATTTCTAAATAAACCGACCGTCATCCACTACCTCCAAGGGTACAATCATCCGACAGATGATTGTTTAAGAATAAAATTAAGTGGTATTCATTCACCCTATTATTTCTACAGCTAAGGTCAACCTATGTGACAACACTGCCAAAGGCACATTTCAGTCTACATTAATGAAAAACGTCCTCCAAAAAACCATAATGTTATTTCTGATACAATTTGAAGACCTAAATATTCACTTCGGTCAATTATGAAGCGAGAACTTTACAGTTTGGTTTATGATGAAGCATGAGTATTCTTCCTGTTTAGTGATTAAGATATTTTTGAAGTCTCATTAGCCATTTACGCATCCTTTAAGAAACAAAGATATATGTAGTGTCTGAAAGATAATTATGAGCAAATATTACACTTAATTCAATATTAATACGCCAGAGGCAACATTCTTATTGTGCATTTAATTCCAGTTAGATTTATTTAAAAGGTACACAAATCACACTAAATTTAGCAAAACTGAACAAAATTAAAACAATGCAACATGCCGATGCGACCAAATCTATCTAATGATTAACAGTTCACATGCTGATGTATGGAAATAACTACCCGCCATTCAAAAAGACCCTGAAAAGGCTACAATAAAAATATTTGGCTTGATTTGCAGTAATAATATGAAGAAACAAACTAACAAGGATGAGGTCAGGGTCTGCGAGAGTTTCTGAAGTACATGTTACCCCTAAAAAGAAAGGCTGGCAAATCTTGGAGAGAGGACGTCTTTTGTTGGATGTGACCTGTGTAGTTAGAATTATTTCTTGGTATGAAACGTAAACACAATTAGAAAGCAAATTTTAGCAACCAATAACTCAACAGTGAGTACATTTGGAATAGTTTGATAATTATTGCAATCAATTGAATAAGGAAAATACCTCCTAAAAGTATTAATGATCGACGCTTTGCTACATTACCCATTTAAATATGAAATAAATTCAAACTGATAAACCATTTGGCAAAGTTTGGAATACAGCCAACTACTTATTTTATTTTATGCCAGTTGGAATATGTATTGATAAGCGATAGACTTTCGACTAGAGAAAATTCAATTGCTAAATTGAATGGAATTAAAGTGATCGCGAAAATGATAATGCTATACACTACTTCTCCTTCTTAAATATGAAATCTATTCAAATTGTGAATTACTTGGTAAAGCTACAATACAATCAATTTTATATCAATGCCAAATAAGTATGTATGTGATCGGTAAGTAATGTACAAATGTTAAGAAGAGAATTAGTTGACATATTTCGGTAGGGTTCTCAGAGATTAGCGAATGAAAGTAGCAGAATAATTGAAGTTAATTAGTGGAAAAGAAAACCAAATCCTACCTAGGAAATACTTCTACAAGGCAGGATGGCATTTGGACGAGGTACTCGCGTGTAGGTAGAAATATTTCATAAAATGAAACGGAAACAATTAGAAAGCAAATATTAACAACCGAAAAATCAAGATCAAGTAGTTTTGGAATTTGTTGTCTCGGGCATAACTTTATGGAGTTTGCAAAACATGTTGAAATGAAACAATTCACTTTATTTAAAAAAAACGACCCAGGTTTTGACGTCGAACGTCGTCATCAGGTGGTGCTCCCCCGAGTAACTTTCCTCCTTGGCAGCTTTATTTCTGAGTATGCCTAGTATCGGCTTTTTCTCTATGTCTTTCATAGGGATAGCGGTTAATGTCAAAATTCAATGTAAATAAGGAACTTAATATAATTAAAACGTTAACAGTAAACAATAGCTATTCAGAAGATCTAATTAATAAACTTTACCAGAAGAAACTTATAAAAATCGCCTTAAGCCACATTTACAACCCCGCACGTTTAAAAGATCCACTGTCAAATGGCGAAGAATACTCTTATCTAGGGACTATTCCTTAAAAAGTAATTAAAAGTATACCTAAAGAAAAAATTAGATGTGCCTTTTACAGTGGTTCATACCTTGAGAACCTAATCTCTCAAACTAAAAAAGTCCCCAAAAACAAGAGGAGTTGAGTGTACAAGTTAAAGTGCTCAGAATGTAATACAAAGTATATTGGGCAAACAGGACTTAAATTTAAAGAAAGAATTAAAGAACACCAAACATGTAAAAAATAAGAACATAAAATCCCTCTTTGCAAAGAACCTCATCAAAAGTGACTTTATGATGACAATTATTCATTTTGAAAATAAAGGTTTAAAGGCTCGATGCTTTGTCCCTCCCACTCTCCATTCCTAGATCTACCACTCTTCCAAGTCAACGATTGACACCGAAAGATGTAACACTTTTCTTCCCAGCTGCATTGTAACCTGTTTATCCCTCCCTCTCTAACCACCCCCCTCCCTTGATCAGAAGGGATACATACCAAGTTTGCTTCTAGGAGGACCACCTGATGACAATGATCAACGTCGAAACCAGGTTCGTGTTTTTTAAATAAAGTGTGTGGAATTCCAAAGTGAATTATTTCATTTCAATAGTTTTGGAGTATTTTGATAAATAATGCAATTCAATAAAAATGGAAAGTGATCGCCTAATTAATAATACTATTCACTACTTCACTGATTTGTATATGAAATCAATTCAACGTACTAAACCATTACTTGATAAAGTTCAGTTAATAGACTTTTTATTAATGCCAATTAAACAAACTTGATCGATTGGCAACTAACAAATATTAAGAAGAGAATTAAGTTTTGGAACCTCTGTAGATTCTTGGATGAAGTAAGATGCGGTCAGATCAATGAATTAAAAGTTTCATAATAATTAACGTACATAATCGATTATGAAAACAAACTGAGACGAATACGACCAGTAGATAGGACATTATTTATAGAAGGTACCCAGGCAGGTAGAAATATTTCACGTTATGAAATGCAAACAAGAAGCAAATGACAACCGAAAACGCAATATCTGAGGAGCATTGAAAATTTTTGATAATGAATGCAACTAAATAAACAAGTAAAGTGATGGCTAAATTAATAATGCTATTCAATCATTTGCATATGAAATCCAAAGCACATAACCATTATTTGGTGAGGTGCAGAAAAAAAATCAATTTTTTTGTGAATGCCAACATGGGTATGTACACGATCAATAAGCAATATACAAATGTTAAAGAAAAGGATATCTAGGTAGGATTCTTGGTTAGATGAAAGTAAGATGCGATGAGATGAGTGACAAAAGTTTCAAAACAATGACCATAGATTGGTACAATAGAAAACCAAAACCTACTGGGGAGAATACCAAGGTGGAACTATGAGTGGCATAATTAGTAATGAGGTTTTACAAGTAAGGTTTTTAAAGTAATAAGGAAAACGCTGATGTAATAAAGAAGACATGTCTAAAGGTAAGGCAGTGATAGTTTAGCACACGAGAAATGGTTAAAAGGGCCTGAGATTTGCACTCTTTTGGAGCCATGGGAACAATGCTATGTGCAATCTAATCCGAGATCAGAAAATAAGTAATTTTCCCATTGAATAAGAACTTATTCAATGATCAGCATAGACTACAGACTTCAACAACGCAACAATTTCAATGCCTATTTTATGAAAGATATCGAAGATATCTCAACATTCTGATTTATCTCAATTTCTGCACAATATTGTATAAGTCTGGTAACATCCGATAATACGGGTCAAATATTTCAGTCGAATCTAAAGAAATTTAAATAATGTGATATCAAATTTAGAGAGTATTAACTTGAGAGCTCGATTGAAAATTGCGAAGGGAAGAGCTAATTGGTTACAACTACTTAAAATTCAAGAGAAACCTTTTGCCAAAACTTATCAGGTTACGGAATTATTTTCAATTCTCACGTGAATGGCTTCATTTTCCTCTATTATATGCGCTTCAGGAAATCTAAATCTTATATTCAACAATAATAAACCACAGTTGACGAGAAGATTGGTTTGATAGCTGAGGGTCGAGTTCAATCAATACGAAGCCCAACTGAGTGTGAATTTCACTCATCAGGGTACGGGGGGGCCAGCTCCTTTCATTGCATTGCCTATGGCTACACAGGAAGTTCTAGTAATCGCAGTTCGGGTGAAGCTAATGGGGGCCTGAGGAGTGCCCAGGAATTAATATCTAGATTCACACTAAATATTAATCTGCCCAGCAGATTCATATCTAGTGTGACTAGTCATCTTAGGAGGAATAGTGAATGAAATGAAAGAAAATTCTTGAGTGGTAACTACCTTATGGAAGAGAGGAGTCCGCAACATCCGAGGTCTTCGGGAGACCACCTCGGCATCAGCTGTTAACCAGAGCATAGTAGTTTGCACGCTTCGCTGATCTGAAGTGATCCTCTCCCGATCAAAAGAATTTGACTTTCTCAGGTTACTGGGTGAAAATATTCGAAGAATCCTCTAAAGACAAATCGACGAGATACAGTTCCTTAGTACTGAAGGCTCCCACTTTCTCCCAAGCAGGCGTTTACGATGTTATCAGTTCACCGCTGTCGCAGAAATTTCGTTCTACCATTGGAGAATCGGCTCCACTTCATTTGGGGTACAGTTTACTAGAAAGAACATTTCCAACGTCAGTATATACGAACAAATTTGAATATACTAAATAATATAATTCCATTTTAAATACCAAGATTACAAAACTAAAAAAGACTCTCGGCAAAAATATTCTCCAGCGAATTAAAATTATTAAGTTAATTTCTCAAAACCATTGAGTCCACGTATCGCGACACACACTATAATGTGTGTAATATAGATTGAGCGTCTTAAGTAAAACGCTTTTCACATTACGACGCTAAAACAAATCAAGTACAAGATTTCGAATGAATACAACGAATTAATTATTTTACCAATTGCATATTTTAACTAGGTAGGTGAAAATTACAATTAATACAGCTAAATGAGTCTTCAAAGTTTTAAAATTTCACAGAGAGCTAAAATTAAAACGCAAAAATTGAGTTACCTTCCCAGAGTAGACAAACAGCATCAGGGAAATCATTTCGCAGATCAGCTGACCACAGAGCATTCTTCAATTTCCCATTACGAAGCGTACTCCTCGATTGATTTGATGAAATGGCGATGTGATGCATTTATCTGAAGTGGAAGTGGCCCTCCAAGTAATCCCAACGGCAGGTTGGAGTTAAAGCGTCTGCAAGGCGTGAAAAAAGTAATTCAGTAAAAAAGTTCAAAATGTGATATGAAATTGACATATTAAAATCAGGTAGATTCAATCTTAAAACTAGTACCTAGACACTTAATACTCAGTCAGAGAAGCCATCAATGCTCAGAGAAGGGGAAATCCCACTAGGCGAGAAATTGTCTTCAATTAAACTCCACTTTTCTCTCCAGTTTCCACCAGTCTCTCCAGTTCCACACCTTCGGGTGACCTGAAAGAAGTTACACCGAAAATAAAAAATTACATTACATTCTTCAGCAGGAGATTCAAGTCATATTTACCACTTTTTCGTATTGAACAGTCACACATTGAGGCAAGTGAAATTTGACTAATAAATCATTCATGAATAAAAAGTTACTAGATTCGCTTATTCCTACACATTTCACGTATCCCGAGTACTCGAGGAATACGTCAAATTTCTCCTTACCGAAAATTTCGAGCGTTACGATGATTTTCCTCAATTCGTTACGGGAGTATGTAAAAAATGTAATCAGGTTACGAGAAATATAAATGGGCTGAGGGTATTATTCGACGATCGCGGGAAACTCACGTGCCGTGTGTCCCGTGATGCGTGCTTTGACGGAAGTTGAAAAAATGGCAAACTACGAGCGTCGGATTTCACTCGATCTGCAACTACGGACCCTCCAGAGTCGTGAAATGGGCAATTTTTGCGGCCCTGCAACATGCGCTGGCAATCATCGTCCTGATTAGCTGGGCTATCTGCGGCGCCGCAAAGACATGCATGAAACCGTAGCTATATGGGCCGACCTTTCGTTCATCCTAGTTAGTATGCATTTTCACCAACATTACTGTGTCCAACATTGCATATACTCAAGGATACAACAAGGGGTTGAGCTTAAACCTAGATTACCGCCATTATCGCCTCAGAGGAAGTTCGCGGTACGGAAATTTACGAAAGGAGAAAGGTAGGGAGGGATGTGGAACTGTTCCATAGGGTCCCTCACGAGAAATGGATACACAAACTAAGTTATTATGAAATTTGACCAACTGTATGAAAGACCTTATGTAAAAAAGGTAATCGTCAATGAGTTGAGTTCTTTAGAGGCAAACATGGCAGAGTATCAAAAGGAATTCTCTAAAAAGTTCTATTTCACAGTTCCAAAACATTTTTTAACAGCCATGCCATTGGTGGTTATGAGTTATGTCCGATGACTACAGTTTTCATGCAAGTGTGGAATGGAATGAAATAATAGGATAAACATTTTTCTGTTATCTCAGCAGGGATTCAGATGCATTAAAAATGCCCCACAGATGAATACAGTAATTATAAAGAGCACACACAAGGTTCCATTCATTAGGGCACGTAAATTTAATACACTTCATGCAATAGCCATGATTGAGTAGAGCACTAGTGTTCTGCAAACAGCCAAAAGTGAAGTGCTTCCCTCGAGTGGGAAGGGACAGATGACCTTGTGGCCCAAAGGAAAGTTGTCTGGGCTAATTCAGGTATGCATGGCGAGATGTGGTATGCTACTCAATTCAAAGGTAAATTCACTGTTAGCTATTTTTCATAACATGCTTTGAAAATACTATATTATATTATAAGTATGTATTTAATTTTCCTCAGACGATGTCTCCCTTTTCCTTTTCACTTTGGAAGTGCATCAACAGCCTTAATTAATTTTTCTGAAAATCTGTGGAATTTTCACAATTGGAAACTCAGTATACGGAAATCTCATTATTCCTAGTCAAATGGAGAAAGTGAGAATTGAATCGGCAAGAGCCAAGAAATCATGTAAGCAACTATTATTTTTGCATAGAGAACATCAGGATATAACCAAAAAATAAATTAAGCCTAAGAGTATATTAGTCTAGTATATGCCTTACAGGCCTTACATTCAACTGAAATTTCCAGGGCAGGATTTTGTTACCCTATCCTCTCTTGAAGAACATGATTATGGTGATGAAGGAAATGCTGATTGTGCCATTGAAGGAGACTTATTCACTGACAAGGGTTGATGCTAATAGGGGACATTAATATTTATGGAAATGCAATCAACATTGAATTTGAATGGACAGTGACATGACCTGGACATATTTTCCTTCTGCCCTTGGTGAGTAATTGGGTAGAATAGGATTTTTTGGGAGTGGGGGAAGGGTGAAGAGAAACCCAGCATCAACATAACCCGACTTAACAACAGACAAGGGTGGCACAGTTTAACTGTAATGCCTTACTGAAAGAAAGTAAAACTAAGTAATAACTTTCGTGAAGAGCATTCAGTGAGATAAACTCACTGAAGTGCTCTTCACAAAACATCATTAGAACAGATCAGGATACAACAGAAATATTCTGTTACGATTCTAACCTGAGCCCTAAGTATGGGAAGTCAGAACATTAGCCACAGCACCATTCTGATCCACCTCTAAGTTCTGGTGTTTTGAACTCCCAAAAGCATAAGGAAAACTTTTACTTTTGGGTAGACGACATTTAAAATTACAGTAATTTCCATCTTAGGATTGCAGTGAGAAAGAATTAAATGACCAATTTTAAAATCAATTAACAAAAGTGATGATTATTATGTCCATTTGGTAAGAAATATGATCACAGAGATCTCTAACAAAATAAAGTAATCATTGTGTTTTTGTGCTGCCATCAATAGTATTTTAACGTATACTCTATCAAAAGTCATTTGGTTAACAACTTTTTTTATAGATTGGCTCTTACATACAGTCCTCGGGTCTAAAATGATAATTGGTATCATAGTCCTAAACAAAGGATAACTAATGGTTTCATTTTTCTTTGCATAGATTTCATCAAGGCTTTATTCCAATGAAAAATATCCACTGACAAAATGGCAATAACCAGAGTACACAGGTGAGGAGGAATGAATTTAAACATGCATTTAAATACATTTATGTCATAGATACTTTAAAGTTAAATAAGTACAAGGTACTAAAACTTGAAACGATTTAAAATTTGAGCTTATGCGAAACAATGATTATTATTTTAGAATGACCAACAAAAGGCATAAATAAATTTTTAACATGATATTTAAACGAATATATTGCTATAATTAATAATTGCCTCCTTTCCCAGAACTCCAAAATTAATAGAAGAAATTTTCACAACTGCTAGGTACACTGAATGGTCTATGGTTTTTTCTGGTGATAAATTAAGTACTTTGCTTAAATGCAAGCATCTGTGCCTTTTGCAAAACTAGTACATAAGTATGCAGATCCTTTAATAGTTTCACCTAAAATGAAGGTGTTAAAAATTTAATTAGTTGAGTAACCTTTAGTGATTTAATTTATTTTTCTATCGACTTTCTGTCAAAATACATTTGATAAGAAGGAACTGGGCAAAAATTGGCATATTAATAATCAATCCATCTCGCAAAAGGTGATTCTTATTGAATTTTTTTCTACAAAAAAAGATGAAAGAATGGCAAGAGCAACTTTAACATGACACTTTCCCATTATCTGAATAATTTAAATTTTCATATGATTTATTTATCTCCTAGAGAAATTTTAGAAAAGTTCTTGACATAAAATTTACTGTGGGTAAAAATACTTTTGTTAAATTAAGATGAGGAAATAAAGCTAATTCTGATTTTACTTTAATTATATTAATTTAGTTTAACTTCCCTCAATTAAAAATATATTACACAAACTAAGCAGGGGGTGCGGTAGTCCAATTGGTAGCATGTTAGTTTACTGCCCTGGGGGCCTGATTACACAGTTGATTAGTGAATGTCACATCAAATTCCACTTATTACTAGGCAAGGTATATCAAAGCTAACCTACGAGTTTATTAATGTTGTTGGATAACCTAAATAAAAATAACATCCCAGTCAGCATACGCTTAGTGTGTACTATGGTTTCAACCAAATCCATGATACTTAAAGTCAAATTTGGAAACAATTTGGAAATCAAACTAACAAAATGATTAAAGAAGAGTAACCACAGCGATTAGCACATTGATTTTGATAAATATGAGAGTGCAACTCACCTCACAAAGGCCTAAGGCACGTTGGACAAAATTTCAACAATACCTCACACCCAGACGCAAAGGTGTTTGACAAATTAGGGAATCATGCCAAAATTAAGGCATGGAGGATAATAGCAGTTCATATCCTTTGAAAAATTACTTTTCGATGATTAACGAGATATCAACAATCCTGCATCAATGGAATGATTACAAATTGGCCTTTGGTTAAATCTACATGAACTCATTTGATTTGGCAGATATTACACATTTATGAAGTAGCCTCAAAATCTTTTGCCACCACCAGAAATTGGTGTCATATTTTACAAGTTAGTTTTCATTGTTGAATGATTTTTTACCGAGATAAAATATTTTACAATAAAAGGTTAAACACTTAACTAATGTTAATAAATGACAAAATTGACTTTTTAAAAATACATTAGGTCTTTGGCAAATAAAAATTTGAAGTTGGTACTGGAGAGACACAAACACTACAGCCACTTTGATTCTCAACCTTGCCAAAAAGAATACCCGACACCACATATTACAATAAATCCTTCAGTTTCACATTCATTCTACCTCCCTTCATTCCAACCAACAACCCTAGTACTCCTATCACCTGCCTTAACTTAAGTTCTCACCTTTAATACACTCAATATCAGGCTTGAATGCGAGGAAATTTATTTTTGAATTAAAGGAGAATGCGATGTATTTCCCACAAAACTTTTGCTTCCTACTTCTAATTTCAACAAATGGGCACCATCTTAACGAACCCAAGGATTATGAATTTGCATTGAAACAAGTTGTCACAAATGTAAAGTTGTATGGAAAATACACAGCAACCTATTATTCTCGGCTCTATTACAGTGTCAACGTTTACAACATTTCTACTTTCTAAGACAAAATATAAATAATTCATCATCGCACTTATAATACTTGGAAAATGAGTGAAAATATTTGGCAAATTGTCTCAATAGAGCCAGAGCAACCTTAAGTTGATTAAGAAGATTTTTTCTATATATTTCTCATCTCGGCAGCAGGACATTTCTTTCAGGTGGTTTTCCTGCAATACGCCTAAGGTGAAATGACGAGGAAAGCTCGACATGTTTCAGCCTAGGAGTGACCACATCTGAAGCGCATCTGCAGAGAAAGCAATTTCAGTATAGTATTTTTGTAAGACTGACAAAATCAAGGAATTGGAGACTAATTTCACCGAGCTCCGTGCCGGGACGTTTGCTTTGTTTTCCTTATAAGGATTCCTGGGAAATACATCCCAGTCGCTCGCAAACTCGACACTCGATTTGAGCGCATAGGATCTGTGCTTGGATGGCGAGCGCGATACTAATTAGGGTGCCATCGTGGCGTACGAAGGAATGAACCACAAAATTCAGGTTGAACTTTTATCCATTTAACGCGCGATCGAATCTGCAGTCCCTCCCCATTTCAAATTACATGCCAAGCGAGGGGTAGACTAGAAGTTAATCAGATTATAAATTGTGCAGCCTCTAAAATGCCGAAGAATTGGACTTCCCCAATCGAAATTTCTATGTGTGTGCACAAGAATTTGAAGCTACCGCGGCCGTGATTTCAACTTCGGCAATGCCGAGGATCGACAATATTTGTAATTTTTGGGGAGGGGGCCGAAAGCCGAGGTCATTAGCGCCATTAGGGATAGATGAGAAAGGAGGAAGGGTGGAGAGCAACGTCGACATTAGCCTACTCTTGTCGAAAGGCGCCAAGGGGTCCGCAGTTTAACGTGCCAAACGATGGACTGTGTACTTACTCAAAGTATTCTCCACAAAGCACCTTAATCGTAGGGCTCGAGACACCACTGAAAAATACCTGCTGCCCCAAGGATTCAAACTAGGACCCAGTACGTTATCCACCGCACCATCCCGATCCCAGTGATGGCAATTACGGGGCCATTATTAATACATCCCCAGGACAATAACCAACGACAATTGAGCCAAGCTGAAAATCGGATTTACTGCGTACTTCAACCCTTTGCTCAGTGAAAGTATACACGAATGCCAGCACGAGAAAGCACATTTCAATATAATTTTTGTAGGCAGACTACATACGTGTAAATTTTGGAAAGTGGCCCTAAGATCCAGACAATCGAAACCTGACAATAAGAAACTTGATACACTGGACACGTTTATGAAGAAGCCTAATCTACAAAGGTATGCTTGCACGTGAGATTGTATGAAATCGCCACTCACCAATGATTTCGAGCTGCCCATGATCTCGACCGCTTAGTCTTCTCCAGGTTAGCTCGACGACATGCCCTCGCGGGTTCCAACTCCGGGATAGCGACGAGTCCATCTGCTTCGAACGTCTGGCTCATCCCGACTCTCGAAGCGAACTGGCCAGACCAAATGCCCGTCGGCGAGCAAGGGGAGGGGAAGGTGGGGGAGGAGAAGGCGGGGTAGAGGTAAAGGGAGTTTGTTGAGTGGGACTCCTCGCACAAGAGAGAGTGAAATCGAATTGGGACGATGGAAAAAGAGGCAGAGGGAATTGTTAGCCCATTTCAATTCCGAATCCCGCATTTCGCGTATCTTCTCAGGGCTTTGCACTGGAGCGAACTGGAGTCCGGCAGTTAACCGCTCCCTTCCTCACCGAAAGCTTGAGTGCCGAGTGTACGAACAGCTGCCTCCAAGACCACCAGCCTACAACGCAAATGCGTGCCCCTTCAGAAATGCGCGCGCGTCATAAACGAGCCATCGTGTGACCATTCAGTGAATCCAGACTTGGATATCATTGTTAGTCCATGACTATATAAATACATGCCATAACACACATTTAAGTAAATGAGCCAAATTATGATGCTAATGCCTTGCGACCCGGAAAATAATTTGCGAGTTCCAATTAAATTGGCGATAAATTGCTGTAAGGAAAATTTCATCACGAACTCGGTAAAAAAATGTGTCGGCAGCTATCATTCCACAGTAGGTAGTATGAACCCGAATATGTCCTTAGTTTTCTTCTGAGTTTATTACACGTGGGCATGGCACCTTGTACATAAGGGGGAGGGTGGGTTGATGGAGGGTCAGAGGAGAGGGGGGGAGAGGGTCGAAGCGCAGGTGAAGCAGCATTGCGAATTCCGCCTCGGAAGTTCGATGAGTCAACTGCGTCCCATCCGACGGATTGTGCAGTACACTGCGATATCCTTAGGTAGCATTCAATTCCTCTTTCGCGGTGACTCTATCATCCTTTTGGTTGGTCTCAATCCCCATACTCTCATAAGGGTAGGGGGATTGAGAATTCTCCCGCAGTATCCCTGCTTGTTGTAAGAGGCGACTAAAAAGGCGGGGAGACATACCCGAAAACTAGCCCCAGTAAGAAAGAGATACTTCCAAACAGTCTAATGGATTTAATGTCTGCGTACGGCCATACCACCCGGACTTCGATCCACATGGATTTTTGCCGCGCCTGGAGACCCGCAAGTGAAAGAAGGGGATCCCGGAGGGTGAGCGCTCTGGTTCCCAACCCGGTTTTGGAAATCCGGTATGGACCAGAAAGCAATATTCCCCTTCGGCCCTGGATTTCATGAAAACGGGTGTCCGGGTCCACTTCCAGTCAATTGGTATTCGTCACGTTAATTTATTTTGAAAGAAGATTGGATGTGGGACCTCTTTTTCCAAAATTCCTTCACTTGGTCCTCCAAAGTCATCGCTTCAAAAACCGAACATTTTGTTTCTGAACATTCCATTGCACGATACTAAGGACGGAACGAAAAAAATCGTGAAAAATTTTTCCCATTACAATGCAATCATAATCAATTTACAGTGTTTTATACAAGTACAAGTGAGAGCATACTGGTCTGAATGTAAGAGACCATTATACACTTGCCATTTGTCCACCGACTAGAATATATGGAAACAATTAATACACTTCATTACCATAAACACAGTAATCAACTCGAAGGTCGGTTTAGTAGGTGATGGTAGAGCTCACCCGTGTACCAAGCCCGACGACGTGTGAATATTCACACATCAGGGTAGGGGGGCCAGTTCCTTTCCCTGTGCCGGTTATGGTTTCCCAGGAAGATCTGGTACCCGAAAAATCAACTAGCTTGGGTGGAGCTGCAGGTGCCCAAAGTGCCTTGCCCGGGAATCGAACCCGGGACCCTCCGGTCAGTAGTCCAACGCTCTACCCACTAGACCACCGCGACCCGCACACTTCATTATGACTTGTTAATTAAAATTCGGATCGACCGCAGTTCAGCGTGGCACTTCTTGTTGTATCAAAGGCGGGAGAGTTGAGGTCAGAATATCGCTAATCATTTTCGGTGAAACTTTGTACTTAAAAAGAGGGAAGAGTACTAGGCGAAGAGTATGTCTCGGCGCCACAACACAGTGCACCTGCGATCAATATTTTGGTTGCCCCGAGGGACTTTGAGAGAACCACATGTTTATGGTTGCCATTTCTATCGGAATTCTCCATGAATTCGGCCCTTCCGGTGAGAGGCTCAATTAGGCATTGTAGGCTAATATCCATGTTTAGTTATGCCGACATATTTAATCCAAATATCTAAGTATATCTAAATATAAAATCTTTACTTCCTCGATGACACTGCACTGTTTCCAAAACTAGTGATGATTGAAAATATGTTCGTGGAAAAAATTACATCTGAAATCCATCTATTCTACACTTGAGATCTCTAATTTTATTGACATGATCTCTCCTACCGTAATCCGATGGTGGTAATAATACATTTTCAACATCACTACTACAGAGACGTCCTTCCAAATTATGCAAGAGCTTCAATCTGTACTTTAACCTTAGCTCCATGAGTGATTCCCAGCCTAGCTGCTCTGATATTTTGGAGACGTTTCTAAGTTCATCACAACAACGTTTTACAAATCTGGCTCTTACAATCTTTATGCTGCACAAGATTGGCAATTAATCCAACTTCGTGAGGATCCCACACACTTGCAGCATATTCTAAATGAGGCCGAACCAGCGAAAGATAACATTTCTCTTTGCCCCTTTCATCACATTTACCTAATATTCTTCCAATAAATCCCAAGTTTTTGATCACTTGTCCACATATTCCCCGTATGTGTTTCACTCAGGAGAGGTCGTTAGTGAGGATACGCCTAGGTATTTAATCAAATCTACGCATTCCATTTCTGTGATTTATGACCACACACTTGCGAGATGAGATGGAAGGATAGCGGGGATTACTGGAGTAATGGTTACAGAGTAATTTACAGCGGAGGGGACGAGAGCCGAGGAGGGTTTGCCATGATATTGAATAAATAGGTAGGAAGGATCGTATTCAACAGAGCAAGCAACGGATAGAATTTTACCCATGTAAATTAAAAGCAGAACCGATGAAGCAATACGAAGCAAGGTAAGCAATACAGGAAGTGAACAACAGAAAATGGACAAAAAGTATATGTTCTGTTTTAAATGACTAGGACCTTATTATCAAGTCCTCTGTATGGTTTAAAAGAACATAATAATTGACACATTATTTCCTTTTTAAATATCACAGAAATCCCACTCATTCAGATTCCGTGGTTTATTATTTACGCGTTCGTTGATAATTTGTACGTATTTAATATGAATACATCTGCGCACAGCAATGAATTGCAAACAAAAATAATCCAACGCAACCGTTACCTTGTATTGTAACAATTATCCAAAATGAGAAAATTAATGTGTAAGTTGAATAGGATTTTTTTACAGTTACTTATTAGGTTATTATATCAATGTTTGAGAGTTTATGAATCAATGACTTGACACATTTAGCCTTATTCCATAACCTCAAAATACAATTAAAAAAAGTGGATTACATTTATTTTAGAAAGAGAAAATGATACAAAATGAATTGAATTTTGTTTGCAATTTCCGAAAAAAGATATAACTGTTGTATCATTATTCCTTGGACCAATTATTTGTTATATCGTATTTTGAAAGAACGTACCATTCAACACTAAAATGCACAATTAGGAGAGTAAGATTACTACAAGCTGCGTTTAAATCCTAAGCGGGATATGGGTGCTTACATGCAGGAAGATTAGATGGTGCCCTTTGCTTAGGGTGGTAATGACATTATGTTTGGTAAATGAAAAGGTGGCAAACATAATGATGAAAGCGTTAGAAAATCACTTAAAATAATGCGCTTTCTTGCATTTTTCAGGCAGTTGTAAAAGAAATAATCATGGAGAACAAGAGGATTTGGGAGGTGGGTATGTTGATTAAATGGCAGGAGAGTTGGGGGGTACTTTGGGGGGTGAGTTTGGGGATGAGGTGGGGTGTGATTAAGGGGTTGATTTGAGAGGTGATTTGGGGGTATTTTGGGAATGATTTGGTGGGTGATTTGGGGGTTGAGGTGGAGGGTGAGTTTGAGAAAGAGGTGATGGAAGAGTTGGGAGGTGGTTTGCTAGGAGAATCGGAGGGTAAGGATGTTTTTGGGCTGATTTGGTGGAATTTTGATTCAAAAGTTGATGATGATGATGATAATGACGAGGATGAAGGGGAGGAACACATTGAAGAGGGTGATGCAGATGGTGGCCTTGGGGATGATGTTGCTGGCTTAGATGAAATTATGGGATTAAATATTGATGGTTTGTAGAGGAGGGGCAATATGGCCACTTCAATGGTCCTTGCCACATGGTCTGCTATTAGGAATACAGGAGCCAACGTGCCCCCCACAAATTCCCAGACTCCAACGACACCTGAGTGAGCTCGCACTGCTGAGATGAGCATCCCACCCCAGGCGCAATACCCTTTGGATAAGGTGTGAACCTAATAACAGATTAAATGCCTACAAAGTGTCAAACACATACACTCCAGTAATATTGAACATAGTTGTTAATAAATTAAAGTGATGCCTTTCATTGAAATAGTATCCATATACCTTAATTCATATTGCTACCTTGAAATATCCACATAAAGGAAAATTTTGTCTTAAAATAGAGTAAATTCGTATTCAAATCATTAAGTGTATCTCTGTCATTTTGGGTTGCAATTATTTAAAGTTTTAAATATTTAGAATTACAATGAGAAGAATTCAGTATCCAATTATCATGAAATTATACATATTTTAAGACATACTACTCAATTTATATAATTTGAATACCACATACACGAGACATTTATATATATATATATATATATATATATATATATATATATATATATATATATATATATATATATATATATATATATATATATATATATATTCATTCATTCACAAGGAAAGAGATAGAAGGAAAAGGGATAGGAAAACATATGAAGAATGAACACAGGAGGAGTGGGGAAGGCGGAATCGAGCAGATCACAAGCACAAAAATATTTCCTATATATAAATATTGATATATGCATATATGTGGGTCGCGGTAGTCCAGGGGGTAGAGCGTTGGACTACTGACTTCGATTCCCGGGCAAGGCACTCTGGGCACCTGCAGCTTAACCCAAGCTATGTGATTATTTGGGTACCAGATCTTCCTGGGAAACCATAACCAGCACAGGGAAAGGAACTGGTCCCCCTACCCTGATGTGTGAATTTCACACGCCGTCGGGCTTAGTACTGGGTGAACTCTACCATCACCTACCAAACCGACCTTTGGGTTGATTACCGTGTTTATGGTTTTATATGTATATATATGTAATATAATACGTAATTTATTCCTTTCGGGAACATATTACAAGTGTTTATGGCCACTAAACTCATATGATGTTATGTGCTGCAAAGTAAAAGCCAAATTTTCATTCTGCAAGTCGTAAATGCTTCCCCATTATTGCATCTTTTGTAGTAAACATGTAATTGTTTTCTTTATTTCCAGAGCTTTACAGTTTCCAGCAAACACCAACTAGGCCAAGAATTATTCCTCATATTCAATATTCAGTTAAATTCATGGAAAACAGGGCCAGAAAAGTCCTTTTGCAAATTCAACATAGAGGTACAGGAGAAGATTAAAGTTTATAAATTTGCAAAATTTCACTTGCCTAATTCAACTATTATTTTAGATAGAATATTAATGACAAATTGATAACTTTTCTTAAAAAGTTTGAACCCAACTATCCATAGCGCCATTAATGTCAGAAAGAAGATTTATTCACCAATTCATAAACTACTTCTTAATTGCATCCATTTTTGCAAACATGCAACTGCTTTTTTCAAAATACAAAGTACTAAGACAGAGGAATATTATTTTTTTTAATTTTGCAAGCATTAGTATAGATATTTTGACTGAATTCCATTCGCTCTAAGTATTCAATTACTATTGTGGGACTCTTCTCAATAACATATGTGATACATCATGATTGATATACACTCACAATGGTATCACATATCCAGACCCTCACCCTTAATTAAAAAATTAATATAATATTCATATACATAAATGCTTGCACAACAATGTTGCGGGAAATGCACTGCTACAAATAAGCATGATCAAAGAATAAGAGGTACAGATGTAGTGAGGACATGAGCCTAGCACCACCATACTCACTCTTTTCCTCCTACAAGGGCACCAGGAGTACTGGGAAGGAGAGCAGGGATGAGATTGCCGCTCAGCGGTCACTTAGCCTTCATTCTCTATGGGTTGGGTTACTTCAAAGGCCAACAGGAGGATCAGTGAAATGGAGATGCCTAAGCATGGATTTTTCTGCTGTGCCATGGTGCCAGTTTTGAGGATGAGAATGGTTTGTCCATCTTGGAATTGATGAGGGTGAAGGGAGGGAAATCAAGGACATGGGGGTCAGCCTCAAAAATGACCAAAACAGTCACTGAGATGACCACCAATCTTCAGGGTGAATTCGAAAGCAGCTAACAAAATGGGTACTGAGTGCATTGGCAAAGAAGAGGAAGGAAGAGGATGCCATAGAGTCTTTTATTCAGAGGTGGCTATATGTTGCCCTTGCCCTCCCAAGGAGTGCATTGCTACAGAGGATGAAAGGAGGATCAGACAATTGGAGATGTGCAGATACAGATATTTCTGTTGCACCATGGTACCAGATTCAAGGAAGAGAATGTGTTGTCCATCCTGGAATTGATAAAAGTGAAAGGAGCAGAATCAGGAACATGAAGGTCAACATCAACAATCATCAAAACATTTGTGAGAACCACCAATTGACTTCAGATTTGATCATTGTTTGAGTTTCATCAAAGCGTAATAAAAGAAACATTAATAAGGGTTGAATTTTGTAGTGCATAATTATGTAACGATTCATTTATCAAAAAATAAAATGTTAGTAAATATTTAGATTTCTTTAAGTAACAATTTATCAATAAAACCCTAAGTCTACTACTTTTATTGTTCAATAGTTAAAGACTAAACAAAGTTATTCATACCATACCTTATTGTGATGTAGAATGTATTAAACAAAAATTGAAGCTGAAGGCTTTTGTTGAGCAGCTTAGGATGCTTATGGGTTTGACGGTGTTTCTGCTCATTAGGTCCCATCTATTCTGCACTTAATCTCTCTCATTTTACTGACACGTTGCTATGATAAACTTGGTAGCCTATCCAAAATATTAAAGCAGTCAGGCTGAGTATCACTCTCGGAGTGAAGATTAAATTACAGATTAATTCTCTTGCATACATTAGAAGGATGCCTCTTTAGAAGTAATCTTGAAAATGTATTATTACCCTCATCATACTTTGGTGGGAGAGATCATATTAATAAAATTAGAGAGATCAAGTGTAGAACAGATGGATTCAAGATTTAATTTTCTCCATGAACGACAAGGGATCAATCAGGTTAACATTGCCAGATTGGGGTAGGGTCATACTCAGGTTAAAATTATTCTGGTGTCTTTTCACCCCCTGCCACATATCCTAATGGTGGCTTGCAGGATGCTAAAATCCCTCTTCTAAATACTCGCAAACACAGGAGCATGCCATGAGTTTCATCCAACTCAACTTGGATATTTTTTGGCATTAACCCTCTTAAATAGAAGTGTTTAATCACCGCATAATGACTGTCCAATGGAAAAAACAGCAGCCTAGTGAGATATGAATTTTGTTAAAAGCATGCCTTTTCCCATTCATAGATTTGGCACCATCTATTTCTAAGAAGTTATTGAACGACCTACCTAGTACGAATTTGAAGTCACGTTGTGTATTGTTAGAAAAGGCAAGGGAATTGGCGCTGTACCTTTTTGTAGCTGGTGTCCATTCATAACCGCCTTAACTAGTAGATTACCGATAATAATCGAGGTGATAATAAATTTTTTCACTTATTAATACGAGGATAATACCCTGTAGTTATTCAGTGAACATTATTAATCTGCACCTGCTGTTTTTCACTTACTTGGAACTAATTTCAACCAATCACAACAATATGACTTAAAAAGGGTTTTGGAAGAATTGGGAGTGAGTTTACATATGAATTGATAGAATCAAAGAATTTTCTTCTTCAGTTTCCCTTAACAGTGCTCACCTCGTCTTAATAACCACAGTTTTTAATCATGAGCATCAAATAAGTTAAACACCACAGAAGATATCGCTATGCCTGTTAAATGCTCACAGATTGAGCGAAATAAGAATTAGATTATAATAAGTATAGGCACAAATTTAGGAATAACATAATCAATGCATCATTTTTCAGGAGCAGTTCTTAGTTAGTTAGGAAACTAACTAACAGCAGTAATTATGGCATTCCCCATTCTGAAAGCACCGGTAAATACTTCCATCAGGACCCCTATGAACTACTACTTTTTAAGTAACTGATATTATTGATCCTGGCAAGCACACATCCATCATTTGTTCCCTACCTTGGTAACAAAGAGTGAGATGTTTGTTTTCACCTGATTCCACTATTCATGGTCACAACATGGAAATGAGGAAGTGCACCTGAGATTTCAACCACTCACTCTATTAAAGAAAGGACCTCATCACTCAGTTGCAGTTAAGCAAAACATTCTGGCAAAAAGTTGAATTGAAAAATAAAACCTGTGACTACATTAAGACTTCAACTTAAATTATTTGTTCATCTGCAATCGTTGCCTTGTGAACCTTGACTGTCTTCATGAGGCTTGTCTGAAACTGTGTTCGATGAGGTTATCCCTTTTTTCTATTATAGATTTCAATAGGTGTCTCTGTTGTTCTGAGTACCTCAAAACCGTTTATAAAACCATGCCCTGGAGTTAATTTAAGTTTCCTTACTTCTATGGTATTGCTTCCGCTTGTTAGCTGACATTTCTTCCGGAATATAACCTGTCCCCATACTGCTGATGAAATCCGTTGGGCTTTTTTATCCAGTTTGAAAACCAAAATCGCATAGTCCTGAACTGTTACACTCTGCTATTTTAAATCCTATCAATGATAGGAATTAACTGGTACTACTCCTTGAAATAACAATAAAATCATTGTGAGGTACATGATGTATTGGCGATATAATCATTCATTTTGGTAGGAAATACAGATCAGTAACCTTTGTTGACGCGGTAAATAGGTGAGAAGTCAGTCAAGTTAAACCTTTAAAATGTATTGAGACCAGTTCCATGAGCATTTTTTTATATTGTCGTAAAACTCACGTTTAGCTGCTGTGGATACCTCATTGATAAATATACCCTCATTTTCCCTCAGTTCAGATCCTCCCGTGAATTTGCTGATGAAACTTAACTCTTAAACTAACACTCCGATAGTTCACCACAAACATCCGGCCATATTGTAAGAAAAAATGTTCTAGTTTAGGAGATTTTGTTTAGTATTTCCTGATTTTTGGTGTGACAGGACGACTCTGGTGACAAAGAGTAGGCCCTGGATCCTAAACTAGTCAATGTGCATGGGGTAAGCGTAGTCCTGCAGATAGAGGAAGAAGTGCTTCGAATTTACGCAAAATTTCGAGAAAAAAATGTTCTAGTTTTGGAGATATTGTCTCAAAAGATTTTCCTTTCGCTATAAACTACATACCGCTTGGGCTAACTTAAGTTGTTTATATTTATAGGGCCGTATATCATATACTACGTAATTAATATCGATGTTCTAATTGGTAATGATTGCAGGGAGTACTACAGAATACAGTACGTCCAAGTATAGTGTACATTACGTCCAAGGTAGTGAGGTAAATGCATTGATTTAGGAAATTTACTCAGTTCCTTCGTGCAAAAATGTTAATTTTGGTGTGGCTAAAAAATTCATAGCATCACCGGCCGCTGAGTAGTCGTGGGCTAGACTCAGTTAATTAAAATATTCGAGGAGTAAAGACTTAGGTACTTACCCGTCAGCGGCCTTAATTGTTCTTATTGTGAAGTTGTTCCGTGTATCAGATCCAAAATAATTGTCAGTCCATAATAGCCAGAGACGAACATTTATCAACAGTTTGAATTAGTCTCTGTGTAACACGTCATTATGTGGTAATCAAACTGGTCTAACCTCCCAAATAACTTCGCACTCGCGGTATAGGCACACTGTTATGTAACATACTTTATATTGAACTAAATCCTCTACCTTCCAGATGATTCTCTTTTGCAACCAATAAAAAATTATGATCAAACAATAGAATATTGCCTACGAGATAAATTGCAGGATTTCCACACATGTTTACTAAATCATACGGCGCACTATATCGACTTATCGATATAATGCGATATATCGAGTCAAAACTTGATATCTACATTGGAATCGATTATCGCATTAGCTTTAAGCGAAATATCGACAAACCTCCGAAAGCGGGAGTTTGTGTTACGATTTTGTCCAAGTAATATTTTAATAGCATCTATTAAGTCTAGAAGATACAATATATTTTTTAGCATACTTGTTGTTATTCAACTGAAAAAACTTGTATCTATCACTATTTATTTTATTGAGGAAAGCATCTTAAGTACCAAGAAATATTCAATGTACCAAACACTATTATGCCGTATTGACCGACACCCAATAAAATGTCGACGACAATGCACTGAAGTGCATGAATCCTCCAAGAATTTATTCCAGACTCCCAGTTCTAGTACCAATGTTTGTGGGGTACAGGGAATTGAAAAATCATGGATGACCGATATTGGTTTGGATTTGTCCAATTTTAGGATTCTGCCCATTGATGTATATTTCATACATGCACATGTAAACAGATGATGTAATATTGCCTATTTGTAACATCATTCTGAACGATCCAAAGAATTAGAATATCACCTTTTCAAGGGTGGTCACGCATGTCGTAATTAACTTTGCTAATCATTTCCCAAGATGACTGACCTGTATGCATTGAGTGTTTACGATAAAATTGTTCTTCAACTATACCAACACAATTATTTAGTTTTTTTGCTCATCTCTTACTTATCCAGATGATTAACTGAAAAGGGGAAGACATCAAATGTAGCTTTGAAGTTGATATAGTGACGGGGTAGAGAGTAACTGACCTGGAGGGCAAAGGTTTGATCCCCAGGAATGTCTTAGGGCACCCTCAGATTCACAGAACTTCATGATTTTCCAAATACTAGAACTTACTAGGACACCACAGATAGTAGAGGGAAAAGAACTGGCCTTCCTACTATGATGTGTGAATTTTACTCCCCATTGGGTTTGATACTGCGCGAGCTCTACATTCACCTATTAAACCAGTGGTTAATTATGTGCTGCTCTGTGCTATTTTCTTACAGAGCCCAACATATAATACGAGGGTCATCCGGAAAGTAGTACCCGTTCGTGAAATAAAGACACAAAAGTAAATATTAACAAACATAAAAAATTTTATTTGAAAGAGGATACTTTAAACTACTTCTCAACATAATCTCCAAGCAAATTAAGGCATTTGTCATAACGTGTGACAAGTTTCTGTATTCCTGCTGCATAGTCCTTCGCCGCCAGCTCATTGAGATACAGGGTCACTCCTTCTTTAAGTTCTTCATCGCTGTCAAATCTTTTTCCTGCCAAAAAGTCTTTAAGCTTTGTAAAGAGATGAAAATCTGAAGGGGCCAAGTCCGGGCTATACGGTGGATGGTCGAAAGTTTCCCATTTGAATTGCTGCAAAAGTTTTTGTGTTATCCCAGCTGCATGAGGCCTGGCATTGTCATGAACGAGAATGACACCAGTAGACAATAGACCTCGCCGCCGATTTTGTATTGCCCGCCGTAATTTCTTTAATGTTTCACAATACGCATTGGCATTAATAGTGTCTCCACGGGCCATAAAATCAATGAGCAATACACCTCGTCGATCCCAGAAAATGGTTGCCATGAGTTTCCTGGTGGACAGAACTGTCTTGAAATTTTTTGGTTTGTTTGGTGAATGAGCATGATGCCACTCCATTGACTGTCGTTTACTCTCAGGTGATGCATAACAAACCCATGTTTCGTCACCAGTAATTATGCGAGTCAAGAAAGAGTCTCCTTCATCAGAATAACGTCCCAAAAACGTCAGTGCTGCAGCCATACGCTTGGTTTTGTGCTCATCTGTAAGCATGCAAGGACCCATCTTGCACAAATTTTTGCATAATGCAGATGGTGTTTAACAATTTCATGAACAATTGTTCGAGAAACATTGGGAAAATGCTCACAGATGTCATCAATTGTGACGCGCCGATCGTTCCTCACGAATTCGTCAACTGAGCTCACCAGTTGGTCTGTAATGACAGACGGTCTCCCCGAACGCTCATCGTCGTGTGTGTTCCCCCTCCCCATGTTGAAGTTGCGACACCACCGCCGAACAGACGACTCGTCCATTACATTGTCTCCATACACCTCCTTTAATTGGTGATGAATATCACATGGGCGAACGTTTCTTGCATTGAGGAATTTAATCACTGCCCTCACTTCACAACTGGCGGCGTTCTCAATTTTTTTAAACATTGTAAACAATCACAGAAACAACACAGGTAATGCTAGCGTCACGCAACTTGGCTCAGAGAAGGCAGACAAGCCACTGAAGCTATCTGACCTCGTCCAGCGGCTACTCGCGTCGTCAGCACTTCATGCGGCACGAACGGGTACTACTTTCCGGATGACCCTCGTATTAATGAAGGACATCTTCCATTTCTCTATGATCACACCTTATATAGGAATTTACCCCATGCTTAACATTTACTTTAATTATATATCAGTCAGCTTGCAATTAAAACTAAGGAAAGAATGCCATCGATTAAATGATGGAAGCATATTCTTGACTTGCTGCTAACTTTCCACAGGTAGTTTTAACAATGAAAAATAAAAGAGGACAGTAAATGAAAAAAAGCCTTTCAACACTCAAAACACTTTTTATTATTTCAAGGAAAGAAGTAAATACCCTCTCTGGGCCTAAATCTACTTCCATCAGTAATAATAAATAAACTTCTCAAATATTCACTAAACATTTATATATAGATTTTTATGTGTATATAATTATATTATTTTCATATATGTAAATATATTAAACTAAGGACATCTGAATAAAAAAAGATGCACAATATTGAACATCAATGGTAGATTTTTGCAAAGATGTAGTGATTTCAAGGCTATTTGGCATTGTTCCAATCTAGTGAATGACATTGTTTTTTTACAATATGTATTTTTTATCATTGTCAATCACAGATTGATACAATGCCTATCCTGCTTAAGAACAACCCTACCTACTCAAAAGTCGTCAAACTCTTCCAACATCATCCCATCACAGTTAATTACAGATTTAAGGGAAATAAAGCTTATTTATCAAGGTCGGTTGTTCTCAAGTGAAAGACTCTTTTTGAGTAGACGGCGTGTTGATTTTCACCTGCAATGCTTTCAACCTTTGTGTTGGGAATGGTGGAAACAACACAGCTATGATACCAATTTGCTGAAGTGAGCACAACACAAAAATATTACCATACCATACATATTTACACATTCCTTTCAGCATTTCAGCACATCACTTATATCGTTAAATTTAATTCTCGATCCATTGCATTGTTATTACAGCAACATCAACATAGGATACCCGAGGTCCTGCCAAAGTTGTATAATGCTTTTCCATTGGTTATGATTTCAGCTGTTTACCAAAAATGCACTCACGGTGCATGGAATCATACCTTAAACGAGCATCCAATCTTCTCTCAGTCCGCCTAAAGCAATTACAATCCCCAAAAAGCATCAAAGGATCTTTTACCTTAACTCCAAACCACACAATGGCTCTATAGGAGCTCCTAAAATGGAGACTTCCAATCAAATAGATAATCTACCAACACAAAGCAGAGAAATAGAGCCACAGGGATATGGCCCACATTGACACAAGAAACTCGAGCTAATATCACGCCATCCACTTAAACATATCACAGTCAAGTGTTCTTATTTTTTTTAGTTTTTTTTAAGTTTCTTTAACAGGATTACACCTGGAGACAGTTCATTGTCTATGATTTGGCAATGAGCCACCCTAAATTTTGTTTCCTTAAAATCTCTCACAGTGAAGAGTTTTTAGTATGGTGAGCACACTTGGAAATTTTTTTGGCACATCCCAAAGAATCACTTTTGCAAGAGATGGTTCAAATAGGACAGAATGCCACAAGAAAGCAGATACCTGGGAATCGATCATGTATCACGACTTACCCCAAGGCAATCCGAACATCACCAAAGGCACTCACCACCCTACCAAGTGAAATGACACAACCTACAAACACCACTGCTGGAGACTTGATAAACCTTTTAAAAAGAGGCAAATTCTTGTCGTACAACGAGGAAAGTTGCACCCATCCCGACTCACAATTGTTCCACAACAGATGCCTCCCATTTTGGAAGAACAACTGCTGCCAATGGCTGCTTTAGCCAACCTTGACTCTCAAAACCAAGAGCAAATTATTCTCAACCAAGTCTTGCTCCGTCCCTCTCTCTCAACAATGGGCCAGTCTGATTTCATAACTCCTTTGGAGCACATACACAGTTGCCTGAGGCAGACCACATTGGCCTCCCTTACTCTGCCAGGCTGATGTGACAACGGCAGCTACTTGGTAGGCGAAAATTTTGGATTGGTAGGGCCATGAGTGAAAGATCTGAGCTCATAGGCTTCCTCGCATGTTGAAGAAGCTGTGGCAGTGTCCATATCCGACTTGCGAAATATTATCATTCTAATGTCTGTGTGGAGGTAGATGCGCCCAGACTTGGAACTTGAAAACCTGACATGAAAAAAAATATTCATTTAAGAGATTGAAACCTCTCATAAAAGACTTAAGTTTAAATGACAACACAAAGAATGTATCTCCAGTATAAGTTTCAGTACAAATTCCTTTTCAATTGCAATGGGCAAGTTAATATAATCTGACAAAAAGAAGTTCATTTCAAATTATTATTAGAACAAAATCGCTTATTATCATATAAAAAGTTAACATAAAATATTACTAACAGGGTGGCATTTCAACAATTCAGTTTGAAGACAACTGACATAACACTACAGACACTGTCACTGCTCATTGTAGTTCAGGGTCATTTATATTTGAGGGTTGCATTAAATATTTCTTCCCTGGTTATTTACAAAAATCTGATGCCAAATTTGAGGTTCTGAAGAGCAATATTTTTAACAAGATTTCTGGAATAAGCCCTCAGAGCACCGAAATGAAGGGATTAGTGGTTAAAACACAAGAATATGGTTTTAGTTTTTGAATGATTTTGCTTAGAATTTCCTTGGAATACCGATCAGTATCATTTAATGGATGGAATATGACAAAACAAAAGAAAAAGAAATATGTAAGGATACCATACCACCATGCAAAATAATACCATACATTTCAATAAAATAAATAATATGGAAGAAAAATGAATATTTTTTTCTAAACATTAATGGTATGTGAATATCTATACCACCCAAGGAAGCTATATGATCCCACAACCACCATTCTCTGAGTCAACTACCAATGAACCAAAAATGCATTTGCAACTGAAGCAGGAAACCAACCTGAGATGGATGAGGTAGCGAAGCCATTTATGGGCCTCTGTGCTGCCAGGAGTTGAGAAGTCTTTAGAGGAATTGGCTGGCACATAGAGTGTACGTTGGCGCAGGAAGGTCTGAGAGAGTGGTGGCATGTCTGCAAGGTCATACAACACCACAAACATCTTCACCACAGTCCCAAGGGGATTGAACAAGGTGACCTGAACTGTTCCAGACCTAGGGACGCAGTACCCTTTCCTCCCCAGGTTTATGTGACTCTGTGAAGGAGAAGAACACCAATTATTATTATCAATAATTAAATCGTATTAAATATACCACATAAAAAATACAGCTTTTATGAAAAACTAACATCAATTTTAGCTGCACGATAATCTTTCACTGAGTTCCTACCGATGCAAAAATTTGCCCTTGTCTTTTAATTATGCTATTCTTTTGAAATGAGTCTAATTGAATATTTAATGAGTGGACCAAGGATTAAAGGCATGAATAATACCATATGATATGAGACAAAAAAGTGCACAGTTATAGGGCATATTTTCCAGTTTTTTTTACCACAAAAATAAAAAACTATAAATAAAATCATGCTTTTCACTGTGGTCCAACTAACCCCATGCAAGTCATTGATTTACTCCAGCTTTTGTTCCAAAAGTAATTATGACAGCCCCTCACACATGACCAAGGATTAATCTGCAGAGGGGTATGCAGAATTTAAACTATGGTGATATAAAGCCTGTCACATGCCCCTTAGACTAATTGAAGACATAATGAAGAATTTAGTCACCTTAAAACAAACTACAGCATATTTTTCAAAATTAAGTTATGCTTAAACTCATGTAGTCTGTGTGCCACTTCATACACTGAGTAAGATACAAAATAAAGGAAAAATAAGAAAAGTATGAGGTACATAACCAAACGAAATTACCAGTTTCCTCTCCCAAAAAAAATATTTTAGGGATACAGTTGGTTACAAACAGAAAACTCAATTTAAGTCTTAAAACAATATATTTACTACAATAAAGGGCAAATCAAAAAATAAATGGACTTTTCAATGTAACCTACAGCAAAAGAAATTAGTAATTTAAGCTCATTTTGATTGAGAAATATCAAATATCATTTGATACTCGCTGGAATACCAATAAATCTAAAAATCAATGTCCTTCAACACTAGAACGCAAATATATGAAAGGTTAATCACTTTAACTAAGGCGAATTTTGTTAAATCTCTTTACGTAATAAAACTAATCATAATGCATTACAATAAAACAGTGGAAATCTTACCAGATATGGAGTGGAAACTTTATCATTGTCTCCAAGTGTGTAAAAGAATACTGTAACAGGAAGGAAAAGATGATTTGGACATCCAGTTGGGCCACTAGCTCCAATTTCAGCTGTGAAGCCTTGAACAGTTGAGACTGGCTCCAGACGACCATTGAGAACTGACTCCTCAAAGGAACCAAGGAGAGATGCCGAGGTGGGGGAAGGAGCACCGGAGGGAAGGAGAGGTCGGGGACCACGCACAGAACGTGAAGTGCAGGAGTAGCCATTGGTCAAGGGCGAGGAGAGGGATTCACTAATTGCAGCCTTTTGGACGGTGGGAAAAGTCTCCACCGGTGGCCTCCTCTCGGTGGTGGTAATGGGGCAAGGGGCTAGGACAATGGGTGGTGGGGGTGTTTCAGGAAGTGAACCAGGCTCGGCTTCCTCCTCTGCCTCCTCTGATCGCTCCCCAGACTCAAAAAGGGCACTGTAAGCAAGCAGAGATGGGTATCACATCAATGACCACAGCAGCAACATAAAAAATTTGTCACTTCACATTCTAATCAATTAATTAGGCACATGGTAAAAAGAGTCATACTTTTCTAGGTTGGAAAGAAAGTATGAAATTATTCACATTTAAATGAAGCTTGCCATTTACTTCTCCACAGAAAATACCATATAGATAACATTATTGGCCACTATTTTCTTGGAAAACTCATTTGCTAGACTTATCAACTTGTCGATTAGGACTAGATAAAAAAAATACATGCTAACACATTGTGACCCCTATATTATTCACAATTATTTGAAAAAAAACAACACACACCAGTACACTACACCCATGAAAACTGCCTGCTACAGATTCCTTTTTTTTTAAAAAACATGTCCACTATTGAGAAGAACTATAAACATTTTGATTTGTCAAGGCTAAAATGATAATTGGATCCATCCATCAGAGCCTCACACAACATTAATTCCAGCAATTGCAATCATTAACAAATTACTGAAAAAATATTCCCTAAACTTCCAAAAACAAATTCTTAAAAATAAGGGAAAAATTATTAAAATTCTGTAAGTGACAGTGGAAATAGTAAATTATCTATATCAAAGGCAGCATTGCCAACATAATCATGAACAAAATTCAATCAGGACTTTTGTCTCTATTTATATACTATTTAATGTTTTTCCAAGTTCCTCCCTCTCTAAACAAAGGCTATTAATAAATAAAAATCAGTGAAACATTACTATTAGCAATGACAAAATCTTATTGGAAAACAATGCAAACTAAAATGGTAGTTAAGTTTCTCCATGAAAATAAAATGCTATGCAATCAGATGAACATTAATTATGGATGTACGAAGATATTTGAGCAATAAATACAGCTTATAATGCAATAATGTCTCCTACTTCAATTACCTAAAACTTTAAATAAGAGGCGTTCACGAAAAGGTAATAAATAGTACATACCTTCGTATAGCTGATACTGAATTAAGGGAGCTGTCAAAGTCGAAGCGTGTTCCGCGTCTTATCGGGGCAGGGCTAGAGGTGAGAGGAAGTCCAGTGCGACAATGGAACACCATTGAGGCAGCAGAATCCAGTGATTTTCGGAAGCGAGCTTTATCCTTGGCAGATGGAACTGGTCGTCCACAAGGTAAACTTGAAGAACCAGAGCGCACTGGAGACACATTTGATGAGGACTGCAGAGTTAAAAGAAAACAGAAGAACACAGCTGAGCACATGATGATCTCATGAATGCCAGGAGATATGAGTGGGGTGGCATTCTCTGAACTACATGCATGAATGTCATCTGGCCCGCATCACCTCACAGGTGATAGATAGGCATCACTAATCGCAGAAATATTCTGTGGTAATGGGAGAGGCTTTTAAAAAGTCAAAGAATTAATCATCTTAAAAGGAGCAGAAAACTTGTATGAACATTTACCTAAGAGTAGCCATTACCACTGAAATTTACACCATTAATCACTTCAAACTGGCTACGTAATTTAGACTTTGATGAATTCTGGCAAAAAATATTTTAAACAAGAAGAACAGAAAGTTTAATAACTTAAATTATACGTATCCACTCACTTTTATGCCTTAAAATTATCCAAATTCTTTTCATTACACTCAATACAATGTGGAATTTAAAGGGCTCTAAAAAATGCAGCCATGTCATAAAAATTCTAGTTACAAAAAACAAATGTGACATTAGATGTTCTACAGACATGGCACAGTAAACCAACATAAACAGAGAAAGATGGATGTTTCACAATTTGAAAGATTAATTAAGAGAAATAGACTTACAATATCTGTCTCGCATTTATCTTGCTCATCCTTCTGGCAATCACTACTGTTTTCTGCACCACGGTGTTTTGTGCTTGAATGGCATGCTGCAACCTCAGGGGACTGTGCTTCTGTCTCACTATGGCAAAAGTTTTCTCCAAGCATCTGCTCCTGTTTCTGATAAGATCTCTCATTGGCTACGTGTGGGAGTGCCTTCTTCAAGGGATTTTGGCAATCTTCTGTGAGCAGCTGGTAGACATGACGATTGTGGACTCGTGGAATTATGGGTCCCTTCGTCACAGATGCAGATATTGGACTTAATCCACGATCAGAATCTTCCTCCTCTTCACCATTCCTCTTGCGCCTTCTCAATGTGCAACGATTCCTAGGAAAAAATGTACTTTCTATTGAGTCTACTCTGATGAGAGGATGAGGTGAGAGAATGATATCAAAGAATTGATATCAATCCTACTCGTGATGTTGGGAAATCTTTAAAAAATTTATGTGATCATGAGAAATATTTACTCAGAAAGAAATCTGAGAATCTTATTATTCATAAAGTAGTCAAGAGCTAGCACAATCAGAGAGTTTCAGATGTTTCCACCTTAGAAATAAGCATGGAAGATAAATTATCCATGATTTTAATTATTCAGCATCAACCATATACTTGACTTGCATGCTGAATCATAAAAAAAATCAAATATGTTAGGAGTTGAACATCTACTAGGCCTCTAAAGCTTCTGAATGTTGATATGTGGAATTATGGGTCCTTTAATTACAGTTGCAAATAATGCACATAGCATGGGCAAGTTGAACCACCAGGATGAGATTGTAATCAACACTGGTAGGTTCAAGCACTGTTCGTAATCATAATATAATCAGAAAATAATTTTGCTTTCAATCATAAAGATCAATTTTTAAGAAAAATTCGACAGCAAAACAGAACGAGGTGAACTGGACACACCTTGAAGCACCATGGGTTAGTCAGAAACATAAAGAGTGGAGAAAAGCGGAAGTCCACATCCACTCAAAAATAAGGGAAGATAACAAGAGACAAATCTATAGTAAAATTAAGTATGATGTAAAATGGAAAAGCTATCAGAGGGTGAGGTAATTAATCCTGAATAGAGAAGAATGGAGAACTGCAGTACACTAATCTTAAGATTGAAATACCAATGATGATGAACCTATTATTGCAGAATTATGACAGGTATGCATACCTGTAAATGTAGGTGTGCTTATATAGGCATAAATATTATATTTATTTGTAAGTGAATATTTATGCATAAAAGGCCAGTTATCAATTCCCCCTCTTTATCCGATGACTTTCATGGTATTGTGCAGATGTAGCGATAGATGAATGCTAGATGGATGAGTGAGCCCTAAAAACCTCAACTACATTCAGAAACAAAGTAAACAAAATGGGATCAAGAAGTGAAAACTCACCTGAGAACTTCCAGAACTTCCAAAACCTCCCCCACTTCCATTGGACTGAGTGGAATTGGCGACTTCTTCTTGGTGGTCCCTTCACACCCCTCCTCCCGCTCCTTGCTCCCTCCCCCTCCCTCCCTCCTGCATCCCCCCCCTCTGCTGCCCACCCCCTTCCCATCACTCCCAACCTTCTCCTGCTCCCTCCTCTCCTCCCCTTCATCATCCTCCTCCTCCGCGTGGCGACAATGGTGCTTGCCAGGACGGTTACATGGCATGCGCATCCGGTCGTCAACGACAAATTCAACAGAGGGGCAGGGAGGGGATGGCTGCCCACGGGCCTTCATGTGTAGTGAGGTGTTAAGGGCCGGCAGGTCCCTCCGCCGCACAAGGCCATGCCTGCTGATCCTGGATGTGCACACTGTCTCGGTGGCATTAGACTGCTCATCGGGAAGATGAGGGGAAGACCGCCTGGTTGATGCAGGGTAGCAGCTGTTGTTTCTGCTCCAAGCGTCTGCTCCCATGCCACCCTGATCCACTAATAGAAAACAAATAAAGACAGTTGGTAAAATTTGATATTGATGGCAAGTGTTGGTAATTCAAAAGGGACAATCAATAATGTTATCCCATCCAAATTTCAACTGGCCTTCATCAAGATGAAACAAATTGATGCTCATAATATTTAACACGCTTGACTGAGCCCACCCATTACTTCAACATCTAGCCATAATGGTCAAGGTTGCATTCATGTGCTATGCTTTTAACTTTGGCTGTCATGCTTAGTTAATGTAACCATATTTGGGATCAATGCTGTATGGAGTATTACATAGTCCAATTTTATTCATAATAGAATAATTCAACAAATTTGGGACTGAAGGCTTGGCAACAATTCAATTTGAATCCAGTTTTGTGCAGCATTTTCCCATTTAAATTGCATTTATCTCATTAGTCTAAGCATAAGTGGGCTGGACCAGTACCTCTTCACGGCCAATAGAGTAAATTCATGTGACAGGTGATTGGAAAGTAGAAAGCATACCACTGAAGGAGTTATCTGAGTGGAATTTAGTTCAAATAATTTTGAAGGGGAACTCCAAACATAATTTGCATAGCTTGGTCTCTCATTTTATTTTTCTTATATCTAACTTCATCCCAGTTAAAGTAATGAAGATATATTGAAGAAATATGAAGATTTTCCACCAAGTTACACCAGAAACTGTTTTATTCATCCCAGTTTTTTCATGAACATGCTATCTTTTTTTTTCAATTTTTCTCCTAAGGGTTTTGAGTCTGACTAGGTATGTTCTTTAACTATCATTCCTCATCAATTCATGAGTAACTAACATAACTCTGAAATCAGTTGGACTTTGTCTTTGTGTACACCTATTCATGTACTCATGATGACCTGCAGTGAGCTAGAACTGTGACAGACAATAATCATGAATTTCAAATTATGATTATTGTTGATAGCATTGCAAATTGCCAACTTTTACAAAACATAGATTCCTAATTGTTTCTTACCTAGACTACCAAATAAACGAATATCTGGATTTGATGACTTGAAAAATAACTTGTTATCACCTCTTCCATCACCAAACAACATTCAATCATGTCCTCCATCATAATCTCTTCCTTCACTTGACAAGGAAGGGATACCACAAAACTATGATTTCTGTTTCTTTACCAAACTGGAAATCACTCATATCCCACACCCCATTGCTTTTATCCTTTCAACTGAATTTATCACCCTGTGACTACTTCCCTTCTTTTTACACTGCAAAGCCTCTAACAACATAAGAGCCAAAACATTTCATCTAAACATCCATTTAACAATAGCATACTCACTAACAAAGAACTGCAATTATCCCATGACAAGCAGCAGCTCATGAATCACCATTCAAGAGGTCAATGCTTATGGGCTTACTCTCCAATCCCCTAACCTTACACCTCATTGCACCCATATTTTCCCCATCTCCCACAATAGATAACTACCAATATGATGCATTACTATGTTAAATAAGTTAAACTCACTGTGATTGGATGAAATGTTTTTCCCAAATAATGGGGTGTCCCTGAGAAATAGAGTTGTGGTAGATGGCAGTGGGTTGCGATGTGATGCCGGAGGTGGTGGTAAGTGGCCTGGACCATGGAGTGGCCCACGTCTTTCCCATGGAGGTGGATCTAGCAGACTCTCTCCAAGGAGAGGTTCTGACAGACTTGAGTCTTGAGTCTTATCTGCTTGAGGAAGACTGCTCTTGGAGCTCCATCGCTGGCAAGATAGTTTTCGTCTTCCACCTGAACCACTCACAGCCTCACTGCAATGGATTCCAAAGGGATGAATACAGAATTTGTACATCAATGAATAAACAACAGATTATTCCATCAATGCATGCAAGAAAAATGAAAACAATAGAAACACAACATCTATCTTAGGCATGTTTACATGATTGTATTAAAGTGTCAGAGAGTCGTGCATCATTATGAAACATAATGACTTGAAGAAAATGTCCAAGTTAAAACATACTGTTGGAGCAAATCCATGCCTTTAACAAAATAACCTTCCATGAAAACAAACCGAAAGTAACTTTAAGAGCATTTATTAATTAGCTGAATGAGCAAAAAATTTTTATGCTAGCAGATTAAACATATCTCTGGAATTTACAAGGTATATGCATTGGAATTAAATGAGAATTTGATGTTAAACAAAGTACACAACTTGAGAGCCAGTGTGACCTTATTGGTACAAAATCTCACCTCCAACCCTTGGAAGGGCTCTCCTCCTTCCCGGTCCTTTGGCCCTCTTCCCTTGCTGGGCATGCAGTTGTGGTAGCTGCAGTTCCAGCATCCTTTTCAACACTCCCACCATTCCATGCATCAGCTATCATGTGGATAGGGCATGACAGCCGTGGCACAGATTCCATCCTGGGTAGACTGCTCAAGCTCACCTGAAATATTAGTCATGATTATATGAGCATAACTTTTGAAACATAAGCACATTTGAAAGGTTATCTTAGCATTTTCATCATATAATGTACATTAAATGTTGATTTATATTAGGTGAATACTCTGCAGAATGTTATATTAATGTTTTAACAGAATAAATTTATGTTTCCTTGAAGGAAGTTTCTCATGAAGAGAATAAATCCAAGTTCTATCATATACTACTATATGATCATATTTTTCAAGGTATTCTACCAGCCTAGGTAAGTTTTGGGAGGTTCCTTATGACTATTATCTTCTATGTATCATAAGACGAACGCTATCTAGAAAGCATATTCCCTTCCTTCCTCTACCCTGCTTACCCAACATTCTACCCTTAACCACAGCCTTCAAAATCTCACTACCTGGATGTATTATATGTTAATGTTGAATATTAAGTGAGCAATGGTAATTACTGCCTCATAAACTGAGCAAGCTTATCCTGGAAACAGGTAAAACAAGCTGGAGAACTGAATCATGGCTGGCAAATTCAATATTTTCTTGGCAATCTCACACACCTTTTCAAACAAATGAAAGTTAACTTCCTCTTCATACGGTTGCCTACAATCATAGTGATGGTGATGATGGAGCATACACAAATGTATTTTGTTGCTTTTATAGAACAAAATCAAAATTTAGATGAACATGTAGACAGGGATGATTTGGTACATGGACCTACCACAAAAACATCCTCCAACTGGAAACGCTGGGACATACTGCATAGAATTAACACTTTTTTCTTCATTTTGGTATGTCTCTCACAAACCAAGTGCAACATGACACATTTTAACGTAGCATATAATTTTGTTTTGAAATATGTACTTCACTTCTTCCACATCATTCTCCATTTTCACTATGTAACTTCCAGACAGATTTATGGTTTGGTTATGGATGTCTATTTAAGATTATAGTTTTGTACTAAGAACTCGTCTTTTATTTCATCTACCATGATGATTAGACCCTTTAATCCTAGGGTTCACCAGAATGTTTGGCTAATTAAATGACCTTTATTGAGGAATAATTGCCTGGTGCCAAAAAACAAACCACTCACCTCAAGGGTTGCGGCTCCTCTGCCCAACGGAGCACTTGGAAAATGATGGACGGATGGCGGCCGCACAAAGGATGATGCCATTAACATGCCAGTCGGCACAGAGAGTCTGTACATAACATGGGCAGGTGACCGGCCTCCACTGCTGCTCCACCATGCACCAAGCTGGGAAAAGTGCAGTTGGGAGCGCACTGCTTGGAACAATCCCTTCAAACCAAGTGAGTGGTGTCTGGCACCACCTACCATTGCTGAAGATCCAGGTACAGGTTTTGAGCCAGGAGCACTGCCTTCTTGAGTTCTACAGATGAAGCAAATAGCAAGATGAGTCACAATTTTTCCAAGGTAGAAATAAAGAAAAATTGATCAAATTTCAAAGGTAGTAACCATGATCATATGCAGTCCTCTTGTCATAGGTAGGTTTATATGTTGCTCATAATAACTAACTAATACACAAGAGTCTGGTAATTATCATAATTTTTTTAAATATGAGATTTTATGGAGAAACACAGAAAACCTTCACATGCTCAGTTTCAATGATAATGCAACAACCCTTATTCACACAACCACCAGCTAGTAGCCACTTCAAGAGTCACAACAAAGTAAAGATTTCCACGGAGGTCAGAAGTTACAACGACAGAAAGTGATGACAACAAATAAACCACTGCATATGGTGCAGTAACAAAGAACTTCTTGGCATGACCAAGTGTAAAAGGATTCTGTCAACAATTTTCGTGACAATAATTATTTGAGATGAAATTTCCTACAATGAGCTCCCTGAAGCAGATAACTCTATACCCATAAAATATCTTCCTTAAATCCCTTCTTTTCTGCTGAAGTTTAACAATCTTGCCAACTCAGTCACTGCATATTTTCTTGTTGCTTTACTTATCAGCTCATTAGTGAATTAGAAAACTTTGTGATTATCATAGTACCAAAAGCTTATACAGCTTTTTGCCTCCTTTTCATTACTCTAGAACCCTTAGTTTCACTACTGTATGAACAATGCCTGATACCATATCTTGTAACAACTGAAACACCATTACATGGGAATAATGTTATGATAAACCTAGCATAACACCTAGCAAACTCCCTATCAGGTAGATGAATATGTGCAGCAGTAACAGCATATCACTCACTGGGTGGATTACATTATACAAGCAAAACATTATCACATGCAGTGAAAGCAATGCCATGCTTTTGATAGAATTTGTAGCTATGATCTTACACTTTAAAAAACTTTGTCCTGAAAGAAGGTCAAAGAGTTGCACCACGAGCAAAATTTCCTGTTAGGTGTTCTTAGCATAAGGCCAGAGTCCATGATGTGTGGACTATGATATTGAATTTGTACTTTCTATACAAATTCAATATCACAGTCCAACATTCACAAATAATATAATCCCTGGAATGGCACATTTGACAAACTACTACCACAGCAGTAAAACTGTATGTATATCCTGATACAGATCACCTCATGCTATGACAATTATACATTATGAGAAACATGTTACTTTCCTGTGACACCATTTTATTACTCAATCAGGGCCAATACACAGGAGTTCACAATGATTTTTTTGGGCAAAGGAATCATCTGCTTTTGGTCTTGCAGTAAGCAAAACAATTACAGTGAAAAATAAAGGGCTCTCAAGACAATATATACAACTACTCTTTGCTTAGAAAACAAGAGTCCATAATAATCTCACTGTAACAGTTACAAGTAGGTGAACTGTATCCAATAACATAAAAATCATTCTGAATCACCGAGAAGCATATTTAACATTAACTGAACAAAGTCGTGAACTGGTTTTAATCATCTGACCTGTAACTATGTACTCTACCCAACCATTGCTGCCATGGCTGCTGCCAAAACACTCAATCTAATAGGCTGGTAAGGGGATGTAGCAGCGATTCACAGAGTAATTACAGGGAGGTGTGTGTATACCAACACAAATAAATGTCGACATACGTGGATATTTGGATAAATTGACCACAGATGGCAATTGACTCACCTGTGGTGCACAATGGTCAGGGTCCACTGCTCAAGGAGCAGGAGGTCAGGGGTGCTTGTGGATGGGATGCTGCTGGTAGGGGAAGGGATAGAGTGGGTGGCTGGGGGTGCAGGCGGAGGAGGGCTGGCCACGTCCGGAGAGGATGCACGGGCTGCGCCGCAAGGACAATCTGGGCAAAGGAGGACTTCGATGCACAAGGGCACACCACTGCGCCAAAGGAGCAGGGCATGCTTCCTCAAGTTCTCCCCACGCTTGCACTGGAGGTAAAAAAAACAGTGTACCGTTGAGTGACACATTGTAGGAATATTGCTTATATCACATTAAAAATCGAACCATCATCCATTTAATATAAGCATGGGTCAGAGAAGGACAACAGATATCTTAATGAATTAAAAATGAATCACATTGAAAAATTTTCATGCATGCTCTGGAAAACAACACACTATTGTATACCACGTCAATAAATCTTGCAATAACAACTATTTAACTGTGAGAAATACAAGTTCCCACTGTTATACCAAGCATTGGCATTAAGGTTAAGTCTCAGAGGGATTACTTGCTAATGAAAATGGCAATTGTTTGTAAAAAAATATCATGGTAGTCCTAAGTTTTGGGTTGACATTAATTTGCAATGAGATAATCTCAATATATACTTTCACCATTCAAGGTTTCCTTTATGCCCTTTGCACAATGAGAGAAGGCAGCCATCTCATTTTACATGGTTGTGTCAAATGTCTGACACCACATGCAGGTACCTTTATCAGAGACATGATGTGCATTGGTTGTAAAAAGTGCAATCATAAGTACTTAAAATGCCACTCACTGAAATGGGCCACTTCTTTGAGTTGCTCATACCTCAAATGAAATCACCTTTGTTGCATATTGCAAAAAAGGTGATTCAATGTTGGTAGAAAATTTTAATTCTACCGAGACAAATCTGCCTACTTTCAATGCGCACAGTATCACTAGCAATCCAGATCCAAAAGAGCAAGGTTTGGAATTGGAACCACTTAATATAATTTGTAATCAGTTTTATAAGTGATCCATACTGAGGACTAAATATCACAATGACATCACTAAAGCAAATGTATTTTGCAAATCTAGAATTCAGTTAACACAATTATATCCACTGATTTCCCTCATAATGAGAAAATGATGACCATATTATGCCATATGAAATTTGCCCAATTTTCCAAATTATGAAGTAAATTAATGTTTTCATATTAGTCAAGAAACATTTTTCTCATCATTTAGGAATACCATGGAATCCTAGTACTTATGCTTTGGCAAATTCAATTAAGAAAATGGGAATGATCAAGTGAATTACTTCATTACTCATGTGTTATGACTTATATACCAAAATACAACAAGTTACTACTCTCGTTGAGAACTGTCAAAGTATCTAATCCCTTTAACATGATAACAGTTTAAATGAGTGAATCAGTACACATTTATGAAGATTCTCTAAGAAAAAAATCTCATTTGGTGCTGTAGCAAACGAACTGGAATGAATATATTTCAGCACCAACTCCCATCTGTCCACAGTCAGATCCTAGCCTCAAGGACACACATTAACTTTGCTTTTGGTCTGTGTAGCAGGTATTACTGATACACATGGACCATTTTTATAAGAAATTTTACACACACTGTAATATGCAGGTGTGGATGTTTCAAAGAGGTATTGGAAAATGATGAAATAAGTTATAATAGAGCTCTAATATGTCCCAATAGATGCTATTCATTGTTAAATCCAAAATTCCTAAACCAAGTAGAAAATAAAATCTTTTCAAAATTTTGAATTATCACTTTAGTGAAATGGAACTTGTTAAATTTACAAGGAAATTATGCACGAATGTGGAAGCAAACGAGGGATGGCAAAAGACAAATTAATAATGGGGTACATTAAAGGAAAGCAGTAACAATTTAATTAGTTTTACCTACTACAAGTATTCAGAAAATCTTAGGATAATTACACCTTCAAATTTGGACAGAACAACAGGGAGCTCGCATATAGTAGAAGTAGAAGCTCGTATAAGTAGAAGTTTCACTTGGGCTTTGCTTCTTGATTATATTGCTTGTTCAATTATAACCCCCCCAATACCAGCAACTTTAAGATTCTACCCATTTACCTCATTAGAACTGACAGTATACAAAACCACATTATATAAAAATGAAATATCTACCAACCACTTTTGTGATGACTTTGACAGCTCGTTGATAAGACTGATTGATGCCAAGACTGAGGTGGAATATGAAATTATACTTTTTCTCCTTAAGTAAAAAAGCTGGGTACTCATCACAACAAAGAGACAAAGTTCACAATTCACCAGACTTCAATGAAATGGAAAATTCTTTTTTTGATGGGGTGTGTGGAGGGCAAAATATAAGGGAATATGGGAGGGAGGAAGGGGCAATACTTAAAAGCTAGAGCAAACTGAGCTGCTCCCATGGCTCACAAAATTTAACCGGAAAATCTCTCTCCCTGCTCTTCATATCCACGGTAATTAGGAAAATGGTGCTGGTCACGAGCCAGTGCTTCACAATTGCACATGCAGAAGACCATCCGTGCCCCAAATTGGTAAATTCAGTCATCGGTCAGTCACCAAAACAGCACATCCACATAGGTATGTTGAATAATCCTCTCTATCAGCACAGAAAGGCATGGCAGGTGTATCATGTTTTTCATCAACAGCCAAGAGGTGAAAATTCCAACGACGGTCCCTAACAGCGGAAGCGAAATCAATGAAGCCCAAAGTAACAAGAGTTTTAACTGTAGGGTCCCCCCATGATTACTGTAAAGTACATTTTGAATGGCTCATTAGTGTGTGAATTGCAAGTTTTTCAAAGGCTATAAGAATACCAAACCCCAAACACACCCAAGGGGATAATGATTTACATGTATGAATGATGCTTGAACCATGTTTCTTACCCATCCTCAAAAAATGTATTTTTACAATAGACCCTGCAAGAAAGGACTCATTTCCCAGGTAGTAAAGTGTAGTAACAAAAGTGATCAAAGTGGAACAAACTATCCTCAAACTACCATCCCAATGATATAACACCACATAAGATTTTTAAAACATAGGCAATTCAAAATAAATTCGGGACTTTTAAGATGATTTTATTCCTCTGGTGAGCCTGTTAAATGAAAGGGTGAACTACAAATAATGAGTCAATAATGGTCAACCCGGATATTTCCCCGTTAGACTTATATAACAAGTGTGACTGTGAAAAAAGTTTTCCTTGGAGGGAGTTTCATCGTTTTTCTTAACATCAGATTATTGCATAGCACACATCTTTAGCTTAGCACGTACAGCAATAAGCAAGGAAACGTTCAAGTATTGTTCCCTTGCAAGGCAAGCGTAGTGGAGAGCGTGCCGTCTGGAATGTTTCCTAGGGAGAATTTTGAAAATTTATCGAAAGAGCGGCTTCAAAAATAATAATCCCATGCGATTTCCACAATAATCAAAATCACAAAACATAAGCAACGGAGCGGATTCGTAGATGCCACTTCACTCGCTGCCTCTTTGCTTTACAACGGAAGAGAACGAGTGACCTTCACGTCGAGCGAACAGCTTGATGAATCCAATTAAGAAAAACGACTTCACTCAACTCGAATCACATAGGTTCTTGAACAAGAGACATTTTACACATGTGTTATCTGACATGTATTAAAGAAAGAGAATATTTGAAGCTGAATTCAATTGAAGAGGGCATGTCTCAAGTAAAATTCTTTTTTTTTAGTTCCCGTTGCTATGCTGGCGGATTCACGGAATCGAATTAGTTTCAATATAAATGTATGCCCACCGGGAATGCGAGGCACTTAGCTTTCATTAAATACAAAACTAGAAAGTCAGACACGCATAAAAATTAGGAAAATCGATTGCCCACTCCAATCATTATCATCACACTAAATATCATATTACAGTGAAATCGAGAAGCACCTACTTGAACAGGCATCGCATTACTCCACTAGTACCCATTCTATTTCTTTTCTTTCGAAGTTCTTTTAAAGAAAATTTTCTCTTAACTTTTCCTTAAACCCACCACGAAAAGCACGTTTACTGAGTGAAGGGGAAAGTATCCAACAAGAATATCGTCACATCTTAAGTTCAGTACAGAGCTTATAACGACACGAAGCACGAACATAACTGAAAACAGCTGCTAAGTACACTAAATTAATGTAGTTGCGAGGTAACCTGAAAGAGTAGGTACGAGTTTACGTAACAGAAAATTTATCTATTATCTCATGAAAGGTTTCACGAAGCTCCACTCATGAAACTCATTCGAAGCTTATTCGCAAAGCGGTGGCATTAAGTTCATAAAATCTTCGAGATATTTCTCAGGTTACTCTAGGGATATTTTAGGTTAATTCTTCGCGAGGTTCAGCCCTAGCAACAAACAGGAGCGTAAACAATCGAAACTTGTGGCTTAAGCAATTTGTTGGTAACGTGGGACGATAAGAAAGGATAGTGACGTGGATTTAACAGACCCTACATGCCACCGCTATACACATTGATTTCACCCGACCCATTTCCCCGTTTCACTTTCATCATTTTTTTCGCTGAATTATTCAAGCGAGGATGAAGAGGACTGTACCGTCAACAAACAAAATAAGAACAGAAGAACATTAACAGCGAGTCCGACAAACCCTTTATTCATCGTCAAATCCAATTCCTACCGGGTGGGGAGGGAAGGGCGGTTTCGGACGTCGTGACCACAGAATGAGGGGTCTTACTGAGGCTCCCCCACTATCGGGAGAGGACAGCGCCCGCACAGCTGACTCCCCTCCCGGGGCTCCCGACTCGGTGGGCGGAGGGGGACCAACGCTCCCCAAGTCAGTAGCTCACTCTTGGGGGGGATTTGAAAACACTGAAGGCCCTCTAAACACTCCTCTCCGTTCCCCTCCTCTCTGTACACGAGTCGCCGACGGAGGAGAGAAGAGATAATGGTGTAATCTAGGACGGCCCTCCCTCCCGTCCCCTCGCTTCCTCCTCCTCCGACGGCCACCGACAATAACATAGGAGCACTCCCTCCTCCAGAGTCCACAGGCCACCCAAAACAACAAGACTCACCAGGAAAGCCCGCGGGTCGCACTCGTGCCTGCACGCGGAGGCGGTCGGGGGAGGGCAGTGGGGCCCTTCCCCGTAACCTCGACCCCCGCCAGGCACCCGTCCCTCGACGATCAGAGTGGCCAGCCCCACGAACATCTCGGCGGGATCCATCTCCTCCACCACGGAGGAGGTCAGCATCTCTACGTGCGAAAGAGCAGAGGGAAAGACGCCATTGGTCGTGAACAAAAACTTGTTTCTTGGTGTTTAAAATTTTTTCCCGATGAACAATCAAAGGGATGCGTGGGGGACATGGGAAATGGAAAGATGACATGAACAACACAAAGCGACAGGGTAAACTCTTCCTAATACATGCTCAAATACGTACCTTAAGCATATGACAAAACGAGAATTGCATTGCGGGCGAGGGGTTAAACATTCCGTAAACGGGTGACAAACAAACATTCTACAAAACACGATTCACTGCGATGGGATCGCTAACGAATCTTGAACAATCTGAGGCAACGTAACAAATGAATCCGTCGATGCAACTCGAACACCGAGTTTCCGTTCCGTTCCGAGTGTGTGGGCATTTCGTCACGTGCCCTCCATTCCGCTCCTAACGTCCGATCCGAACGAAGGTTTCTTCATCACACGAAAAGAAAAGGGAAGGACGGACTTGCGTTGCCTGCTGGCTTGGCTGGCTGGCTGCTGCTGAAATTGAGGCGACCCGTTTCGCAAGAGAGACTGAGCCGTGTGCCCCACTATGCGACTCGGGCCAGTCCCTTTAAAAATGCCCGTAGCCCATCCGCGTTACACGGCCAAGAAGAGATCCCGTGGCGGGCGAAGGAGAGGGGTGAGCGCAATTACTTTAAGCCGAGGTGGGATCTAAAAACTAACAGGTTGAAAAGGGTCAGACCATCGCTCGGGCTAAAGGACGGGAACGAAACGAATGTGAAGAGACATGGGTTGACATGAATAAATATGCACTTCCCCCGAATTTCTGAAGCCCGTCAGAGGGCCGTGGATATCTGACCCCGATGGAAGAAGAGGATAACACAAAACGGAATGAATTAATGGCACAGGTGATCCCTCCCACTAGCGTTCCGTTATCCACAGGTCCACCACGCGAAGACTCCCGCCCGGGGAGAGAAACAGCTACTTCCAATGACTAGACCAGTGCTTCTCCTTTATACAGATCCCCCCCATCCCCGTGCGAGAATGAAAACGACAAGTGCCGAAAGCAATGTCAGTCACGGTTGCACTCATTTCCAGCTGTTCAGGTGGAAGAGTGACGTGTCACGGTCTAATCCCTTCAGGTTTTGTTAAAAAATGAAAATTCTCTGAAAACGACGTGACGTGAGGACACGGGAACGAATAAAACCCCCAGCTGGATCGAGACAGAACAGCCTAGGTACACACGCGAACACAAGACACACGGAATCTATAAAAAAAAAAGGTTTCATCACCGCGCAAGTACACGGACAATCGAAAATAGAAGCGATGGGGTAAATACATTAAAGGAGATGCTTTCAGGGAATTTACCTCCTCCGCAGGTCTTCATCTTCCGTCGATACTTCAACTTCTCAATTTGTGATTCGACACGATCCAACGACGTCGAGGACCAAGAGACACAATTAAGACGAAAAAGCACCAGGCGCTCACACACAACAGAGGTCGGCCACACCACCCAGACTATGTGTCGCCACTCTCTCCTCCATTAGAATTCAACATTAATCAGGACGTTCCGTCTGCTACTAACAATCGTTCGTGATTCTGGGCTATATCCATTCTCACTGTGTGCTCTCTCAGCGACATTTGCAGCTAACTGCAATCGTTTGGGAAATGGACGAAGCTGGCGAAGGAGAGTGCGAGAGCTGGCTAGCACAAAAGCGTCTGGCTCGATCCACTGCTCAGCTGCAACTGAAGAGCAGACGACGATGTAGGCTAGTGCATGCTTTTAGCGTTCGGCCGCTAGATGTCTCCACCGGCCCAAAAGAGCTGTCGAGTCGCTCCGAACCTGCCTGCCCTCTTTCCGCTACTCGGTCGATCATATATGTTTCCAGAGTTGCTCCTTGTCAAGAATGAATCAATTTTGTTGGCCAACCTCACCCATCTCCCCTCGTTCACTTACTTCCTCGCTATCACTTCCTCTTTTTCTACATCCACTCTTGTTACCATTCTTGTCTAGAGCATCTAGGATAATAAGGGAGGAGCCTTTGTGGGGGTGTAAAAGAACTGGAAAATTAACTGCAATATCACCCTCTTTTTCCACCCTCATCCACTCATTTCCCCTCCCCTACCAAGATGTTGATGTAGAATAAAACTATACGTGTTGTCTGGTAGGAGTAGAAAAGATGATGGGATCGAGGGGAGAGGGAAAGACGGGTGGATGGGGATATGTTTTGCCACCCACCTTCCTTCCCCTTGGTCCTCCGGGTGGCAACCGACAAGAGAGGGCGTCCAACGGCGCAAATGCGCCTCTCTCTCCGCGAAGGACTGCAGCCATGTTTACAAACCTCGAGCTTACGGACAGAAGAGAGAGTTGTTGGAGAGGTTCCCCTCCTTTGGTTAAACAACGTTGGAACGATTGCATCAACTCGCAGTAGACGTTTGTTAAGATAAAAGTTAAACACGATTGATTCGATTGAGAAACAAAAGTTTCCTTTTCGAACGATTCGTATCGAGTGAAACGGAGTCTATGTCAACTTTGCAAGCCGACAAGAGGGCGTGTGGCAGGGGGTGTCGTGTCTCCATCCAAATAGTTGGTGATTGATAGCATTCAGAGCGTTCGGTTTGACGTAAGGTTACTGTTCTCTGACTGTTTTCATGAAGTTTGTCTAACTTGTTATTTACTATGCATCAACGTAAAATAATTCAAATAATGAAGATCATGATAACTAAAGGTACATTCACTATTCAATCTGGCGCTAGGAATATTTTCTCGCCGTCAGAATTCAATTCAAATGCTTTTTTTCTTAAGTTCATCCATCTAAAAGTTTCAGCCGTAAGCGTTGTGCCTCTACTATCGTTCCCCAACCCCAAAGAATGAAGTGAAACACGTGTTCGTTCATAACGATCTGTCACATTATTGCCATATCCGGCCGCTTAATTGTAACGTCCGGAAGACACTCGACGCCATCTCTTCATTTGTGATTTGTGAAATCAAGACTTGCGGCGAAACCCGCGTTCTTCGATTCGGATCGAAACAAGGCGTGCACCGAAGGAAACTCTTAACGAAACCGCCATGCCCAGAATCGCACGTACATAGAACATGTTCGTATCATGTCCATCGGTCCCGTAGCTATGTAATGATACAAAGACGTGTCCGACACTGCAATCGGGAAGGAGGGATACGAGGGGGAATGATCGAACCCAAGGTCCTTCGGCCAAAGTCGCGATGCCTACACAGGAAATCGGAGGAAAAGGAACAAATCAGCTGTTGGGAAGGCGCGGAGCGGGAGGGTGAGGGGAAGAAGGAGAGAGTAGGGGAGGGGAGGGAGTCAGTCGGTGCGCGAGAGGGGAATGTGAACGCCAAAACCAACGGCCCAAAGAGCACTCACACAACTACGGAGAGCTAGATTAAGGGGAGGGGAACGTGGGGCTTTTTGAAGGGAGGTAGGGTGGGATGAAACTGGGGTTTCTGGGAGTAAGGATACGGATGAGGGGAGGGAGTTTTGGTTTGAGAGGGGGAGGGGGAAGAGAGAAAGGGCGAGGAAATCCTTCGGTGGGGGAGAGAGGGGAAGATTTAAAGAGGTAGTGGCGTTGTTCCGGGGAGGGGGCGGGTTGAGGGGAGGGTTGGCGGAGAAGGGGGGGGGATGTTGAGGAGGGTTTTTTAAAGGGATAGTACCAGCGAGAGAGGGTGGACATTATACCTCTTCCCTCCCCCCCTCTCCGTGTTGCCAGGCGGGCCGGAGGGAGAGAGGGAGCGGGGGAGAGTTGGGAAGGGGAGACGGAGGTGGTGAGATGGTTTTTAGGGTCCGGGAGGGGAGTGGAAGGAGGGGGGAGGTGGTGGAGGAGGAGGGTTTGGCCGGAGCCAACACACACACACACACACGACCAACAACACATGGAGAGGGGGAGGTGGACGGTGTTAGCGGCGAGGTGAAGAGCGGGGTAGGCCAATGTCGTCGACGCTGCTGCTCTGGCGGCTGCAGTCAAGTCGGTTGCATTCCGCTCAGCTGCTTTGGGACTGAGAGAACGCACGGACGAATGTCTCGTGTTTTTGTTGTTGTTATGTATGCGTGCGTGTGTCAGGGATCTCTCTTGGTATCCTCGTCTAGCCACCGTTAGGGTTTGTGGTGGAGGGCTGTCTCACCACCACACATGATGCATCGAAAATTAAGTTTTTCATTATTTTTGCTTGCAACATATTTCCGTTAAACAATTCAAATTGAGAAGATCGTTGTATCCACAGGTACACGCACTACGTTAGCTCGGTGAAATATATTCCTCTAAATGTAAGACAACGAGCTGATGGTTTCAGGAAAAACAGTAAGCTAAGGTTTACTGATGAAATAATGACTACACACTCGGTATTGGAAGATATAAATAAAGGTTGCGATTTCCTCGAATCTCAGCATCTGGCTGTCTTTTTTTAGTCTCCCGATCGCCTTTTAATCGATAATTCGAGGCAGAAAAAATGAACTTAAAGCAATTAAATCTGCTCCGCGGCCTTCAAAAGGCATTGAATTCCCGTGGCAATTAAATCGACTCCATTGGACAAAGCACTCGGATTAAGTTACTTCTTCGCAACACTGATCCATATTGACATCGTATGATATCGCAAACCATCGGAATCGATAGTTTGACCTGTAGTTACACCCTGGCGGGCCCCATTGGTTAACACGCAACAGATCAATCTTTATCGAAGTGAATGCCAAATCGACTCAAGGTTGGAAGGTGAATCGAGTTCACGCGTTCAACACTATCGCCAGCATCGTTGCTGTGGTGGCAATGCTTTTAACTAGCTAAAAACATCTCGAGAATTGAATAAACTATCAATCTTTAAATGAATTATTAATGATTAAATTTAACTAAATATATTACAGACATGGATTAAAATTTGTATGAACATTTCTCCGCTTAAAAGTCGATCCAAACGATTTGGTCGACATCGATTGGACCGATTTCAATAGAATCATGGGTACTACATCAAAGGCTGGTCTATCCAATATACTAAAATAGTCGTATGCAAGCATTCTTCTCTCGTATTGAGCACTTCAGAGTATCACTAACTGCATGTATTAAAATCTCAGCGTTACCCTCACACACAAACTCTCTCCTGGGTGAAACACACATTACTATTTATAATACGGGTGAAACACATTCGGGAAATATGTGGATAAACGAACAACAAATTAGGATTTATCAGAAGAGTACTAGGTAAATGTGATGAGAAGGTCAAAGAGAAATGTTATCTTTTGCTGGTTATGCCTCATTTAGAATATGCTGCAAGTATATGGGATCCTCACGAATTTGGATTAATTGCCGAATTGGAGTTTGAGTGTAGTACAGATGGATTTAAGATGTCATTTTTTTCCACAAGCGATAAGGGATCATGGGATCATAATAACATTGTCCGACCCCGGGAGGGTCATGATCGGGTAAAAATTAGTCTGGTGTGTACTCATCCCCTGCCACACACCCTAGCGGTGGCTTGCAGGGTACTAAATAAATAAACGTGTCAAAATATCGGTAGAGCGAAGCAGTAAAATTATCATTGCATTGATCCCCTCAGCGTTGCAGCGCAGGGCATTCATATTGCTTAACATAGCATATAGCATAACACGTCTGCTACCTATCGGATTTACGGCGCAGCTTTGAAAGTATGTCGATGTGCAAATAGATGGAAAATCGCTTGTCGAATGGGCATCCGAGATTAGAAATCAACTGAGCACCGCAAGTTGCATTCGGTGCCTCCCAATGCCCACGTAATTGCAACGAGCTCTCTTACTTAAAAGTTTTTCACTGCACTGTTACGTGATCGGCCGAATGCATTCGTATGTATTTCACAATATGGCACCAATGTCGCATCCTATTTATCAAGGCTACAAGTCACTTCACAAATCCTTGTAATTTGCAAATTCGGAATCTGCTGGTGGTAATAAATGGTGCAGCAATAGTGACCTACTTACACGTGTATATTCCTATGCGAATATAAAAGTTAAATAAAAAATTTAAGACTGTCGAAACTTTCCCGAAGAAATTTTTGTCGACTTGCTAGCTTTTCAGAAAAGAAAAGTATGTCACAATTACGTACGAGCATTAGCATAACATTACATTTAAACTATGCTCTTTAAATATCTCTCAGAAATGGAAGCAAGTCATTTCAATGGCGATTCTGAAATTAGATCATCCACATCTACATGGTAACCTGTAAGCCACCACTGGGGTATGTGGCAAGGGGAGGGTTAACACCAGGTATAGAAGATACAAATTACGGATTACTTGATTTTTAGTTATATTATATACGCCAAATAATGTGGACATTCTAGCAATATGCACATAGGTATATCACAATGGTATCTAAATGAGATGTACTTCTCTAAGAATGATAAAAGTGCAGTTATTAGCTAGAAGAACAATAAACCTAGGTTAGACGAAATAATCATGACCAAGGCTCCGACAGGGTAGCACCCAAAAGTGGTAGGACTGATTTTCTCTGGCGCGAACGGAGCGGTGGAGGGGGGGGTCTGCCTGGCAGGGTAAGGTGGAGGGGGCTCTTAGCAACAGACAGACACCAACCTCAGTCGCCTGCGGGCTGTAGAAGATTGACAACTTACTTTAAAGATTATTAAGTCGATAAAAGAATATCGTCAAAAAATTCTTGTAAAAAAATCAGTCCTACCAGTTTTGGGTGCGACCCTGTATGCTGTCAGCAATCTTATATTATTTGTAATGATGACATACATGTAGATAGCTAACACATAAGCTACATCATATTCTACATATCCCTTATTAAATTCAGTTATACATCTACATAATACCCCGCAAGCCGCCGCAAGAGCGTGTGGCGGGGGGTGTTAGGTCACCACTCAAAAAAGGGAAAATAAACCGCATTCAAAACCAACACATACGAGGGTCATCCGGAAAGTAGTACCCGTTCGTGCCGCATGAAGTGCTGACGACGCGAGTAGCCGCTGGACGAGGTCAGATAGCTTCAGTGGCTTGTCTGCCTTCTCTGAGCCAAGTTGCATTGCCTGTGTTGTTTCTGTGATTGTTTACAATGTTTAAAAAAATTGAGAACGCCGCCAGTTGTGAAGTGAGGGCAGTGATTAAATTCCTCAATGCAAGAAACGTTCGCCCATGTGATATTCATCGCCAATTAAAGGAGGTGTATGGAGACAATGTAATGGACGAGTCGTCTGTTCGGCGGTGGTGTCGCAACTTCAACATGGGCAGGGGGAACACACACGACGATGAGCGTTCGGGGAGACCGTCTGTCATTACAGACCAACTGGTGAGCTCAGTTGACGAATTCGTGAGGAACGATCGGCGCGTCACAATTGATGACATCTGTGAGCATTTTCCCAATGTTTCTCGAACAATTGTTCATGAAATTGTTAAACACCATCTGCATTATGCAAAAATTTGTGCAAGATGGGTCCCTCGCATGCTTACAGATGAGCACAAAACCAAGCGTATGGCTGCAGCACTGACGTTTTTGGGACGTTATTCTGATGAAGGAGACTCTTTCTTGACTCGCATAATTACTGGTGACGAAACATGGGTTTGTTATGCATCACCTGAGAGTAAACGACAGTCAATGGAGTGGCATCATGCTCATTCACCAAACAAACCAAAAAAATTCAAGACAGTTCTGTCCACCAGGAAACTCATGGCAACCATTTTCTGGGATCGACGAGGTGTATTGCTTATTGATTTTATGGCCCGTGGAGACACTATTAATGCCAATGCGTATTGTGAAACATTAAAGAAATTACGGCGGGCAATACAAAATCGGCGGCGAGGTCTATTGTCTACTGGTGTCATTCTCGTTCATGCCTCATGCAGCTGGGATAACACAAAAACTTTTGCAGCAATTCAAATGGGAAACTTTCGACCATCCACCGTATAGCCCGGACTTGGCCCCTTCAGATTTTCATCTCTTTACAAAGCTTAAAGACTTTTTGGCAGGAAAAAGATTTGACAGCGATGAAGAACTTAAAGAAGGAGTGGCCCTGTATCTCAATGAGCTGGCGGCGAAGGACTATGCAGCAGGAATACAGAAACTTGTCACACGTTATGACAAATGCCTTAATTTGCTTGGAGATTATGTTGAGAAGTAGTTTAAAGTATCCTCTTTCAAATAAAATTTTTTATGTTTGTTAATATTTACTTTTGTGTCTTTATTTCACGAACGGGTACTACTTTCCGGATAACCCTCGTACATGCAAACCCAAATCCACAGTGGTACATACATTCATAGAAACATCCTATCATTTTACACGCATGCAAATACACATCTATCTCCCTTCACTCCACAAGCATGCAAGTATACATGCTTTAATATAACAAATAATTGCACTTTAGGATGCAGTAAGAAATTCAATTTTAACTGGTGTGTAATCACCCCCTTGCCTCACATCCTATCGGTGGTTTTGCAGGGTACCATGTCCATATTTTATTCCTTTTGGGTCCATTATTTATTGCTTTTGGGTGGTGACCTAACACCCCCCGCCACACGCCCTTGCGGCGGCTTGCGGGGTATTATGTAGATGTAGATGTATTGGTGTGTGCTGCGACTGTATTCACTGCGCGCAGTTTGGCAGTTCGATACCGCAACATCGATATTTCACGAGGTCCTAATTGAATCCGCTTCGTACCCCACCCCAACTCCTCCTCCTTAAGCCACTCGCTTTCAGTGGTGCATCACTTACACGGTCGACTGCGTGTGCTTTATATATGTGTGTGTGTGAATTTGTGCGCGTGCGAGCGGCCCCAAGGAAGGAAGGGGCAAGACGAAGGGGAGGGCGAGGTTTTCAAGTGCGCTCGAAAGAACGATGTCATTGAGTGAACTTCAAGCCAGTTACACAACGTCTGCAAAGTGCGCACCAAGCTGCCTGCTGCCTGCCTGCCTGCGTTGGCTGGCTGCGACTACGTCCTGCCACGCGGCGTGTATTAGGTACTCAACGCGCTTTCCAAGTCTCGATTTCGACTGCAAAGCCGGATGATTTACCGATTATGCAGGCTGTATTTCTACGTGGCACCCCGTAATCCACCCAGAGTGTATGGCAGGTGGTGATTACAGACCAAACACACAACATCAAAGATGGACTTCTTCTTAGTTGTTTGTCGAAATAAATATGAAAAATACTCCAAGTAACGCAGATCATACCTATACCTATGGTACATTGAATCCTCACGAAGTTGGATTAATTGCCGATTTGGATTGCGTGCAGCGTAGAGGAGATATATTTGTAAAACGTTGGTATGATAAACTTAGCAGCGTATCCAAAATATTAGAGGAGCTAGGCTAGGGAATCACTCACGGAGCGAAGGTTTCATTACAGATTGAAGCTCTTGCATAAATTGGATGGACGTCTCTTTGGCAGTGATGTTGAAAACGTATTATTGTATCGCCCCCATCGTATTACGGTACGAGAGATTATTCCAATAAAATTAGAGAGATTGAGTGTAGAGCAGATAAAGTTAAGATGTCATTTTTTCTACGAACGATAAGGGATCATAATAATACTGTCCGACTGCGGTAGGGTCATGTTCGGGTAAAATTCTTCTGGTGTGTACTCACCCCCTGCCACACACCCTAGCGGTGGCATGCAGACTATATACAAAATAAATAAATTCAATTAAACTACAGGTAGCCGCATAATGGTATCTAATTACATATACATTTATACTACACCGCACCAGTCGTCGCAAGGATATATGGCAGGGGGTGTTAGGTCATCCGCCGAACTGCATATACTCCAATATTTTCACCAATACATGGCATTCACAGAAAGGGCAAGTGGAAGGGAGGCGATTAAACACACCATTCATGTATTATTCGTTGTAAACATTACAATTATTACACTGTTAGTAACCATTCCATTGACCACACTAAAAAGAAAAATAGAGAAACCCATTAAAAAAGGCGAGGTGAATGCAACAAAGTCCCCAATTATCAGTTCAGCGTTCTACCGATTCAGGACGGACATCTCATAAATGCATCAAATCTGAAGATTTATTTACACGGCATGAAGTGGCGTGAGGGGAAATGTAACTTTTATGCTCCTAACTATTTCTTAGTATGTCCTTCTGGAGTTATTGTCGCGAACAGTGCGTGGGAAAAACGAATACTTGAATGTAAACGTAGAGGCAGATGGCCTTTCGTACGAATATTTCACGAATATGGCAGCACTTCTCTCTACCTTGTTAAATTCTTAGATGGTTGTTTTCTTATGGTCGCCACATACTCCTATCTGCGGCCTTACTGAAGAAATATAGCATTTCTTCTTCACCTTCTCATGACTACATTTTTGAGTACTTGTTTGACGAATACAAATTTTCGCGCATAAGATCCGAGCTATCTCTTCGCATGAAATATATATGCTTCTCAACAAAAACGAGATGAGCTGTAGGTGACAAAAAGGATAATAACTAAGATTGGATGAAGAAATGACAACATACTAGGCTAGTTGGAATGAAAAAAGAAAAATAATGTTTACTCCATAGTGCGGTCCCTTACACCTGCAGTACAGTCGTGGTATAGTACCCCGAAAGTAATTACGAAAGCGTGTGGCAGGGAGTGCTTGTTCACACGTCATACTACATCTAATCCAATACTTCCACAACACATGGCATCCCGTGATCCACTTATAGGGCAAGTAGAAGGGGGTGACTGGACATAATTCACGCAGCGTCACGACACCATTGGAAGAATTAGGATGGGAGCCACTAGCTCACCGCAAGCTTAAATACAGGTAAATTTTACTGCTAAAATTTGGGGCAGGTTACTTATCTGAGGATGTTAAAGACACATTACAGGCCCCCACTTATAATGGTAGATAAGACCACCAAACGTAAAATCAGGAAGATTTATTGTAAAACGGACATGTTTAAAAATGTCGTTTTTTCCTCGAACCATTTGAAATCATAGTGGGTATGACAGCAATCGCGTAGGAGATAATTAGAATTGGCAGTGTATATATTTGTCCATTTCCTACATGTTATCCTTTTTATTTAATATGAGCCATATTTGTAATAGCTCTACAGCATGATTTGAATATATGTATTCTTTTATTGAATAGCATTGCATGTCAGTACTATCTTTCGTGTGATTACAATTTTTCGAGTGCATGATCAAAGTGTTATGTGCGAGGTGGTAACGTGATTGGGATTGTGCACGTTTGGCTGGCGACATAACTGCACCCGCCACACGCCCTTGCGGCGGCTTACGGGGAAATGTGTAGATGTAGATTTATTCATGCAACATCCGTTATCTCATTACTACATCATCTTTTTACTAATCATTACCACTACTGTTACACTCTTAGTAACCACCCCACTGGCTATTCGCAGTAACTGTTTTTACTGCCCTGTAGTTGCGGTTATTTTGACCCTTACGGTTAACAATAGTGACTTAAGTTACTTCAGGTGTTCCCCGGGGAAGTGTTATCACACCTCTTTTATTCCTACTTTGCGTTAACGAGATTGATTTCGTAGTCACGAGTCAAATAACATATTAAACTTATCTGTTTAACACTTTACCCCAAACCCCTACCGGGACATAGCCACCAAATTGAGTGACGACACTTTATAGCCATCGCAACAACGTTGTTGTAACGGTCTTTTGGATGAATCAGATACGGAGAAATGGTAGAGGTTTAATTTCATTCCCTCTTTTTTAGTATAATAAATCACTATTTAATTGGGTGAAATTAACACTTATTTTGTATGAATTATTAACATAAGTTTTTCATTTTCTTCTCACTTTCTTCGCTCTCTTCACTTTCAAGCCCTTCACTTCAGCCTGCATTTAAATTTGCACGTTTTTCGAATTTTTAGTGGATGTTTTCTCTTCCATTTTCCTTTCCGCTCCCTTATCCATCCCACATGGTGCTTCCACCCCCTGCCACGCACCTTTTTGGTGAATCGCGGGGTATTCCTGTAGATGTAATACTTATCTCCTATAATATCTTAAAATGCTTATCAATATGTATTCAGAGTTAAAATTAAATATTAGTTAATAATTATATTAATGAGTTGAATAAAGAAATGTTTCAAAATGAAGTCATTTGCATTTAAATTTCTTAGTTGGAATTATACCAGTTAGCTTTTTCAGTCAGATGTTAGATGTTTTAGTACCCAGCAAGCTACCGCTAGGGTGTATGGGAGGGGTTGACTACACAGCAGACTAATTTTAACCTAAATATGACCCTACCGTGGTCGAAAGTTTTATATATTATTCTGGTCCCTTGTCGTTCAAGGTCCTGGAGATGTGAAGCAGTAACGAAACCTAGGACGTAATAAAAATACTCTATGAGGAGTGGCTTGTGTCTTCCTTGACCAAGGAAAGAGTAGGCCGCGGATACGCGCAATTCCAGTAGGTAGACATTTTGAACACGGTTCACGACCGTGCTTTCCATCCACGGAAAGCGATATTTGAAAAAGAATTACACCGTGTTCGAGGAAGATGATCGAAAAAGAATTACGCTGTGTTCAAGGAAGATGATCCCGACACACACGGTTACAAACTCGATACGGAGAATAGATGAGAGAAGAAAATGGAAGAATATAAACTCAGTGTTAGGCGGAAGGATGTACAATGAGTTAAGCAATGAATTGAGACCTATTGTATAAACGTATTGTACCAGGCATAACTAATGTCCGTGGCGCCGCGGAGTCCAACGGGAGGGAGATGTTGGATTCTTGTCGTTCTGTTAAATACCATGTGGCAGGATACCCCAGACGATCGTCAGTAATACAGGTTGCTCTAAGCTACGCATTGTGGTTCATTTGTGGACAAATGACGCCTCGGAACGTGGTTCTAAGGAAACCCTGTGCTCATTTATGGAAATGCATTCGGAGGTGAAACGGGTCGAGGCGGAGTTGAAGGTCTCAATAAACATAGACATTTGCAGTATTGTGCCGCGCATTTTCCGTAGAAGGCTGGTTTGGAGCCGAATAGAGGGTATAAATCAAAGATTGCTGGGATTTTGTCGGGATATTGGAGTCCGACCTCGTTGATCTGAGGCCTATCCTCTCATCGTGTCGAGTACCTCTTAATCGTCTCGGGGTCTATTATACTAGTATTGCCGAAGTATCGCAGTTCGTAGCGCGTAAGTTACAAGAATACGTTTCAAGGGGCTAGAATAGATGTTAGACAAGAGTGCAGGTCAGATAATGGGGAAAAACAAGTAGGATCCAGTGCTTTTTGTCACTTCAGATCAGGTTGTGACTCTCAGATCCCAAATATAATAACACAATTAAATACTTGCCTTAAAACTTATAGTCCCACACAATAAATTGTTACACAAACTTAGATGCAATGGAATCAATGAGAAAATTATTAATTGGATTAGATACTTCTTGTCAAATCGCAAACAAATAGTAGTCATCGATGGGTTGTGCTCAAAAGAAAGAGATGTAACTTCGGGAGTCCCCCAGGGAAGTGTAATAAGGCCTCTTCTGTTCTTAATTTACATTAAGGACTTAAGCGCACACGTTAGTAACAATCTCAGGTTATTTGCTGATGGCACGGTGGTATACATGGAAATAAGGAGCCAACTAGATCGCGATCTACTCTCTAGAGACTTAGACACAATCTCGGATTGGTGCAAGAAATGGGGATTAATGTTTAATATAAACAAATGCGCAGTTTTGAAATTTTGGAACAAATGAAGTGGCGAACAGGACATAAACTACGAAATAGAGGGTTCAGTACTAACTACGGTCAAACAAGTAAAATATTTGGGGGTAGTTCTAGCACCACGCCTTTCATGGGGAGCACATTTCAGGACAATAGGCGGATCCGCTTTAAAGAAACTGGGCTTCATTAAACGGGCGGTGGGGATATGTAATGAGAAAGTTAAAGAGAGGTGTTATTTTGCTCTAGTTAGACCACATTTGGAATAAGCTGCAAGTATTTTGGATCCTTGGGAGAAAATCTGGCAAAAAGAATTAGATAAAGTCCAGAGAAAATCTGCCAGATTCGTGAAAAATATCTATGACAAGAACACAAGTGAATAGTTGTGCAAATTTTCAAGAGAGAGATATAACCAGAAAAAATACACGTGTGCTCATTTTAAGGCCACCGGCTTCTATATCAGACGCGGAAGAGGTTTTAATAAACCAAATAACTCCTTTTATCCGCAAGAACCCGAAAAGCGATATTTTAGCTGGTGTGACTTCAATCTTCCTTCAATAGACTTGTATAAATACTGCATTAATACCGCTACGAGAAACCTCGATTCGTGCAAGGCTACCCTTAATATGCTCACCGTCAGCACAATGAGTACACTTGTAAGAACAACAATTAGTGACAACAGCATTCTAGATCTTTGCTTAATAAACCATCCCGAAAATGTCACATATTCATATGTAGTGCAAGTAATAAGTGACCACAAATTAAAAGCAATAGGATTATCTATTTCGGTAAACAAAATCGTTAAACTCAGACGAAAGTTATACCTATTCGAGAAAAGTAAATTCAAGGGTTTTGCCAAGTGTCTTAGAAAAATCCTACAATTACACATTAAAAAGACGCTCAACGCGGGAACTGAGGCTACACGAAAGTATTTCTTGGATTTAATTAGACAAGGTATAGAGCCATTTATTCCTACTAAATAGAAAACGTTAGTCACGAACCACGGTGGTTCAACAGTGTCGTTAGGAGGCAACATACGACAAAGGCAATTGGATTCGACATAATAAATTTACCATTTTTGAGTGAAATGACAGTTGACTTATTTCCCTGAATCTCTCTGATGAATGACCAAAATCCTTTTGGATTCTATTTCAAAATTTCCGCTAACCTTTTCCTTTTGAATTCATATAACGCTTTAATATTCTGTATGATTACTTAGAAAATAAACTTAAGGCATTCTGAATACATTACGGAATTGCAGTGAAAGCTCTAACCATAGAGTCCCTCAAAAGCAGCAATGGCAATATGCATACAGATAACTCCCAAAAAGCGAATGTGTTAAATAATGACTTTCACTAATTTCACCAAATTTCTACACATAGCGTACACAAATGACAGAGAGGTACTCAGTGAAGGCCACGTCACACCAAATGCAAAGATGAATGAGATTAGAACTACGCACAAAGGAATCACGAAACAACACCTAAATTTAAAAAGTAAGAAAGCATTCGGACCACAGATATTCTCGCAAGGGTACTGAAATTGCTCACCGCCGAAATTGCGCCTTTTTAAAATACATATTTAGAAAATCTATTGCCCTTGCGACAGCTTGCGGGGCATTATGTAGATGCAGATAATCTAAAGGCAATACCATGTTAATCATAAGAGCATTTCAGAAATGTAGCTCCTCTGCGCCGCACGCGATGCACTAGGAGACTTAGAACAATAAATCCATTCTTCCTTCAAGCGCGGACGCTGGCAGCTGCAGATGCTGGTGTACTTATTATCCGTCTTCTTTTCTGCCTGCGATGCGAGAAGTTCGCGCAATGAACTCGCAGCGAGCGGCTTGCAAACCCCGCGGATCGTTCAATACTGAGCAACGCGGGGAAGGGCAATGCGAGTTTAAATGGGGTGTCTCTGTTCGGCGAGCCTCTCGCAGGTTTTGGTCTACCAAATCATAAAGCGTCCTGCAAGTTCGTCGTCGTATGGACAGGGCATCTTGCTGCGAGTAGCAGTAGAAACGTTTGTCCCAATTCGATATGGAGCGCCGCAGAGTGAGGAATCGCTTGTGGACGAAGGCCGAGACGATGGAGCTGATCCAGGAGTACCATATCCTGCGACATCTTTGGGACCCAAGCAACGAGTGGTTCAAAAATCGTAAGAAGAGGTACCAAGCCCTCCACAATCTTGGACTCTGCTTCAAGACGTCTGCGGCAGAAGTTAAGAGGAAGCTGCACAATTTGCGCAGTCAGCTATTCCAGGAATTGAAGAAGCTGAAGGTGAAGATAGAACAGAGCGAGCCGGGAGACGAAAGCTCTTATACGAGCTCGTGGCCGTACTTCGACCTCATGTGCACCACTGTGACGGACTTGGAAAAGCGAAAATATTTCCGGATTTGGAAGATGGTGAGTCATGGGTATAGTCACAGTAATGTCACTATTTTGAACAATGCGAGTCACAACCCGATCGCTCCCATTACCGAGTCCAAAATTATAATATCTTCTCTTTGAATCGAATGCCAACTTAAAAACATCAGCTCAATCAAATCGCATGGTCCTGATCAAATTCCTGCTCACGTAAACAAATCGATGACCTAGAAAATAGCTCCTTATTTGGGAATAATATTTGCAAATCCGTAAATGATCGCGGAATACCAAATACTGGCAAGTAGCCAAAGTCAGTCCCATATTTAAAAAAGGCATCAGAGAATGTCCGAGTAACCCATCTCTCTCACCTCATTCTCATGCAATATTTAACAGCACATAAATGTCGACATCAACATTAATTGTATGTTCAATCATTAAATATGTTGATTTTCAGTTTTTAATTTTTTAAAATGGTTTTCAAAAGGGTACATATTGCGAAACCCAATTGGTACTCTTTGTTCATTCTTTTGGCCTCGGGAGAAATTAAGGTTCAGGTCCATGCTAGATTTTCAGATTTTAATGAGGTATTCGAGAAAGTCCCGCATAGAAAGTTGCTCCAAAAGTTGGGAAGCTATGGGATTGATAAATGTGTAATAGATTGGATTAATAATTCACTCTCAACCTGCCACTTGACGAGAACGTACGTGCACGAGCTCGCTCCTGAGGACCGATTTGACCATATTTGAGCCTACCTACGTGCCTGCTGTTATTTCGGTGCCTCTGTGCTTGTTCTTCCCTAGTAAAGTGTAATGTGGTGTCAATTTAATTTTAAAAAATAGTTTAGTTTGTTTGTGTTGGTTGTTATTAGTTTTGAATAGTGTGGTGGTAATCTTAGTGGGTATTCCTAGTGGCTTGTAGTTATTTGTTTCCCGCTCCTCTGACTGGTTATTGGTGAGTACTCCCTCTTCTTTTCCACCGAGTAACCGTGGAAGCTTCAGAGCCCATTACATTCTCTAACAGATTCGTATGATTTAAATTAAAGTACCGCGTTGTAAAAAAAATTATTTAGCACAGTACATTTAGGTTAGCTTTTAGTTTTTGGGGACTCGTTTACCTACATCTACATAATACCCAACAAGCCACCGCAAGGGCGTGTGGAGGGGGGTGTTAGGTCACCACCCGTGAAAAGTAAACAAGGCCACGTGCAAAATCACCACATACATGCAAAACTATACTCACAATTATCCAACAAACATTTGCACTCCAGGATGCAGTATGAACAAACTATTATGTGTTAATTAAATAGGATGGCTTCAACTAGGTCTTCTGCTGCCATGCCTAAAAATGCTGGCGAATGCGCGACTCTAAGGACTCGTATCGTCACTTTGGAGAAAATGGTGCGGGAGCTTCAATCAAAGATCGACAGCTTGGTGGTTTCTCCCAAGGGGGGTGGACCTAAGGATGTGCATTCGAAAGTCCACCTCGCCTACAGGGCTGCATGGGTTTGCCCGAATGTTATAAGTGGCTGTGCAATCAAGGACCTACCTCGTGCTCTATCTCCCAATGAAGGAGTGTCGCCCCTCCGTAGATCGGACGATTCGATGGTTGTCTCTCGGGGTAAAAGTAAAGTAACGCTGAGACGTGGAATGGACCCTGCGGAGGAAGTTCCTATCCCCGTATCCAAAAGATACCAGGTGATGTCGGATGAAAGTAGCTGCTCCTAACTTCACTCTGGCGCCGCTACCTACGGTGTGAGGTCAGCGGACGGGAAGGGGGAAATGGTACATCTACATCTACATAGTACCCCGCAAGCCGCCGCAAGGGCGTGTGGCGGGGGGTGTTAGGCCACCACCCAAAAAAAAGAAAAAAGAAAAAGGAAAAAAGAAACACCGCATTCAAAACCAACACACACATGCAAACCCCAATCCACAACAGTGCACACATTCATTGCAACACCCCATCATTCGACGCGCATGCAACCTCACATCTACCTATCCTCACTCCAAAAGCATGCAAGTACATACGCTTACCTACAACAAATAATTCCACCCTAGGATGCAGCAAGAAACCTATCACGAACGTGCCAGCTAGTTTATAGCAAGTAGCCAGGCGAAACACCACCACCACAAGAGCGTTCCACACAAAACTCTCTCCCACCCAAGGTGAGGAATCTGGCCCAACGCTGCAGGTGGGAGGAGGGCACACCCGCGGAGAGGGACAAGGAATGGAAGGGTGGAGCATGAAGTTCGTAAAGACGCTCAAGTGATAGTAGTGACGTAAAGAAGCTCATGGTAGTGATAGGTAGTTCAAATGTCTACCGTATGATGATCCCATTGTGGGAAAGGCCGCGATCAACGATGTAGGCGTCGATCAACGAGTGACCGCCTCCGGTGGTGGAATTTCGCCTTGCTCCTAACTGGGATCTGGCTTGCACGTTCTTGGATAAATTTCTTGCTGCATCCTAAAGTGCAATTGTTTGTTATGATTAAGCGTATGTACTTGCATGCTTGTGGAGTGAAGGGAGGTAGATGTGTATTTGCATGCGTGTAAAATGATGGGATGTTTCTGTGAATGTATGCGCTACTGTGGATTTGGGTTTGCATGTATGTGTTGGTTTTAAATGCGGTTTATCTTTCATCCTTTTTTGGGTTATGACCTAACACGGGGTATTATGTAGATGTAGATGTATTTACCAAGTGGGGGAGTTCCTCAGGTGACGAATGCGATCGAGGTGGCGGTCAGGGGCACGAAGTGCTCTCGGCTGCTGGTCGTGTCTCATGTGGGCACCAATGACGTTACGGACCGTGGATCCAAGGAGATCCCCCGTTCCCTTAAGGAACTGAGCTCCGATGTGGAGCGAGATCAGGGTGTCGAGGGTGTGCGGCTGGGTTTGACGATCTGCAGTATTGTTCCGAGGGAGGATCGCGGGTCTCTGGTTTGGAGCCGAGTGGAAGGCATAAATCAGAGACTTTGGCGTTTCTGCTCGGACATAGGAGCCTCCGTCGACCTAAGGCCAACCCTCCGATCGCGCAGGACAGCCCTGAACCATTCTGAGGTCCATTACGTCTACATCTACTCAATACCCGGGAAACAGGACACCCTCAGCTACATCTACTCAATACCCCGCAAGCCGCCGCAAGGGCGTGTGGCGGGGGGTGTTAGGGCACCACCCGTAATTTAGAAAATTTAATATTTAATAAATATTTAAATTTAATTAATTTAAATTTCTTGATGCATCCTAGGGTAAAATTATTTGTTGTAGTTAAGCGTATGTACTTGCATGCTTGTGGAGTGAAGGGAGGTAGATGTGTGGTTGCATGCGCGTCGAATGATGGGGTATTTCTATTTATGTATGCATCACTGTGGATTGGGGTTTGCATGTGTGTGTTGGTTTTGAATGCGGTATTTCTTTTTTCCTTTTTGGGTGGTGACCTAACACCCCCCGCCACACGCCCTTGCGGCGGCTTGCGGGGTATTATGTAGATGTAGAAAGAAAAAAAAACCGCATGCAGAAGCCACAAATTTATAGTCCACAAACCAAACATGGTATACATTCATGCAAGAACCCTTTCAACCCACACTCATGCAAACACACAAACTACCAACAAACATACACATGCACCTACATTTAAACCTACATCTACATAATACCCCGCAAGCCGCCGCAAGGGCGTGTGGCGGGGGGTGTTAGGTCACCACCCAAAAAAAGGAAAAAAGAAAAACCGCATTCAAAACTAACACACACCTAATATCATTGCAATTTTTAATTTTGCTTTGGCTTGCGGGATGAGTATGAGTAGATGAGATGTAGATGTATACATATTGCAATATCCGGTGCGTTGACCAATTCATCATATTCTGGCTCTCAAACTAATTTAATACCTTCAGATGATCGGGTTCGATTTTTTCATGATTGCGAATCCGGCGAGGAAATAATGAGACTTGAATATGACTTTGACGTCTTCACTTTGTGTCTCCTATTTTTTACCAGTGGTCAAATCTACTAGCATAAATGTGTGTCATTATAAATCCGTTGCGGCGTAAGAAAACTCAGGTGTCATGCACCTTTCTAAATTTCTTTAAGTCGTACCTCCTCTTTTCTAAATTAATCAAGAGACTTTCAGCCTCATTCCTCCAGCATATCCATGACGCTTACTCCAATAAATAAATACATCTCCATTTGCATAATACCTCGCAAGTCGCCGCAATGGCGCGTGGCGGGGGGTGTTAGGTCACCACCCAGAAAAGGGAAAAAAGAAAAACCGCATTCAAAACCAACACATATATGCAAACCCAAATCCACAGTGGTGCATACATTAATAGAAATATCCTATCATTTTACATGCTTGCTAATGCATATTCAAATACAACGAAAAGGATAATGTTATCTCCCCAGAGACTTAACTTAATCAGGAGCCAGTGTGCAATCTTAGGGGACGGAGACCATGAGCTGCATGTGCATGTAATGGCGGAGTTTCTCCTTCTTACTTTTCAATTCTGTATGAACTGTCTTGTTATAGCTGAAGCTTGTTTTTCAAATGGTTTTCATTCATTTTTATTCCCCTTTTCAGCAAAACAAATAACTAATTTATTGGGTGAATTAACCCTTGTTTTAAATTAATTCTTTTTCCCTGCCACAAATCTTTTTGGTGGATCGCAGGGCATTTATGTTAATGTTAAAGTCTTATTCCTGGATATCTGCACGTTACTTGATGTATTTTTAAGAATATTTTTTCCCTATTCTCTTCCTCTCCCCAATCTTCCCTTGTCACTCACCCTTCCCACCTGGTGCTTGCACCCCCCAGCCAAACATCTTTTTGTATAACCCTCAAAAAGTCGAATGAGACTCTCCATCTTGACGTCCCCTTTTTAAGTGTGTGTCATTATGACAAGGATCATTTCGACCTTCCGTTTTCCTCCATTTCTCTCATTTGTATCATCCCTTTTTAACGACCCCAAACTCCCTTTTTAAAGCAACCCACTTAAAGTGGCAAACGGCGCGAGTTGCCCCGGCAACGAGTCAACACAATGGCTTTCGGTTCGAGCGCACCCCACCCGTTAACTAAGCAAGGGACTTCTTGCGTAATTCCTATTTCGTTCGCGAATGCAACACAGGTCATTGTCGTTCCCTTGCCACGGATAATCCGCAAACCGGTTAATCCACCCCCGGATAATGGAGACGTGTCTCCCAGCCATCTACCGGGGGCAGTTACCAGTGGAGGACTTGGTGCGCGGTAAGGGGGATTGGGGGAAATCATGGCGATGGGGTTTGTATTTTTTGCCTCTTGTCTCACCCTCGCTCCACAGTGTCCCACAGGCTTTTCCTCACTGACCCGTAGTCTTTCGGTCTCTCTCCTTCGACGCCCACGACAAACAACCGCCCCCGACGAATACCCTAGAGAAACGTTTACATCTACATCGATACCCTGCGACCCAAAAAAAAAGGTGTGTAGCAGGGAGTGCAAGCACCAGATGGGTTAGGAATCAGGGAAAATAAGGGAGAGGAAAGGAAACGGGAAAAAATAAGTCACTACGAAACCTCCAGGAACATGCAATTTAAATTCATTCTAATGGAAATCCACTAGAAGTTGATTCATTGGAGCCAACCAACATTCTGGTGGAAAATGCCATTTTTATTATTATTAATATTATAAGCCATAATTGCGACCGATGTCGACATTTGGATCTTAACAGGATGATTAATTATGTTCGGTAGCGCAGATTTCATACGTTTTCATTTGAGCATACATCTACATAGTTCTCCGCAAGTCGCCGCAAGTGCGCGTGGTGGGGAGTTCTAGGTCACCACCCTTAAAATAGAATAAAACCACATGCAAAACCAACAAATTCATGCCAATCTACATCCACAAAGGCCATCAACTAACATACACATGCAAGTAGGAACATAACTTAAGTCTAGGCAACGTTTAACCTTGTCCTGACTTTTAAATCGAATGTCTTCAATATTTCTATAGTCGCTTTTGAATCTTATTATTATGCTTCCTGATTGTCCGGAGAAAGAACGAGTACCTATATGTACTGGAATCTAACTCTCTTTTCTTAAATTTGTGCTCTGGTCTACCTAAATAGTGTGGGATCCTAATAATGCCTTTAGTGTCATTGTTTTAAACTCGTTGGTTTTGAATCTTTCTGAAAGTCAAAGCCTCGTTTATTCTCTTCGCATCTCTAGTGGCTCCCAGTTTAATTCCCCTAAAAGGACTGTCTCACTAAACACCATAAATGTACTGTGAACAATGATCCACATACTCTGGCAATGCAACGTTCGTGCAGCTTTAATATAATGCTAATTATATTTTTTCAAACAGTTGTTCTTGTAAAAACGCTTCGTTACCAAAGCAACATTTTTATCCTTAATTATACGTACATCTACATCTACTTAATACCCCGCAAACCGCCGCAAGGGCGTGTGGCGGAGGGTGTTGAGGCACCACACGTAATTAAGAAAAAAACGCATGCAAAAGTCACATATTTATACAGCACACTCATGCACCTACAGATACACCCAATATCTTTGCAATGTATATTTTGTTCCGACTTGTAAATTAAACGTTTTTAATATTTCTAATGTGACTTTGGTTTCTTAATATTATGATTTCTGATTGTTCTGGAAAATAATGAGTAATTATATAACCTGTAAATTAGTTATACATGCAGATGTACACAATACCACATAGTCCGCCGCAAGAGCAAGTGGCGGGGGGTGTTAAGCCACCACCCGTAAAAACATAATTCAACTTCGTTCAAAACAAATAGGACCATGCCATTAAACACTCCCCCAGACGACTGCCATACAGGTTCAATGCATCACCAATGTTTGGTTGTGACCATGGTTTTGGCATGGCAAAACGCTTACAAGATTCGTGGGAGGGATGGATGAGAATATATATCTAGTTTATGTGTGTAAATGCGGAAGCCCCTTTCTCTAATTTCACCCAGGCGGTCTAATCTACCACTATTGTGTATCCATCGAAGGTCTCAGCAATGAGGGTCATCACCCAAGAATAACCGAAAAAAACAGGAAATAGCCAAATCGTTATGGTTGACTGTAAACAGAAGGGAAAACGAGGTCACGGATAACCCTGTTTCATTGTTAAAAACACTATATCTACAAACTTTGATAAGTAGCTTGGTTTAATACGGCGCGAAAACTTGGTCAATGAAGCAGCAATGGAGGCTTTTGAGATTTGGATGTGGAGAAGGACGAAAAAAGTAAAATGGAGGCAAAGGAAAATAAAACGAATTGATACTAGAAATGGTGAGATCGGAGGAGAGGGGATTGTTTTTTAAGAAATCCAAAAGAGGCACGGATTTTGAAGACTGTGACAGAGGAGAGAAACTTAGGCAGACGTAGCAGGGAGAGGAAAAGGATTCTACACATTAGTGCATTGCCCCACAATCCGCCTCGATGGCGTGTGGCGGGGAATGTAAGGGAATATTCCATAATCCCCTGACTCTTGTCCCAAACTATTTTATTATAATTTTCATTGCAGTTATTAAAACTATTACTTGATTGACTCCAACGATGGATATCGTAATTTTTGATCAGCCGAATTAACAGTATGCCATTCATGAGACCACGATTAATTCCGCATTCCACTGAACACTAATTCATAAACTAGTATCTAATCGCATTGTTATTGTCGAATGGGACCCTTGATATCGCATGGGACCTTTATTCGCGAACGTCGGTGGCGACATTCCTCATTCAGCAATCCATAACGATGAGCTCTCGTCGAAATGGAGGATAGGCAAACTGGGCAGAATAAAGGAAGAAAGTATAAACACCGTAATCAACCCGAAGGTAGAGCTCACCCATGTACCAAGCCCGACGGCGTGTGAATATTCACACATCAGGGTAGGGGGGCCAGTTCCTTTCCCTGTGCCGGTTATGGTTTCCCAGGAAGATCTGGTACCCGGAAAATCAACTAGCTTGGGTGGAGCTGCAGGTGCCCAGAGTGCCTCGCCCGGGAATCGAACCCGTGACCCTCCGGTCAGTAGTCCAACGCTCTACCCACTGGACCACCGCGACCTACGAAGGAAGTATCAGAAATAAATAAAACATACTGTCAACTAATAGCTCCCGTCTTAATTCTTCCGCTAGTGTCGTGACCTTGTTAACTTGTGCATAACAACTTTTCACAAACCTAGCTCTTCTTCGTTGCACTCAATCTTGTTTCAAAACTAAGCCTATCTAAGTTCTCATACACCCGAAGCATTCTATAGGTGGGGCCTAACTAACGTGAAATAACAAAGCTCTGTGACGCTGTGTGCTTTCATTCTCTTTCACGGGTGTTGACATAGCACCCCCCCCCCTAACTCACACGCCCTTGCGGGGGCTTCCGAGGTATTATGCAGATGTAGATGACCCTCTCATTTCAATTCGAAAGTATCCTTTTTATGAATCTTAACTTGAAGAACAAAGAAAAAATCAAGGACTTTGCGTTTCCATGGGAAATTTAGCCGGAAACGCAAAGCCTTTAGCTCTTTCTTCGTGCTTTACAAAAGGATTCCCACAAAGTATCGGCTTCAAACATCCCAAAAATTGAATCCCAATTTTTTATTTTCTATTCCGCTAATTTCACGAACGTGTTATCCCCAGGACATTTCCGTAAATATCATTACACCCAAGTGTTTTACCGATTCTACATTTGTTATATTGGTTCCCTGTTTGATGCGTATTTTCGCGTGAAATACCCTTCCTCCAAAAATGTATCGTAACCTATTTATTCAAATTTAGCGCTTGCCCCCATGTCTAGCACCACTTTTGGATTGCATTAAGGTCTTAGGTTTTTTTATTCTAGTCAAGCTCGACGACCAAATATCCACTCTCAGTAACAGTCGTAGCAACGCTATAATTATAATCGCTGGTGATGCTAATCTGCCGTAAATTAATTGGGACACGTACTTCGTATGAAAAATCTGCCAAAAACAGAGATTCATACCAAGAAGTCCTTTACATGGTCGCTAAACACTCTTTAAAATAAATTGTCAAATCATCAACACGGGGTCACATCATACTCGCATCCCCGCGACTTCTACGCTCGAAATCATTACAAATATTGAAATAATGGACGGCATCAATTACCATGAAGCTATTCTTGTAGAATTAAAATCCAAGGTGGTAAAAATAAATAAAGGAAAGCGTAAAATACAGGGAAAATTTTAACGGAATACGAGAATATTTTTTTTTAAATTATCAGAATACAAGACAAAACCCTAACAATCGATGCAGAGAACACTTGGAAATATCGTTCAACGTTTTGTTTGTGGCTTTTGCATGCGGGTCTTCTTTCTTTCTTAATTACGGGTGGTTCTCTAACAACACCCGCCACACGCCCTTGCGGCGGCTTGCGGGGTATTAAGTAGATGTAGATGAATAGTGTAGTAATAATTCCTCTGAGTCATAGCTGTGCTCGTGTGCCCAAAATCTTGATTTTAGGTAGTTATTAAAATTATTTAAATGCATTTTGAAATAATTTCAGTTTGCTGTTTCAATTCGGAAGTGAGATTAATTATTCAGAGCTCAATTCATACGTACCAATCAGAACTTTGGATCACAGCCATTAATTTATGAAAATTGTAAGGTTACATTGGTAATAATTAGTTCTTTTATAGATATTCAAGTCCACCGACTCAAGGCCTCCTCAGTGAATTTTGTTTTAAGGTACCCAATAGTAAAATGTTCTGAATCCCTTGCATAAAATCCACATTCTGGCATGAAGATCGTGGAACGGTTCCATCTATATATCCCATTGGATTTGCAGAAATAAAAAAAAACGAACCATGACTGACAGTGGTGGTAGAAGTTTGATTTCCTCGCAAAGGTGGGAGTTATCTCCAACCATCTCAACTCCTCCATCCCACTCTTTTTAAGCGGTTGATCATCGGACGATATGTAGATGTCCATTAAGTCGTTCGGGTACAGTTAGGCGTTGGGCATGGGAAGTTCTTGGGCCGTAGGATTGGCGAACCTAATATTACGAGGGGAAGGTCCATGGACGGATGTAGTTGTATCAAACTCTTCCTTCTCTCTCTCTCTCTCTCCTAATAACGGGAAACTGCACGTGGGGGCGGTCAGTTCGGTGAACTCGTGAGAATTTTTTGCCGAAAACTTCTCGGATTGTGGCGGCGATGCAGGAGTTGTCCGAATTTAAGTCGTTCGAACGATTCATTCTCGTGCCTCATACATCTATAACTTAATCCGGAAGAAAGGTCATCCGCGGGAAATAATGGTCACAGTGAAACTTCAAAAAAGGGTACCCTCTTGTGGGGTGAATCTAAATCTACATAGTACACCGCAAGCCACCGCAAGGGCGTGTGGCGGGGGATGTTGGGTCACCACCCTTGAAAGGAAAAGAAAAAAATACCGCATTCAAAACCAACACATACATGCAAACCCATAACCACAGTGGTGCATACATTCATGCAAAAATCCTATCATTTTACACGCATGCAAATACATATGCCGTCATCTAACAATAATAATATGTAGTACGTAAATATTGTCCACTTATCAACTCCCATTACCCGAATTCCGGTCGTGATCGAAGGCATTTGTTAGACTAAAGCTTCACTCCAGTTCTTGAAGGCGTTCTTCCAGTCGAAGGAGCTTGAAGACTTGCACCTAAAGATGTGTCTTGGAAATCGAGGGGTGAAACAATTGTCTCCGCAACGCGGCTGGAATCCTGGAAATTGAAGCGGATAATACGAAACGCTGAAGAAACCTTAGCACCACACGAGAGGGAAGTTTAAGCACGCGTATCAAAAATTACCTATCAGTGAAAATATAGGCTGATCATTCATTCTTGGAGGTTTTTACTATGCAATGCGTATTGCTGGATTCTAGAGATCGTAATTTTTAATCAAAGGGAGCGCATGTAATTATGTGTTGGTCGTGTGGAGTGATGCACATTATCCTCTCTAAGAGTTTTAATGGGTTTCGAACGTTATCCATGTCTGTTATTTAGTGGTCTCTATTAAAGAGTCCGTGTTTCATACGTGTCCATTCTACCCTGTCTGGGAATCATGAACTCTCATTTATTAGGTGGTGTCCACTATTACGAGGTATCGGTAAAAACAGGTTAAACTGTAGGTAGGTCTAATTACAAGGTGCTCCAACGTCACAGGGAATTTTGCAATATTTCAAACCAGAGGGAAGGAAGAGGGAAGAGTAAATACTTGCTCAACCTTGGAGTGAAGATAACGTCACTTGCAGGCATTCAAGTTGTGACCAAGTATGTCTTTAATCTCACTCCTTTCCTCATCTAAGTCGGCGTGAGTTGTATACGAGCTCGAATATAATGATTTTTGTCAGGTTAAAACATGCTTTCTTTCAAATGAAATCAAGACTTTTGTCAACGTTGTTCGGTTCGTTATTTCATGAAATATCTTTTAGAACATATCTTATAAACAACTTATTGCGCTGATCGCTGGCGGGAACTACATTTAATATTTCTTTCGAGAATTGATGGATCCATCCTTGGTGACCATCGCTGACAATTTAACACCCAATTTAACGAGTTTTCTAATGCCGTAATCTATTTACCTCTTAACCCCCGCCAGATGCCTTTGCGGCGGCTTGCGGGGTATTATGTATATTGTAGATGTAAACGTCCGACGACAATGACTCGCAACGTCCAAATATTTGAAAAACAAATGATTTTCTGTATTTTCAAATGAAAATGGAAATGTCTTAATGTGAATAAATATTGATTGCCGTCGTTTTCGTTCTTCACTGCTACTATCTCTTACTAAGTAACAAATATACATTTCTCGGGAAATCGCTGTTTGCATTAATTCCCAAAAATACGGCGACTAGCATCTTGAAAAAATATTATAATTTAGAGTGAAAATACAATTTCTTTTTTTTTATTACTTATCATTTTCCATTTTATCATTAACACTCGAGACCAAGAGACGTGTAGTTCTATGTAAAGCTTAGGTTGCGTTATTTACTTGAAATTTTGGTACCATAAGAGACCAAAGTCTCTTATGGTACCAAATTTCGGCATCATTATTTCAGTCCTAGGGCTGATATACTGAAATCCTCCGTTCTTCTCTGGGCAGTGTTTATTTCCTCACTCCTTAATATTAGATCCTCCGTTTTATGTACTCCTAAATTTGTTCTATGTGCTAGTCTCTTGGTCTTCATCACGGGGTCTTATTTTCAATTACATATCCAACTGAACCAATTGTGCTTCGAGGTGTGTTCAATCCATCTAGTTCTTCTTAGTCCTTAGAGTGCTCTCCACATAACCCTTCCCTTTTTTGCTTTTCTATATACTTCCTCGTTCCCATTTTTGCCTGTACAATTAATCTTCAGCATTCAGGCACCACCTTTCAAAGGTTTCAATTAATCACTGGTTCACTTTGTCAATGTCCCATGTCTCTGATCCATAGAGTGCCATGTTTTAACGAGCTGCTTCCTTGGTTCAAACCATATTTGTTTTTTTCATGTTTTGTATTGTTGGTTTATTCTGCTTTACGGGTGGTAGCTTAACACCTCCCGCTACACGCCCTTGCGGCGGCTTGCCGGGTATGGTGAAGATGTATAGATAAGTTATTTGAACGTTGTAGCTGTTTACTTCTCATGAAAGTCTTCTTAGCTTAAGCTATTTTTCGCTTGATTTTCACTCCTCTAATTTTAATAGCTGCTTTCAGCTTCTCTCTTTCAGCCTAAAGAGTTTCAGTTTTTTTCTTGTTTATGCTCATATTTTATTCCTGAAGTAGTTGGTCCAGAGTATTCAGTGTTTCTTACAGGTCCTATTCTGTTTCTGCTATTAAAATGCCATGCTTCTTTTATTCTCTATTCTGGATATACGTTGAATATTGCTGGAGAGTTGTTGCAACCTTCTACTAATAATTTCTTATTTTATTTTGGCTTTAACTTTCCTTCCATTTTTCATTTCATCCACATCTATAAAATACCCCGCAAGTCGTCGCAAGGGCGTGTGGCGGGAGGTGTTAGGTCACCACCCGTAAAAGATAGCAAAACGACTTGCAAAATCAACATGTCCATGCAAAACTATACCCACAGTAGCGTATACATTAATGCAAAGACCCTTTCAACTTACACGCTTGCAAATACATATACTATCAATTAACAAACAATTGAATCTTAGGAGGTAGTAAAATTTTGTCCAATAACTTGTATTCTAGAATTATCTCCTACGCGATTGCTGTCATGTCTATTTTGATCTCTAATGATTCGAGGAAAAAACGACACTTCAAATCAATCCTTTCTATTACCCATAACAGAGAGAGAACTCTGCTGAGAGATTTCTGTGTCTCACGTGGACAGAGGAATGTTTTAACCTGAGATACCTTAGTTCATTTAAACCGCCGTGAAAATTATTTTGAACTATTGAGTTGTGCTAGAGCTAAATTACTATTTTACAGTTAAGTAGCATTTTTAAATAAAAAAATTTAAACTTCATTTATTTTTACGCTACATTACTGTTCTACATTAGTTGATCTATGTATGAGCGTATAGATAAACCATTAACACAGTAATCAACCCGAAGGTCGGTTTGGTAGGTAATGGTAGAGTTCACCTAGTACTAAGCCCGACGGAGTGTGAAATTCACAAATCAGGGCAGGCAGCCAGTTCCTTTCCCTGTGCCGGTTATGGTTTTTCCAGAAAGATCTGGTACCCGAATATATATATATATATATATATATATATATATATATAATACATAATACCTAATATATATACTTCTCATTTTCTAGTCGTGGTTATACCGTGCAGAGAATAAAAGGGGAAAACGGAGTGCATGAGGTGGAAGGGGAATGATTAGACCGAGGGTCAGGGTGGGTAAACCCACATATTCTGTGTAAGGGTTGGGGGTAAGTATTGGATAAACCGATCTTGCCAATGATGTTGCCCAAAGGAAGCCAACAGGGCTGAGTTGGTGGAGTGGATAACTTCGGGGAATGGTTGGGTACAAGTTGTTTAGTAGAATATTGCAGTCCTCTTTAACGATTTCACATTGTACCCCTAGTGTCCAGTAGCTGGATACTTAGGGGACTGAATGTCTTTCCATTTCTAAATATCTATATTTCGGAGCTACAAAGGTGCGATGTCGATAAGAGGTCTTAATTGAGAATCTCCACCTGCTTAATCTCTAATCCACACCATTTTATTCGTCTCAAATGTTTAATATTTCCGCCACATAACACCTGAGGCAGTGAAAATTCTCCCAACAGATATAGGTTTTGGATAGACTCTGAAAGATATCACAGAGCAAGGTAATTATAAAAAACTTAGCATTTTTATGGGAGTGCATAACATAACATCTTTGACAATACCCTAAATCATTTTCTATTTCCAACAACTATCTGGAACCCTTAAATTGGTCTAAAACGTTGATTTGTCACCTCGCTCCGATGCACTAACCCAAAATTTTCACAACCACAATAGGCGTAGATAATCTTTGATTTTTCGTTGGATGGAATTTTTTAGGTCCAACCAAAACACAGTTATCAACCAAAAAGATTGGTCTGGCATGGGGTAGAGATCACCCTAATGGTAAGCTCTATTCGGCATGGGTTTTCACAGACTAGCACGAGGTAATGAGGGAGCCAGTCCCTTTCCCCATGTCGCCTGCGGTCGCTCAAATAATCGCACACTTCGGGGGAAGTCGAGAATGATAAGAGGCGTCACCATCGAAACGAACTCGGGGCCCTCAGGTTGTTAGCCAAGCGTTCTACCCACTGGACTACAACGCCCTTCGTTGGTCATGAACTTGAAGACTTGATCTCAGGAAAATGGAAATTTTCACTGGTGGAAGGCAAACAATGGGCAAACGGGAATTTATTCGGCGTTTAAGGCGTGATTGTTATTCTACTAAACCAGTGGTTAGTTTAATAGAAGAGGGTGGAGCTCACCTAATGTATACGGCACGTGAAATTAACACTACAGGGTAATAAGGGGGAGAGGGCATTTCCTTTCCCTTTTGAGGGTGAGGATCCCAAAAAAACAGCTGGTGACGGAAATAGCGAATAGGTGGGGAATAGCCACACTACTTGGGTAGATCAGACCACAAAGGAAATAAGGGAGATAGATTCCAATACAGATAGGTTTAAATACCTATTCTTTCCCCGAGGAATCAGGAATCATAAAAGTAAGAAACCGAAGTCTATTTAGAAATATTAAAAACACAGGTTGAAAGTCGGAACAAAATTAAAAATTGCGAAGATATTAGGTTTAAATGTAGGTGCATGTGTATGCTTGTTGGTAGTTTGTGGATTTGCATGCGTGTGGGGCGAAAGTGTTTTTGCGTGAATGTTTACCATGTTTGGTTTGTGGACTATAAATTTGTGGCTTCTGCATTCGGTTTTTTTTTCTTTCTAAATTACGTGAGGTGCCCTAACACCACCCGCCACACGCCCTTGCGGCGGCTTACGGGGTATTGAGTAGATGTAGATGTAGCTGATGGTGTCCCGTGTCAACATCCGGATTTGATTCGTGGACCCTCCAGGAAGTAATCGGGGTCTTATCCCACTATGCTACTGCCTAGTCTCCCTTTGCATTACCACTACTCATATCGGCAATGAAGAGTGTGATTGATATTCCACATGAGAGTCAATGGAAAAGAGTTAATAAGATTTTTGAGAAAGAGGAAGGCTTAAGCGTTAAAATATTTGATCATAAACTAGAGAAGATGGAATAGTTTACCTATCTTGAAAGTATTTTGGAACAAAATAGTGGCATTACTAGGGACATAAGAAGAAGAATTGCGTTAGGTAAAGCAGTTAGAGATGTTGATTAGGCATGTTAAGAAAATAGGCAAAAACTATGGTATGGAACATGGTTTTGTAGTACGTTGAAACATGGCAACTGAAGCAGGACAATAGGTGTAGATTGGAGACTTTTGGGATATGGAGAGGACGGAAAAGGCGAAATGGACAGAGAGGAAAGCAAATGGTGGAAATGCAAAGTTTCTTTTTTTACCCTCATCATGAAGGAATTCCACAAGGTGTAACCTGAAACTGTCAGGTTTATCAAAAATTAATTTTTGTTATTTTAGTAACAATATATATCTGTAAAATAAATCAAATAATGTAGAACATGATAACTACAGGGTATTGTCTCATTGTCATGGCAGACTAAGAAAAAAACTCTGTAAAGCTACCGCAGGAGATTCAACTTCTTTGCACAGTCAAACCGGTTCATACGAGATGGTAAGGGATCTTTCTGAGATCTTCACGGACTATCGCTCGCAATATCCAAGTATGTAGTAATGAGTTACACGCACCGAATATCACTGCTTCTCTCTCGATCACACTCCCTTACAACCCCTGAAACATCAATTAGCTTTTCGGATGAGTCGTTAAGGACAGAAACCTTAAAAAAAGTCCTAGATTTTGTTCCAAAACAACTGTAAAAGTTGATAAAAAAATAAGTTTAAAATGCTAGAAATGTGGAAAGAGGAATGGGGTAGGGAGGAGTCAATGGGAGTGGGAAGGATCAAATGTGATGCGCGTTCAAGTTCAAAGGCCATCCAATTTTTTTCTCGCAACTGGGAGTAGATGAAAAAGCTGGTTGATATTAAAACATATGCATTCTTTATGAATACGAAACGTTGATGACTGCACCGTACACGGAGTGCAGAGAATTCTTATAGCTTCCTCTGGAGTGCGAAGCGTTTTCAATGCAAAAAAGGATTCGTTTACTGTGCAAATAACGGCGTTCAATCATCCATTTTTCTTCTTTGGCCATGGTTTAACGCCCATATCAAAATTTGTTGTCAATTGGATGAGAGATATTCGATGTTATAAATGTGTATAAGATATGCGTTCTTGGGTGCGACCGCTCAAAGAAGGTCGAACGTCAAGAATGAAAACAAATTCGAGAAGTCCCGACCACAAACCAACCGGTTTTTACAGTGGCCATTGGGACACATTCAACAGATCGTTCTCGAAAGTCGTGTAATTATGACAAATGTGTATGTCTGAAGGGAGATGTTGAGAAGTAACAAGAGTATCAAAATTTCTGTTGTTATTAGTTTGTCGGAAACAATTAAAATACTTTAAAAATTGAATGTACCCCGTAATGGAGGAATTCAGTGAAACATCTTAGAGCTTGGAGCAACAGTTCAGCTTACAGTCTTTCACTTGACGTAAATATTTCTCCTTCTACGTACATCTCCTGATAAATTTCTTGCTACATCCTGGGGTACAATTATTTGTTGTAGTTAAGCGTATGTGCTTGCATGCTTGTGGAGTGAAGGGAGGTAGATGTGTGTTTGCATGCGCGTGGAATGATGGGATGTTTCTATGAATGTGTGCACTGCTGTGGATTGGGGTTTGCATGTGTGTGTCGGTTTTGAATGCGGTATTTCTTTTTTCCTTTTTTGGGTGGTGACCTAACACCCCCCGCCACACGCCCTTGCGGCGGCTTGCGGGGTATTATGTAGATATAGATAGATTAGATGTAAATATTTGCTCGTTATGCCTATCTTTGGCTTAATACTACACTGTGATCGTTTTAAACGTGACCCGTTGCTTCTTAAAATACATTATTTTTAACCATCTCTTCCCTCTTTGGCCGCAGTTGCCGCGACCTTGTGATGACCGAGGTCTTTTTAAATGCGTTTTACTTTACTAATGTCTTCCACGCTGCCCCACACTTTCACTTCCATCACTTCTGTAAATGCCCTCCTGTTCCTGAGACTACTGATATATTCCTCATTTTCTATAGATTTTCTGCGCCCACATTTTCTACCTATCGTACTCCTTCCTATCCCTCATATTAAACAAGTTGACTGTCATATCGTTTCACAATTCGATCTTCTTCCATTCAACTCAATATAACTCAACGACTACAGCGTACTTCGGTAGTATTTTTACAAGTCATTAAATGGATTTTACAGAGAAGCGTAAAACAACCAGTGGTGAAGAAGGGAGTCTGAAAGGTTGAAAAAAACTGAAAAACATCACATTAATGATTTATTTCAGGTCAGACCGGTTCCACCTTACAGGCGACAACATCCGTTGTACCTGGTGACCCCATGATACACAAAACCGGTCGTTACTGGCATTAATCATTCATGCCATATTTACAGTTCTGTTTTCCCATCCTTCACCACATGGATGGCTGACTGTTTGATACTATTTTTTTTCTAGCATCGACTTTAAAAAAAAATAAACATCGAGGCTGAGACGATAGTTTTCGAGTACTCCGGGCAAAATTGAGTTATTATATATATTGACTATGTCGTCCATAGGGACTATATCGTTATCCCTAACGAAAATGTCGTCCAAATAGTTCTTAAGAATAATATTTCCAATCATCGGTCAATCGGTTACATACTCTAACCATCCACATCGACCTGATTGACATTTAAAATACAGAAAGTTGTCGATAGTCATATCGCAGAGCCTTACTACGTCATGCACAGAGTTGAACACTAAACAATCCAATACAAAAAGATTATTATGGTCGAGTATTTCATATCTACAGTTACGTTTAATCCGGAGGTACACCCACTGTAATGGCGTTTCGCATGTATTACCGTTAGCCAACAATCTACGCATATAAGATTTTTTGTGGTTATAAAGAGGAAGTAGAATTTTTTTATTCAGTTTTAATTTTCGTGCATTATTTTTATCGTTTTTGTCTAGAATTGTTCTATGAAAAATGATCTCCTTTCTCGTCAGCCAATATCCTCTGCACTTCTCGCTGTGGTCTAGCCTAAGATGTAATGGCGGGGCGAAAATAATTCACATTAAGGTAGGAATACGTGTAATAGTATTCACATAATGGAAAGTTTAGGGTAGAGGAATCAGTATCGCAGAAGCCGCAAAGGGGGTAGGGTGGGGGACAATGATTGGGGTGGTGCGACACCGTTGACAGAGCTGTTCTGCGTTCATTTCGTCTTGGGGGCACCTTGTAGTGACTGAAGCACGTGTGAGGCTGGCAGGAAGAGGGAAGGAGGCAAATTACAATGTATACTTACCTATATATATATATATATATATATATATATATATATATATATATATATATGTATGTATGTGTGCGTATCTTCCTATCTATTTAGATGACAGACCGCTTGGGAATGTGGCAGGGGGTGATGAGACACCAACAATAATAAATCAAGAATTAAGATATTTCGATCGCTTCTCGTTCGCGGGCAAAATGACCATAGCTGTCGATGCACCCAAAAAAAACCCAAACTCGTTCGCGGGAAGAATGACACCTTAAGGTTAGTTGGTCTCGACTTAATCTCTCTAGTTTTAATAACATAATCTCTCCAGTCGAAGTAAGATGATGTGGTTAATCATTTATTTTCAACACCATTTGCTAATAAAGACCTTCCAATTTTTACAAAAGCTTACATTTTTAATTTAATCTTCCTTCTGTGAGTGAAGGCTAAATTAAAAGTGAGGTGTGTGTGTGCGTGTGTGTGTATATATATATACGCATTAAACACGAATTTCCGCCATACGGCGAACAAATATTCATTCACATAGAAATAGATATAAGGAAAGGGGAAAGGAACACACATAAAGGACGAACACAAGAGAGGTGGGGAAGGCGGACTTGAGCAGACCACTTATGTAAAAATATTTTCCTCGACCGGGACTTGAATACCGGATCTCTCCACTTGCCGGGCGGATGCTGTAAACACTTGAGCTATCGAACACTGAATTTACACTGAAATTTGCGATCTTATAAAGCGCCAAAGTGCTCCGATTCATTAGCCAAGTGATGGCGTTAGAGAGCCGTACACCCACCAAAGGAGAAATAGACAAACACAAGAAGAAGAAGGACAGTAGGATAGCAAGCATACAACATCATATGAATGTGTATTTGACCAATGTGGCTCGTCTCTTCTTCTGGCTATGCGTGCCATGAAACGCACCGTTCCTATCCTTTATGATGTTCCTTTCCCCTTTTCTTATATATATATATATATATATATATATATATATATATATATATATATATATAAATCCACTGATAGTCACAACAAACACAGAAACCAAAACACACAAAAGAGGGACTCACTGGTTCTCGAATTTTCGGTGGCCCAACCACCTTTCTCAAGAGGAATTAGGAACAGAACTTAGAGAAGAATATTAGAACTAGAGTTCTGTTCCTAATTCCTCTTGAGAAAGGTGGTTGGGCCACCGAAAATTCGAGAACCAGTGTGTCCCTCTTTTGTGTGTTTTGGTTTCTGTGTTTGTTGTGACTATCAGTGGATTTACATTACACGTTTGTGGGTTTTCCAAAAAAGTGTATATATATATATATATATATATATATATATATATATATATATACATACACACACGCAAGCATTGAGAAAATGAGTCCTGGTAACCACGGGACTCAGCCATATTGGTTGTGCTGCCTACCTGGCAGCGGAAGAGACGAAGGCTTCCGCAATCGTAATCTCACGTAATCCTTTCAAAACCGATAGTAGCAGCACAGAAGAGGGCTGCATTAGTAGGAATAGGGAGATGAAATATTAGGACCATATTGATGGGAGGAAGATTAGAAAATATAAAGGGAACGATGGAGAGAGAAAACATTGATGCACTACGTAGATCTGTGCAAGGTGAGATGGAAAGAGAACCAGTGAGGGTGACAATAAAATTGAATAAAAAGTTAGGAAGAAGTGCAGTAAACATTGAACAAGCGACTAATAGAATATTATAAGTATGGGTAGAAGCGGTTACGAAATTGGTCATTTTTCAGGTGTCCATGCCACCAAGCGATCAGAGGATGGAATAAGTGAATAGGATTTACGATCAGAGGACTTAATCGCAGGTGTAACTGAAGGAAAACTATGGGTAGTGATGGGGAGTTGAAAGGTGAAGGAAGACATGGCAGTCGAGCAGGGCTCTACAATTTAAGAATACCGAATGGTCGCAGGGAGAAAGCGATAACAGTGTGCAGGAGACAGGTTTTAATCATGATAAGCGCTTGGTTTAAATGCTATGATAGGCGTGAGGATAATCTGGGTATTCAGAAAGATATCATTAATTATTATTGTAGTTCATCATCCTATTGGACTTGACTCATCCTTCCCTCATCCTGTTACTAATCCTTATCTACTCATCTTTTGTGTCCATCCATTTAGGCTTCAGGACCTGTTTTCCCATGCCATGTCTGTACACGATGTGTTTTCAAATAGCCAAGCGGGTTTGTTGCTGAGCAGAATGTGTGACTCAAGCCACAGTCTTCTTGTGTTGTCCTTTATGTGTGTTAGCCATGTTGAGTGTGTGAGGGGGTGTTGTGTTCCACGTTGGGGAGCCTCCCTTCATCATTCTCCTACCCCTCTCGAGCGGCACATGCGTGTCTCTGGGAGAGAGAGAGAGAGGGATGGAGAGGGAGGAAAGATTGGGAAGGAAGGAGGGGAAGGATGAAGGAGAGAAAGAGTCCAGAGGGTTGCGGGAGTGAGTGAATGAGTGGGCAGAGCTGGGAGGGTTGTCTAGATGTCTGCTCGGAGTTGCACGCAAGGTGAATGCCCTCCCCACTTCTCCTTCTCTCCCCCTTCCTCCCGTTCCACCTCCCCCCCTCACCCTCATTCCACGCGCGCTCTCCTTCCGCAACCGTTTTCCACTCTCTTCACCTCCTTCCTTTCTCTTCGACGTCCCTTCTTTTTATTTCCTGATATTTGGACCTTTCGTTCTGCTCTTGTTTCGCCTGGTCCATTCGTTCACGCCGGAAAAGACGCACGGAGTCGACTGAATTCGGGTTACGTCCTCCTGCCGCCGAACAGCGACGGAAAAAATGGTAATCAAGATGGAAAAAAATTAAAGTGGACGAGGGCGGAAAGCAAACGAGTATGCTCTAGTGATGCTTGGGGAAGGGAGAGAAGGATATTTGGAGTAATTCAATGAGATGCAGGGGATGATACTTTGGAGGCAATGGGATGTTGAAAGTGGAGGGAATGTTGGGCAATCGAATTTAGGGAAGAAATGATGAGAGAAGCTAGACGAAATGAAGGGAGGTATTAATCATACAGAGTTCAAGAACACTCTAAGGCAGTGTAGGGTATTACGGTGTCCAGTATCGTGTTAGGCGGGGTTTTAGAAGTGTACAGGGGTGGAGTGGACAAGTGTAGAGGTAAAAAGAGACGTTTCAGGCGTGACATGGTGGAATATCATGATTAATTAAAATTGGTAATTTTCCACAAGAAAATTCCCAATTTTAATTAATAAAAAAGTGTCGAGGTGTTTAATCTCTACGATAGCAGGTTATTCTCTACGCTAGATATGTCCATATCCAAAAAATTTCATCCGATAATCATTTGATAGTAATTGGATTACCCTGATGGTACGAAAATGAAAAATAATTTTGGGAATTTAGAAAGTTGTTTCTTTTACTAGCGTTACGCACGATTCCACCAAATAACGCCACAAAGCGCCTATTATATCATATTGAATGTTTACAATCATTTCGAAAATTTTATTTTGATTGTTTATTATAAGAATAGGCTTTAGAGCTTTGGGTATGACGGAGGATGGAAGAGGTAAAATGGACGGAAAGGAAAACAAACGTAGTATGTGTGAGGGAATACATACAGTGCAGACTAAACATGTACATGCTAGCGGAGGAGAGAGGGTCATTGAGAGAAAGCCAATGTAGGCAGGAAAGATGGATGCAGAGAATTTTGATCAGCGATGGAGTGCTGTAACTTGTGACTGATGGGAAATCGTTAGGAAAGCGGGGAAGAGGGTAAGAAAAGGATAGGGATGCTGAACGGAATGAAGGGAGACAGTATGTTTGCGGTATTGAGGAACAATTTATTGCACTGTGGGAAGTCCAGTTATGTCTCGTTAGACGAAGCTTAGAAATGAATAAGTGAACCTACCTGAATTGGCAGACTACCAAATAATATATGTATTTATATATTATATGTATATATATATATATAATAAATATTGCACACACAAAAACATAAAAGAAGGACACTTACAGTAGATAGTTACGTTTCGACGGCACGGCCGTCGTCATCAGAATCATTCTGATCAGAATGATTCTGATGACGACGGTCGTGCCGTCGAAACGTAAATATCTACTGTAAGTGTCCTTCTTTTATGTTTCTGTGTGTAATATTTATTATCTTAGTGTTTTTGTGTTTGTGCGTCGCCGGAGAGCGTCATTTTCAAGATTATATATATATATATTTTATATATATATATATATATATATATATATATATATAACCATAAACACAGTAATCAACCCGAAGGTCGGTTTAGTAGATGATGGTAGAGCTCACCCGTGTACCAAGCCCGACGGCGTGTGAATATTCACACATCAGGGTAGGGGGGCCAGTTTCTTTCCCTGTGCCGGTTATGGTTTCCCAGGAAGATCTGGTACCCGAAAAATCAACTAGCTTGGGTGGAGCTGCAGGTGCCCAGAGTGCCTTGCCCGGGAATCGAACCCGGGACCCTCCGGTCAGTAGTCCAACGCTCTACCCACTAGACCACCGCGACCCATAATATATATATTCAAACTTGAAAATCCCGCCATACGGCGAGGTTCAAATCCCGGATAAGGAAATATTTTTACATTTGTGATCTGCTCAAAACCGCCTTCCCCACCTTTCCTGTGTTGGTCTTTTATGTGTTTTCCTATCTCCTTTCCTTATATGTCTATTTCTATGTGCAAAAAAAAATATATGTATATTCTTCCTCAGTTCTTCATACTCTCTATCCCTTTTCATTTTGACCTATTATATCTTTTTCTTTCTCTTCCCCTATTACCAAACACATGTATACTATCTTCTATAATAGTCTAATAAACGTCCCATTCCATCCCTCAAGATCTTCTCCAACCACTTTCTACCTTCTTCGAATTTTCTTTTATCTTGCCCTCTTCACCGTTGACACAAATTATCTCTCTACTCATTACTTTAATCATTGTTTTTACAAAGTTCAAGTATGGTGAAATACTCTCACCTACGCTCTTATCCTTCCCTCGAGACCAAATGTTAGAAATTCATTGGTAACGCCCCATTTTAAAGTCGAGACCGAACTTTTCTTAATGTATTTTACTAGCACTTCTACCATAAATACACTCATATTTACAAATTCTTCATTTTCCGACCCAATTCTTCACTTTATTACCCTGAGAATATTCCGATTTTCCTCCAAAATAATGCTGTTTGATTTTTCTTCCTTGGCCGATTTTATTCGTGTGAAGACTTCTGTCAACTCGCCAAATTTTATGTCGATATTCTCAATATTCAAATTAATTAATTAACTCAAACCAAACTATCGCATCCTTCGATAGCCTAAGCGTCCACTGACATTAGTCCATCCCTCTACATGATAAAATAATCTACCATCAGTCTTTTCATGCTACAAATCACGCCATCCACTCTCTCATGGTGAGAGAGGTCTCGCCCTTTGGAGGTCGTTAACAAGTTTACTCTGTATGCTTGAGGCTAGTAATTTTTTCGGGGCGGGAATTATCACAGAATCAGACGAAGTGTTCCGGCCACACTCCAGAGTCCAAAAAACTCTCATTTCCATCTTTTCCGTAATTCTTGCACCAACCCACAAATCCACACTGACACCTTGCAATCGACCCAGATGCAAAACCTGTTTCGTCTCCCTCCACTCAAAACTCACCAATGGCCTCCCATCCCACCCCATTTCTTCGTGCACCCACAGTAATTAAATTTAAGATCTGGAATACGAACTTTGCCTCTCCTACGTTTGCACGATATTCACGTCAACAATCAGCGTAACTCCTGCAGCCCTGCTTCCCTAACATCCTGTCCAATAGTTTCCAGGAATATCTCCCTCCGTAGTGTTCCTCTCATTGACTGTTTAAATGTTTCAATTAGCATCTCCCTTTCCCATATGCACATGCGTATTTGCAATATCGTATTCACAGGCTATAGCATCGTACCTCGTTCGTCCGAAGGCATCGCATGTGGAGCCACGAGCATCGCACGCCTTGCAATTAGAACCCAAGGCTCCTCTACCGGTTTTCAACAAAGTATACTGAGCAACCTAAGCGTCTGCGTACGAGATTTGCCACCACCGGAGATACACCGCTGCCGAGATCACCTGATCCTTCCCTTCGTCCCAAATGATCACCGCGCGTCTCCCCTTGCCTTTGTGAACTCGACTGGTGCAGCGTTCCACGCAAGTTTATATTTAGCCCGCAAATGTTTCCGAAACGCTCTGCCGTCTCTATGAAAAGTCAGCAAGTGTGTTTTCAGGTGCGAGAATTTGAAGGGAAAGAATTTAGGGAGTCAGTCGGGAACTACTTCTTATCCATTCCTTCACCCAGTCAACCGTGCGTATACTCGGACGAGTTTGCTTCACTGAAGCGTGTAAAACTTTGGCATAATACGTTCGGTATGTACGGCGCCCGCAACCGTGCGACCCTGCCAGTTCGCTCTGCCCTCAGCGCGTCTCCCGTTCCTATAAATACACTCGCCCAACGAGAGGTTTTCGAACCCCAAGTCGTCGGAGGCAATCGTTTGACATGGAACGTGGGACACCGAAACACGGTTTCGACGCCGAATAGAATTGCAGATTCAGGCCTATATGGATCACCAGGCGATCCCATTCATCTTTTCCCGACAGGATATGCGTTACCAGTCGAAGGCGACCAAGTATATTTGCCTTAATACAACGAATCAACATACTCTTGTAACCAGCAATCGGTCCTTACTATTAAATTATATATTATCATACATTCATTTGTACATTTGCATGACCATGATACCACTGTTGGAACTGGAATTTGATCATTAATATTAAAGTAATCCACAAGTAATCACTACGTGGAAGCTCGCGTTCATGAAATGAGGAACACCTTGTATTCTTCCGTATAATAAAATTTCCGAGAAGAAATACATAATTCTCCATTTCCTAATGCTCGCAGTTCCACGTATGACACAGTGAAATGAACCCACTTGTCTCATTTTGGCTCAGTAAGCCGAAACAGGTGTCATGCAATAAATCTTTCTTGTAGCGGAAAAGTGCAATACACGTACATCCTATGATTCTACAACGGTTGACTACGATATCTAAGAGCGTTGTATGTACTTTGCTATGAATATATTTTAAGAAAATATCAATTATTTCATTATTTCTATGGAAATTCATTGATTCCTAGGACAAATCTGATTCTCTCAATCATGTACAATAAGATGTATTTGTGTAGAGGTGTCATGATTGGGATTGTACATGCATGCCTGGTGACCTACCACCCTCCACCACATGCCTCTGCTCCGGCTTGCGGGGTATTATATAGATGTAAATGAAGTAACAATCGATGGCCAACGCTGATACAAACGACGTTTATTAAATAGAGCGCACCACAACTCAAACTTAGCGCAAACTAGCTCTGGATTTCTCTATAAACAAACTTTTCAATGTGGAAGGCGACCTAGCGAGAATGAGAGAGAAGTAATAACGGAATAATATGAGGGGATTAGATGGACGAGACAAGGTGGATGCTGTTTATGGATGCAGTACGTCGCCGTGGAAAAGAGAGTAAGAATTATGCGTGCTCCAGCTGTCATTTCGTATTTTCCGAAGCACCCACGCGTCAGAATATGTTCTCTCTCTCGGGAAGGATATTTTCACTCTGTGAGTCGCGATCTCGTCGAAATGTATTTCGCGGCGAGAAAATGTTGAGAATATCCAGCGCAGAGCCGGGTTTGTTTACTTTAAACCCGGATATAAGAACAACGATTCTCGTGGTTTTCATAGTAGGTCATTCTTCAAATAGCAGAAGTCCAAAATGAATGCATCACTGAAAATGGTTCTGATTACAGTGATTTCCGTTTAATTTTCAGGAAGAAGGACAACCCTGCACTTAATAATTGAGTGTTATTCACGGATGCAAAGACTTAACGGCAATACAAGGGAAGATTGGATTCCCATGGAAATGGTTGCAGAAAGAGAATGCGGAGCATTAGGTGAATGCATACCACAGAAGTCAACTGGAGAATTTGATTATGAAAGAGTTAATATTTAGAGATGGAAAACTTAATTATTAAATGTAAAGTATGAATAATTGGATGAATGTAATAAAAGACGAACAAAGATTTTTGGAAATGAACTAGGAAAGAAGTGACGGAGAGAATCTCTTCGGACAATCTTGTGGTACGGTGTCTTGATGTAGGCGAATACGGAAGAATATGCGGGATGGGAGAACCATAAGGCGAAGAGATCCCGGATGAAAAACACGAAGCAGATGATGGTATTCAGGGAGGCTATCATGGAAGTGAGGAGTAATGAAGTGATGAAGAGAGGTTATTAGAGAGTAGATTTGACTGACAGAACCTTCATTCAAGAGGTCATTAACCGTTAATCGCCGTTCTTATTATTATAATTAGGAGAAGTATACTCGTAAAGATTGAACTTGGTTGGGCCCAGGTACTGGTTCTTGCTGCAATTAAATTTTTGTTTTGAAATACTTTGGCATAACCCAACAATAAACAACGTAGCAGTCTCCGAATTCACAGAAACTATTTCTTAGATCCAGATACCTTCTGCATCCATACATTCCGTCCAGCATATGAAATCAGTGTGGAAATCGGTTTCCTTCCCGTCTCGCTTTCCCCACGTGCCTTACCTTCTACAAACCACAGTCTTTTCAAAACTCTTCAACCCACATCCGTAGTAATTAATTCCACTCATCTTTGTACAAAATTTGACGTTGATGTTGTAAATGTATGCGTTTCCTAAATGCAAGTTCAAAAACGAATTGGAACGCTACCTAAAATTTGCGACACTCATTGAAATAAAAAAATGCTTGAGCTCTCTCTCAAGTAGTCGTTAAACATGGAGTATTTATACACAAAGAGGGCGTACCCTGTTTTAATTGTTTCATCATCGTATAGCGGCCAGCCATTGACAAATTAAAAATTAAAAAAATGTGTGGTTCTTCGTTGAGAATATATGTTTATACATGAATTCAGAAGAGATGCTTCATTTAAAGACGCGAGAATGTCTTGAACATCGATGCGGTGTGCAACGGATGGCGTTCTTAGTCGACGGACTCGCGGAAGCTAGGTACACCCATGAATTTTACACGACACGTTAAAATCGTGGAGGCGATAAATTCAGTCGGATGCCGGGCCTGCTTTAACTTTAGCAGCCGAGCAATTAGTCGGTCGCTTGGTCTCACTTCATACTCTCTTTCGCTCCGACGGTACACTTGACCGAGAGCCCGCCCCGCAATTAAAGCCTCCGCCTCCACTCCCCGCGTTCGGGCGACGACGAATTTGCATCCCGCATACCCCAGTCAGCTTGGAGGGTAGGGGACGAAAGCCTGTCTTCCATTCGAAGGGAGGCGTTTCTTTTTCGGTCTGGGTACAGTCATCTGTATCATACCCAGCTGACCTCCAAAAGGTTTTGTCGCAGAGGGTGACTGACTGCGCGCCATGGATGAGACATGGATTTTACACACAGTGGAGGGGGGAGAGTCTGGATTAATTCCGATTTACCGTCTTTTCCCGTCGGGGTGCAAGCATCTGCGCTATGCTTAAATTGAGAAATCCAGCCATATTTTGGAATCGAACCCGGACCCTCAGCGTTGGAAGACAGTGCATTAGCCACCGCTATGCTGAGGTCATTGTATAATCAGAGATAAGGTGGCCGACTTTGAAGAAATTGGCTTATCAGTGAATGAAGGAAGGGTGAAGAGAGAACTGATTCAACATAGTTTACACAAGTAAGGAAATACGGCATGAGGTCACACTATTCAACGTCTCATCCGGAGGACGGTGTTCTCCGCTTGAAATTCTCTCCTCTTGGCAACCCATGAGATCGGAAAACCATCGGAAAATTCTACACCACCCCGCTTTCAAACGCGGGTCTCATTGGGGAGGGGGGTCGGGTACTGGTTCAAAATCTACCGTACCAACCCGATCCCTATATTTTGCCTCCGTATCTAGGGATATAGTCACGTGCAAATAAAAATCGGTCGGAGATGAGATATTGCAGTGCTTGCTCGAAGACGGTCAAGATGGAGCTGCCGCGCACGGGTTGTATTATCGTTTCATGAACATGATTTCAGTGAGAAACGCCGGCATTAAATCGACCCAAGAAGTGAATTCTGATTCCAAGTCGTCGTTGGTTCATTTCGGTACCGACCCGAGCGTGGATATAGGCTGCGAAACGACCCAAAAGAAGCATCACCACCGCGAGGAAAGAGAAAAAAATGTGACTTTGATGTAGAGCTAGCGTCTTTATTCATTGGAGCAGCCATTTGCGACGCAGCGGAAATATAAGAAAAAAGAAACATTTCGCACAGGAACGAACGTGCTTGGGACGAAGGAGAGGGGAAGAAAATTAAATAACACGAAACCCACGTGCGCGATTTTTCAGCGTCTTGGTCTTCGTCCTCAAGAAAAAGAATTTTTGACAACCAGCGAGCGGGCTGGCGCTCACAGAGGCGAGAGGAAGGAAAAAGAGAGAGATGCTAACTCCGGCCTTGGTGCAGGGGGACGTTCGAAGTGAAGGGAAGGCTTGCTTGCTTACGTCTCGGTGTTTGAGAGAGAGAGGGGGGGAGGGATGGAGTGGAGGGAGGAGACGGAGAGATGATGCAGGAGGAGGAGGAGGAGGGAGAGAAGGGGATGAGGAGAAGGAAAACACAAGGGGAGGAAAGGGGGATGGCCAAGGATAAACGAGCGAATAAATAAGGTGGTACTTCCGCGGATTGGATTCGTCGTCGTTGAGGGGAGGAAGAGGGGGCGAGAGATAGAGGGGGAGGGAGAGGGTAAGGCAAAGGGACGGTAAGCTAAACCTCCCTCCTCCTTCGGTTGCCAAACTTCTCCCCACCCGACGCGTGCGAAGACTGCGGAAATCGTAGCACATAGTTCCTTTTTCTTTGCTTCAGCATCCGCTTGTATACCCTGCAAGGTGGTGCGGAGAGATGTGGCAGGGGGTGTTAAATTACTAGCCAATGGTACTTGAACAATTATACTGAGCACATCATAAAATCAATTGAAAGGGCAATGGCAGAAGGCAAATGAAACAAATCACTGATTATGAGGTTTTTCAGAGAGAGAAAGACCACGTAAAACATTAAAACAGGCGGTTATGTACTAGAAAGATCAGAAAACTTCACCTGCCTGGGAAGTGTTTAGGATCAAGATGGTCAAAGTGGCATGGACATTGTAAGAAAAACTGCGTTAGGAAAAGAAGCATTCACAAGGAGGAAGGAATCGATGACAGAGCGTTAGGATAACATGTTACGAAAAGATTTGATAAAACTTTGATTAATTTTATACGGTACGGAAACATGGTCATTGAAACATGATGATAGGCGTAGTAGATTGGAGTCTTTTGATATGTGGATATGGAGAAGGTTGATAAAGGTAAAATGGACAGAAAGGAAAACAAAGGAAGAAGTACCAGACCTGGAGGGGGAGTAGATGGAATTATTGAGAGAGGTCCAATGGAGGCTGGAAAGTTAAATTCAGAGCATATTGATTGGCGATGAAATACAGAAGATATGATAGAGACATTAGACAGGCAAGGTTGAGGGAGCAGAAGAATAGGCGTCTTGGATGAAATTACGGGAGGTAACATGCCCGCGGAATCGAAGATACTGAAGATTTAATGTAGAGCGGGATATCAGGTTGTGTCTTGTTAGATGAGGCAGAGAAATGTCCCTGTAGTCTGTATTCATCCAAAACCTATGAATCGTAAATAATAAGTTGAACAACTCCATATTAGTAATCACTCTTAATCGCTCGCCATCAAGGCCAACTCAAGGATCCGCAGGTCCTGTCACATTGCTAACTTGAGGATGAGTCATTTTGGGACCCAATAAAATTTTGGTTACCAAGTAAAAACTTGTCGAAAGGGAAATTTTCTTGAGGTGGAAACTTGCCAAACCCGGAAATATCGAAACAGTGAAATATAGAAACGGTTCAATCCTCTGGTAGAGTCTCCTGAAAGATTGAAGCTGCGAGACTCTAACAGAAAAATTATCCTCACCATTCCTTACATTATAAATATATTTGAACCTTTTCAGAGGCGATAGTAGCATTTCAGTTTCTCGGTGTTAAACCTGTTTCTTGCAATGATTAGCTTATTTTGTTGAAATAATTCAATGGCAAGACGTGTTATTCTAATTTTTAGCTATTTTTTCCACCAAAATGTCCACGTCTATTTTTTTAAGCCTTTAAATTCGGAAAACCTGATATTTCCGGAGATAGCAAGAAGTTCAACGTGATTATTCCTCCGGGAATTTTCGATGTACGTCATTAAAGATCTATGTCTCGCGTTATTTTCGCGTAACGTTCTTTTCTGTTGAATTTAGGATGGGTTTCGAAAGTTCCTCTCGCTAAACTTCTACGTTAAACGTTCTTGCCTGCTCAGAATAATGCCAATCCATGAACACAAGCTCTTCTTGTTCGCAATTCTCACCCTACTCCCCCCGTGAATCCATACATACTCTGTCTTCCAATCTCGATACATCGTACGTGCCTTTTACGATACGTGCTGGAAAATAACTAAACAAATGGCAGTAATGCGTTGAACCAGTCAACTTAAAAAGCTATTTTTTAGTAACTCTTCAACTCGTTAATTTATTTTTCAGCTCACTTCTTAAGTCATTAGAAAAAATTGACTCATCTCTTGGAACGTGAATAATTCAATGCTTGGAGGTAATCGAAATCTTCATTCAAATAATTTTAGTTTGAAACTAATGTTAGATGTTGGGTAAAGATGAGAGAACGAAATGTCTTCATCTTCAGCAGGAAGTTTCTTCATCTACATCTACATAAATACCCTGCGAGCCACCAAAAAAGGTGTGTAGCAGGGTGTGTGGTTCTTCTCTACTTTATTAGTGTATTTTATGCAGAGACAAAATGACTTTTTGTCAGCTTCTATAAAACAAAGTCTTTCATTAAATTTTATATATGTGTGGACCATTATTCACATATTTTCAAGGATTTTAAGTGAATGTTCTTCCCTTTTCTTAACCTAATAAACACCCTCCCCCCTTATTGGTGCTTGCATGCCTTGCAACAAACCTTTTGGTAGATTGCGGAGTATTTGTGTAGATGTAGGTATTTTTAGGTTTAAACTACTGTTGGTGGGTAATAAAACCCTATTTTCATTTTTACACGATACCCCGCAGCCCATTGGTAGAGTGTATGGTAGGGGGTCATTCAACACCAAGCATGCATAATCAAAAATATTTTTTTCTTAATTGTTAGCAAGGATATCAATATGAAATAATGGAAGTATGGCAGATGATGTTAGCTAAACTTGAAATACTTCTCTGCGAGTGTGAGACGAGCTGATAGTAAATAAGGAAGATAATAAAATGAAGGTTAGATAAAATAATGACAACATGCTAGGCTACTTACGTAAAATGAAAAAAGAGACATTCATTTTCTCCCCCCATAGTACGGTCGCTTACGGTTATTCTGATCACATATATGGTTCGCGGGATAAATGACATCTTGGGTCTGATAACCTTACTGTCATGATCAATGAAAAATCTCTCAGGAAAAGTAGGGTGGTTTTCATTTTACCCCAGGATCTTGTATTACTGTATTGTCAGAAGGGAGTTGTCAATGGTGAAGATTTAGTATTTTTTTCGAGTAACTTGTAACGAATTCCTGGGATTTATTTATCTTATTATGAGCGCCCAAGGGATCTCCATCTAGTCTCTAGCTGCTCTTCTACGACCCTCGAGCGCATAATTTCGCGGGTATCCCCCCAGTCCCTCTCCCTCCACTCATTACTTATTCTGTGCGGGATTCTCGAGTAAATAAAAATGAAGTTCTCTCAGGCAAAATGTCTGACGTTCCTTGGTTGTATATATAAATGTTTAATTTTGAAAAGAGAAAAATAAAGATCGTCATCTAATTACTTATTTATCGAAATTAAAATTACCTCAACCATACGTTAACTGGGTAAACTACGATAATACGCCCATTATGGAACAATTTGACATTCAGTAATGGAATAAATGACTCATTTGAGACATTCCAAGTTTGTTGCAATATTTCTTGCAAGCTTGGACTCTCTCTTCTCTTGGCTTGTCTGCTAAAATGGTTTTACAAAAATTCTTAAACAAATTTAACGCCTTACTTGAACATTTACAACAGTCCTTTTAACATTGGACCAAGAAAGTTAATTTGCTTGAAACATCGCTCAATAAATATTTTCAATTAAAAAATCGATTCTAACCTTACATACCTTCATTTAAAAGTCAAGTCGTTTCGACGTTTTGCGTTACTTTCAAGTATAATATGAATTCATGCGTAGTGCATTAAAATTGTGAATAATCAGTTATTTTTATTTAAACTTAAACATACTACAAAGATTTCACTAAATCACGGCTGTCACTGTCGACACTGCAAAAGTTGGTATTTTCATCGATATTGACGACTGATGTTACAAATAATGGCTATTGACCAAGTCCATATTTGATTTTTTCCCCTTTAGCAACACACTAAGTTCCCAGTTAAAGAAATATTAACGGCATAATTAAGGGAATGTGCAATGTGGGCCTCTTCTCCTCTCGGTTCTACGAGATTCTTTCCCTGATCCCAGTTACACTCGTCCGCACTATTCCATTTGTTTCTTTTACAGATTTAAAAAAATGACCCTATAAATTACAGGGAGTGCAGTTAGTAATTTAAAATTGATAACGAAACTTCTCTGGATTTCTTTACGGGTTCTCTCAGTGGTATCTATGGCAACAATACAAACTTTTAAGGCGTACTAAATAAACAAAAATCCAAGATGGTGTGTCTCAGACACTTTCCATACCGTACGCTTCGTTTAGCAGTTTTCTTACATCTACTTCTACATAAATACCCTGCGAGCCACCAAAAAAGGGGTGTTCTTAGTTCTCGTACGCGGGTTTTGTAACAACGTGGTCTTCAGCTTTAATTCTTATAGAGGTAGAATGGGAGAGAGGAAGTCGAGCGGACAGGTTGCTTCTTCCAGCTGCTTTTCTTCGCGCTCGCAATTCTGCCTTGCGCCGCGTCATTGCAGCGATGTGCCGTAGACGATTCCGTTGTCATGCCTGTGGTCACCACCCGGTGGGGAGAGAGTATTATATAATAAGAGTAATAAATAGTCTCTACTTGAACGAGATAGAGACTGCAATAGTCCCTTCTTCTATCTTTGTCAAAATGCCATACATTATATATGCTATCGTTTATACAATGATATCATACAAAGTTTATATTATAGACATTATATATATATCTATGTAAGTGTATATTTGTATATATATATTATATATATTAGTGAAAAAAATTACTTTTTTGATGAGAGGTAGAAATGGTAGAAAAGAACACGTGATGTAAAATTTTCCGTAAAAAGCAGGTAATTGTAAAAACCTGCCATCAATTGATCTGAAAACTAAAACTTATTTAAAATTTATCATCACAGTTACTAGTTTATTTTGCACAAATTTATATCACTGATAGACCCTTTAATACCGTCTGATGTATCGTATAGCGATATTCTACAAACCTGCTATAAGCTTGAGAGCATATAGACATTTTTAAAACTATATTTCAAAGCTAGCAGTAGCAAAAATCCTAATATGTTCAGCACATTATAGAATTCGACCCTGACTAATACATTAATTTGAGAATCTGTGTTCGTTTGTTCCAATTAAGTAAATTATAATGCACGGATTGACTTGAAAATTGCTGTAGAAATCCATGGAAACTTTCTCCGGCACAGAGACGTATTGAATGTTTGATTCATGCCCCAGAACAGTTCATATTTTTCAATGGCGTTTAATTGTTAAACGCGAATGTTTCCTTGTGGTGGAGCAATTTTTAATTGCTCATTAAAAAATTAAAGAAAAGAGCTAGAAGTATAACTTTTAAACATAAATGTAGCCGACAAATTTAACATTTACGTTAGGTTAATTATTTTTCGTATCACGATCTAATTTTGGAAAACAGCTCATTCAGATGTGATTGATTTAAAATTTTCATTCCTTTATCGATACTGGTTCTATGGATATGCATGATATGTTTGTCCCACAGCAATTTATCAAGGGATTCGTTCTGAAATTCACCGTCATTTGGTGTTGGTACTCTCTTAATTTGGAACGCAAAACGGAACTGCCTTATAATATTAATAAATATATTTTAATTAGGTAATCTACCGGTTAAGGTAGGTTTTTGGATGGACATAACTATCAAATAAACATTTTGTAACTCCCCACCTAGCAACATAATCTATATCAGGTCCCTCTTCATCTCTGTGTATTTCTTTCCTCCCTTCATCCCGTCCAACATCCCTATCCTGTTCCTGCCCTTACCTCGCTTGCCCAACATTCTCCCCTCTATTACCTTCTTCAACATTCTACTACCGCTCAATACGCCTTTCGTCCATTTTTCCTGCTTTCATAGGATTTCTCTCAACAAACCCCTCTCCTCACCCACCATCTCCAGTATTTCCTCATTTGTTTTCCTTTCGGTCCATTTCACCTTCTCCATTCTTCTCCACACCCATATTTCAAAAGCCTCCAATCTACGTCTATCCTCCTGCTTCAGTGACCACGTTTCCGCGCCGCAAATAGCTACGCTCCATATCAGAGTTTTTACGAGCTTTGTCTTAACATCCCTACTCAACGTCCCCGTCATCAACTCCCTCCTCCTTGAGAAAGCCTCCATGCCTAGCGCAATTCTTCTCCTTACGTCCCTACCACTTTGACCGTATTGGTCCAAAACACTTCCGAGATATGTAAACTGTTCTACCTGCTCTATTTTTTCCCCGCCTATTTTAATATTTAGCTTAGCCTTTAATAAATATATACTGCCGCATAAATAAACACACAGTCATGTACATATTTATACTATACACGTATATTTGTACATGATTATATTGTATTATGAATATATACGTGATTATATTATAAGACATAAAGCTGCGGAAAATGTCTACGATCTCTGCGGAATCACTTGGTATGCCATGAGGCTGTGGGTGTCGACGCACCGAGGTGCTTCCCTGCGGTTCCGATTATCTATCATCCCTCCATGAGAATCACAGCTCTCGTGAAGCAAGAATACACACCCTCTTGCATCAAGCGCAACAAACGATCCGAGGCGAGGATGGAGAAACGAAAATATAGCGCACTGGCGCGTAAGAGCGCTGAGGGGGAGGAGATCCGGAACGCAATCCAAATCTATGAGTGAAAATAAATTGAAAAAAAAACTAATTGTGTAACAAGAAACCAAACCAAAACACATTCATGAAAACGAAGGAGGAACAACTTGATTTTTGCATAAGGTCAAGATTTCTCCTCTCGCTAGGCAATAATCAGTAATTGAAATCCGCGCGACAAAAGGTTTTCTAACATGTTCATAATATCTCGCGAGCATGTATTTCAATATGTATTAGTTCGTGCACAAAAACACTTGCACACATGAACGCGTAGAAACCCAAGTACTACATTATGCAATAATTGAGTGGATAATTAAATTTTAGACAGGAATTTTTTTGGGCGAGGCTAAGGAATGTAGTGATGTCATGTTTTGTGTCCATCTAAATCATAACTTTATTCGTAGATTTCCTAATAATGACAATGCGCCAATTCCACTTTTTCTAGTTCTCTCCTTCTTGCACAAAATTTGTCTGTATATTCACAATACTTGGAGCTTAATTTTGCTCTGGGTTTGCTTTCATAATATATCTCTGAAGTACTCGCAACCGATGTAAAAAATTAATTATTAATATTTGTCTGTACACCATGCTGAAAGCACCATCTACTAGTATAATTAATTTGCATGACATTCATCTTCACGTTAAAAAAGAAAGAAATGTTTTAAACCCACTCTACAGGCCCACTACGGTAGTGCCATGACTACGATATAGATTTAATTAGATGGAGCCGTGCTTATCACACTGGCTGCATTAATTTCTTCAGTGGCAACTAGAGGGCCTTGCTCCGCTCATTTTCGTTAGTTCCCGACCTTCGTGGATACGCTCACCACCCCTGATTGAGATGCCATGGCCCCTCATCGAAAGCCGAACGAAGATGTTAGCGGTGGACACTCCCACTTTGGCGAGCGTCACCAGCGTCAAGACGCGGCAGAGCCTCACATTATGGCCTAATTCGCGTCGCCCGAGATTCTTTCATTTTATTTTCCTCAAAAACAGGAAGAACGGATGATGATGCACTTCTAGGAACCACACCTTCCTCCTCCCCATGTCTCCTTGCACGTGGCGGCGCTATTTGGTTTGGGGTGTGTTGGGGGGAGTGGGGGGTGCGGGGGAGCGAGTGGTTTATCGAAGAACGTGCGCCAACAAACGAACGCGCTAGAAATAAACAGCCTCGTACGATGAAATTGGGTGCGGGGCATTACGACGCTTCGAATCGGGAAGTTAGAGGGTGTTTGGAGGAGTGGGGGTATCCGCCCCCCACGCCGACACCGCTGGGGGTGCTGGAGGAAGAGCCGCGTGCGAAAAATCGCCCATACTCCGTGGCCAAGACCGGTGGAAATTGGATCGCTTGGTCGGAATTGATACTCGATAGCGCGACGACTAAATCGACCTTCCCGCCACAATGTTTGAGCACGAGCGAACTGAGACAAGGCGATGCTGAAGAGTGGCACTACTACCATTCTGTAACTCGTCTAGGAATCCGTTGTTTTCTTCAGCGACAAACATCGTTGCATATAGCAAACGCCTCTTTTTCCAACATAGCCGATTCTATAACAGAAAGTGAGGACAGAGAATGGTTCTAATCGTTGGTTAGGATTAAAATTATAAACCATATAATATGTTATCGTTTTGAAAGGAATGGCGAATCAAAAAATTTCGCTAGCGTGTTCAGTGCAGTGCTATTTAGCGATCTCCTTAGAAAGGGCTCAGAATTGTCGATCCTCGACAATTACTGTGTTTGGAGCTATGAGCTCGTTGAATACAGAATTTTAAGTGCAAGAGTTTAATTTTATTGAGACCGTTTCGTCAAAAACTCCTTAAATGTCGAATGCCAATTATTATAGAGTCCCCAATGAATAACACCCCAGAGTATCGAAACAAAACACACTCCCCGCTTCCTTTAAATTTGTGCCCCGTCCCGCTTTTCCACTCCTCGGTAAAAAAACATGCGAAATATCAGCACATATGGTGGTTTGTAGGGTACCATGTATATATGCATGCATGTATGCACTCGTACACGGATATGCTGGCACAAGTGAAATAATTCTATTCCCTCATTGCGTAATGGGAAATGAATTCTTGACCTGCCCACTCGCCCTATTGGTGGGGCTATCAGGGCCAAATGTAAATTTAGTCTTTCTAAGACGGGAAAACAAGAAGAAGTTAGCAGAAAATGTCTACCAGTTTGGCCAAACAAAAACTCCAGTAATCAACACGGAGGTTGGTTTAACAGGCGAGGAGAGAGGTCACATAATACTAATCCCTACGGCATGTGAACTTCATTCATCAGGGTAAAGGGAACAGTAAATATCTCCCACTGTGTGGCCTGCGGTTTACCAGGAAGATCTGGTGTCCGAAGAAACATTGGATGTTATTATGAATAATTTTATCTCGCATAATTATTAACCATTACACCTGAAGAAATAACCTCAGACAATTCGAACTGCCCGAAATAAAATGTTACTTAATACTAACAATAAACTATTACCGTGATATCTGGTGAACCTTACAAACCTTTCCACTTGATCTATGTGTATTGGATTTCTGGTTAAAATATAAAAGTAAATAGATATCTCTTTGCGAAACAAGTTAAATACTCCTCTTTTATTCCTACAGCCCGATAACGCGTTTAAATAATAATGTAAAAGGGTCGTAAATATTTTCATCGAGGAATGAATGCACGTTATCACAGAATTAATCTACCAATAGTCACGATTTTCCATTGATCGGTGCGAGAAAACAGACCGATAAAGTTGTAATGGGCTTAGCGTTAAATCTTTTTCCACATTTAACTGCTTTCTCATATTTAATTTTAAGTGTAATACACCTCTTCCACACAATCTCGCTTGAAACTGGTAATTTATTCCAAAAGTAAAAGTTATTAAAATCCTCCAGCCCCAATCCCGTAAAACAATATCTATAAGTTTAATTGTAATTACAAAGGAATTGCGAAAACGATTCCTGAATTGCTGTCACCTTCTTAATGTATCACAATTTTCTGCCTGGCGAACGAGTTGGTGAAGTCAACTAGCTGATAATTTTTTCCCCTTTTGACAACAATCACTAATGTTCACAGAGGTTACAGGGCATACAATACTATCATCATTTTGAACACAAGGAACAAAATCAATTTATGAAGCTAAAAAAAATATCTTTGGGGCCCTTTTTGTCAATAAACCATCATGGAGTCACAGCAGTTGCGATAACGTTCGAGGAAATTCAGGAAATGGTAAAGATACGGGAGAAAATTGAGAACACGTCCATTAATAAAATAAGTTCACCAGTAAAGTTTTTGGATTTTCATTAAATTTTCATTTTAAGCAAAGCATTTTTTTCAATCTATGTAGGCTTATTTGGGAAACCATTCCATCCGACTCTTTTCATTTCTAGGAGACCTCTCATCTTTGCGACACAAATAAGAAGACAGGTGGTACTGTCCGCTTATTTATTCCCACTTGCACACTTGATGATGACTTCAAGGCGTTGGAACGCGCTTCGCGTTTGCAAGAATAAATAAGTGGACGTTTAGCACCTGTGCTCCGTTAATTTTACATCATGGTCCTCCTCCATATCATGAATGAGCTCTTGAAATCAGCTCTTCATGCTTGGTTGGAATCTTATATTCGGGTTTTACTTCAGGTTTAGCGCAGATGCAATGACAAGAGTGAGGGAGAAGAGAAGTACAATTTCATGGGAGCCGGTATTATTTTTCCGTGAGCTTGGAAATGCTGGAAAAACTAGTGTAATACTAAGCCAATATTGAAAATTCCCACCCATGTCATTCGAAGGGTTTACCAGGGTCTCAAAGAGATCGTTTGAAGAGAGTTCTTGAGCCTCACACGATGCGTGGTGAATGTATTATCCGACAGAAGATTGAAATTTTCCAGTTTATTTTATCTGCTAAAATTGTGTACCAGCGTAAGAGTGAACGAAAAAATAATGGAATAATATAGGAATATTCAATCCATTTAAATTTCTGGGAAGGAATTCTATTTTGCCATAGTTTGGGAAGCTTGTTCCTAGTGTGAATATTTGTAAAGCTACTGATTTATATTCTCCTTTGGATACGCCCCATACGCTTGCCCGTTTATCTAAAAGGGTATGGATGAATTCCTAGGTTTACGAACTCCAAATAGGTAGTGCTGAAATATTCCCACGGTGGAATGAGCAAAATTTGAATTTTAAAAAATATTGAACTTGTTCTTGTTTTTTTGTGACATTAATTAAATGAATGTGACGGAAGATTTATGCCTTAGGTTCAAACGAGTGCATCAGCCAAAAGTATGAATAATATTGGTGGGTGTGAGTGTATATACATGTATATATATATGTGTGTGTATATATAGGTATATTTGTTTTTATATATTGAAATAAAAATGCACACACATATACAATTATAATGCATGGCTAGCATTCAACCTATAATCCGTTAAAAACTATGAAATCAGGGAGACTGACGGTACACTATCAGCTATATTCGATACAAATTCGATTCGGCCACTCTTAAGCGGATAAAATAATACTTTGTAATTCCACTTATTAATAATACTTTGTATTATTTTATCCGCTTAAGAATGAACCGATTCCATAAAATAACGCCTGAAACCATCGATTATAATGTCGGCCACATTCAGTTATAGCAAATACTGTATTTCTAAATGTTACTTCAGAAGCATGCTGTCATATTACTGGATGCAAAGATGTAATTAGGGATAATAGAGCTATAATGAAGCTTCATTTCAATGAAAAAAGTGTTGTGCAGACAAGTATAATGACACTGATTCACAGGCTGTAAAGTAGGGGTATTTATGTATAAAAAATGCGTGTGTGTGTTTGCATTATACACACACACACACACACACACACACACACACACACACATACACACACACATATATATATATATATATATATATATATATATATATATATATATATATATGGAATGATTCGTAGTATCTATGAGGAAGGAATCTGGCCGGAAGATTTTGTGAGATCGGTGTTAGTTCCTATTCCAAAAAAGGCAAAGGCTTCGTCATGTGAGGATTAAAGAACAATAAGTTTGATATCCCACGCAGCTAAAGTTATTCTCAGGATCATCAACAAAAGGATAGAGAGTAAGGCAAATGATTACTTAGGGGACGATCAGTTTGGGTTCAGGAAAGGAAGAGGTGCGCGTGATGCCATTGCAGTAATGAGATCACTAGTCGAGAGGAATATAGAATACAATCAGGACGTTTTTGCCTGTTTTGTAGATTTCGAAAAAGCGTTTGATAGAGTGAATTGGGAAAAACTAATGCGTGTATTGCAGAAAATAGGAATGGATTGGAGGGACAGGAGACTGATTCGCAACCTGTACATGTCTCAGACTGCTCAGGTGCGAGTGGGGAACGGAGAGTCCGGATGGGCAGTGTTAGGAAGAGGTGTAAGGCAGGGTTGTCCATTGTCACCGGTACTGTTCAACGTATATGTAGAGGAAATGATTAAAGAGGCATAGGAAGAACTGGAGGTAGGAATGAAAGTCGGAGGGGATTTCGTAAAATCGGTTAGGTTTGCTGATGACCAAGCATTAGTTGCTCAGTCAGCCAAGGGGTTGCAAGCATTGTTGAGTGAATTGGTGGTTCAGTGCGATATATATGGGATGAGAATCAATATTAATAAAACAAAGGTTATGCGATTTTCCAGAAAGAAAAAAGCTAAGCTAAATATTAAAATAGGCGGGGAAAAAATAGAGCAGGTAGAACAGTTTACATATCTCGGAAGTGTTTTGGACCAATACGGTCAAAGTGGTAGGGACGTAAGGAGAAGAATTGCGCTAGGCAAGGAGGCTTTCTCAAGGAGGAGGGAGTTGATGACGGGGACGTTGAGTAGGGATGTTAAGACAAGACTCGTAAAAACTCTGATATGGAGCGTAGCTATGTACGGCGCGGAAACGTGGTCGCTGAAGCAGGAGGATAGACGTAGATTGGAGGCTTTTGAAATGTGGGTGTGGAGAAGAATGGAGAAGGTGAAATGGACCGAAAGGAAAACAAATGAGGAAGTACTGGAGATGGTGGGGGAGGAGAGGGGTTTGTTGAGAGAAATCCTATGGAGGCAGGAAAAATGGATGAAAGGCGTATTGAGCGGTAGTGGAATGTTGAAGAAGGTAATAGAGGGGAGAATGTTGGGCAAGCGAGGTAAGGGTAGGAACAGGATAGGGATGTTGGACGGGATGAAGGGAGGAAAGAAGTACACCGAGATGAAAAGTGACCTGATATAGATTAATTTGCTAGGTGGGGAGTCACAAAATGTTTACTTGATAGTTGTGTCCATCCAAAAACCTACCTTAACCGGTAGATTACCTAATAATAATAATAATATATATATACATACATATATATATATACATATATATATATACATACACACACACACACATATATATATATATATATATATATATATATATATATATATATATATATATATATATATATATATATATATATATATATATATATATATATATATATGTATGTAACTTTTGGACGGCACAATAGAACACAGAATAAAACAGATAACACGTAAAAGGACACACACTGTAGATGATTTAAGCTTTCGGCCTACTCCGAGGCCTCTACAGTGAGAGTGTCCTTTTACGTGTTATCTGTTTTATTATGTGTTCTATTGTGCCGTCCAAAAGTTATATTGCTCTTGTGAGTACTTCCGCATCATCGATATATATATATATATATATATATATATATATATATATATATATATATATATATATATATATATATATAATCTTGAAAATGACGCTCTCCGGCGACGCACAAACACTAAGATATTAAATATTACACACACAGGAACATAAAAGAAGGACACTTACAGTAGATATTTACGTTTCGACGGCACGGCCGTCATTCTGATGATGACGGCCGTGCCGTCGAAACGTAAATATCTACTGTAAGTGTCCTTCTTTTATGTTTCTGTGTGTGTAATATTTATTATCTTAGTGTTTGTGTGTGTATATAAACCACTGAATCACTGAAGAGCGCACAGTTAAATCAGCGGGTTAAGAGTAGTGGTAGTAACGTTCCCTGGGGAAAGTAACGCCATTTTTAGTAGTTACCATGCAGTGGTCTGATGAAAATTGAGACGTATAAACGTTCTTTAAGAACAAAAATAGTGTTATGGCGACGCAGAGGGCGCTGTGGTCTAGCGATTAAGAGCATTTTCACCTCCCCGGCACAGAAGCAACATTTTCATTACTGGGCGACTGACAACTCTCGCAAACTTCAGCCAAGACCTCTGCATAGCATCAAAGCAACAGCTTGGTGCGCTGTATTCTCCATAGGCACCATCGGGCCATACTTTTTGAATCTCGAGGTTCAACTGTTATTGTGAACTCTGTGCGCTATTGTGAGATGCTGTAGAACTTTTTACTGCCCAAAATGGGAGAGTGTGGTGAGAAATATGACACAGAAGCCTTTTGGTTTCAACAGGATGGTGCCACGGCTCATACCGCCCGTGGTTATTCCGAACGAGGGGATGTTCCATTACCCCCTCGCTCCCCGGATTTGAGCCCACGTGATTTCTTTCTTTGGGGATATCTCAAAGCTGAGGTTTACAAAGTTCGACCAAGGACCTTGACTGCTCTTAAGGAGGCAATTACTGATGTAAAATCGCATCGCTGGAATAACGCTATGCTGAGAAGAGTTTTCGAAAACTTTTTTGAACGACTTAACATGTTCATAACTCACCAAGCTCGTCACCCGGAAGAAGTCATTTTAGAAACCTAATGGAAACAATGACTGGAAATATATGTATATAAAATATCGTATTGGTCAAATATTCGTTTAGGAAATATCAATTTAATTAATGAACAATTTGTCTTCTCATCTATAACACTCGTATATTTTTACCCATTCAAGTGAAATTTCTGGACCCATTAGAATCCATGTTTATTGCTTCTAATTTATGGATGAATTATGCAAAAATTAGTATTTCTAATAATCCTAGTCAACATTTTACCAGAAGCAATTATGAACTTTTTAGAATCTTTGGAATCTATGCAGTGACCCTCTGGAGAGCTACCTTATACATCTACATCTACTCAATACCCCGCAATCCGCCGCAAGGGCGTGTGGCGGGGGGTGTTAGGGCACCGCCCGTAATTTAGTAAGAAAAAAAAACCGCATGCAGAAGCCACAAAATGTGTAGTCCACAAACAAAACATGGTATTCATTTGTGCAAGAACCCTTTCACCCCACACACATGAAAACACACAAACTACCAACAAACATACACATGCACCTACATTTAACCCTAATATCTTTGCAATTTTTTATTTTGTTCCGACGCGTAACTAAAATGTTTTTAATATTTCTAAATGGACTTCGGTTTCTTAAGATTATGATTTCTGATTGTTCCTGGGGAAGAATGAGTATTTGAATCTATCTTTATAGGAATCTATCTCCCTTATTTTACTTTATTATATTGCCTTATAGGGAATCGCCAGGGTACTGCCAAGTGACCTGCCGACGCCGGCGATAGATTTAGCCATCTAGGTTTGGGCGACAGGAGAGGAAGAGCGGGGTGGAAAACACAAGCACACAGATATATGCACGTGACACTGAAGGATACAAACGATAGCCCGTCCAAAACATAAGGAAAGCAAGATAATCTCCCTGCTTCCCAGCCAAAAACGAGAAGGGATCTTTTGAATGCGACACGATATTCATTTACTCAGTCGCTTAAGAAGAAAAAGAGGAAGGAAGCCATGGGCGAATTTCATCCATCAGCCCGTGCGCGCATGCATGGACTGGCACACTTTTTTCTCGGGTCGTGCATCGTCTATAAATAGACAAGAGAGGCTCGTCGCACACTTCCCGGTTTCTAGCGCGTGCCTCTCCGCCCGACCGACGGGAAAGTTTCGACCCGGATAAAATTTCGAGGCGTTGACGAAAATGCCGTCGGAATATTTCGAGAATTAGGAAATCCGGAAGAGGATAGCCCTTCCACGCGTTTAAAATTAGCCCCCTTTGGTATTGATACTCCGCCCTTTTAGCGGGCGATCGGAAATATCTCCACGCCATTAATCCTCTCCGTTCGTCGAGAAGGAGACTGAACCTAAATCTTGTCCTGCAAGCTTCCAGGGGGCAGGGGCTGTAGTATACGGGATAATGTTACGGTTCATATTCATAAATATATAAAATATAGATTCAATTCAAAGAAACAAAATACCAAATTACGAGTGTAGCTGAATTTAAGTTACACACGTGTATATCTTATCATGACGATCATTAACCAATAATAATGCCAACTTGATATAAACGTACTGTGTCGTTGGAGTGATGAAATTTATACATGTTAAGGCATGACGTACGAATAACTGATTCATTATTTTATTTTTTATATTTAAGAAGTGAGCGGAACTGGTCAGATCTGGGAATTCTCGCAGCCAGCCCAAAGCCACCTTAAATCGTTTGGCCTGGGTCTCGACTGGACGTGGATCTCAAGGATATCTCCTCGTCCGTCGCACGATGGCAGGTCGCCAATCCTCGCCCAAACACAAACACACGCACACAGAAATACAGCGATCCGATCATAGGTCTCGCGGTTTGCACCTGCGACAGCGTCGACACGGTACCCTCTAATGCTATCGCGAGGGAAAATATCATGGACCCAAATTATAAAGCTGAATTGGACCACCGGGATAAAACTTAAGAAACAAAGACACCTTCGCTTCAATTACTAGGCCGACCATCGGATGATGCACAACAATATCCAAACAATTCGCTCATTCATATTGAAATGGAATTATTGAGTTTCTAATTCCACACACTTTATTTAAAAAGACGACCCAGGGTTCGACGTTGAACGTCATCATCAGGTGGTCCTCATAGAAGCAAACCTGGTATATATACCTTCTAATCGAGGGAGAGAGGTTGGTCAGAGAGGGAGAGAGGGTTGAGGGGTAAAATAGTTAAAATGTAGATGGGAGGAGTAGGGAATAACATCTTTCGGTGTCAATCTTTGACTTGGAAGAGTGGTAGATCTAGGAGTGGGGAGTGGGAGGGTTACAAAATTTCGTTGGCAACGGACGCATGACAAGTTCATCCTTGCAACGGACGCATTTCAAAATTTCCGACTGGTCCAAAGCATCGAACCGTTGACCTTTATTTTCAAAATGAAGAACTTAAGTCACAAACTCACTTTTGTGGTAGACGTTGACGATGTACTAGGTTATATTGAATAATGTTTTCCCCAGACGTTCGCATGCGTTCTATGTATTATAATACCTTATAATCGTTCTCAGGAACAAATGACAACTCTAAGTTAAACTTAGAGTATACCGAAAAACAAAATTATACTCTACTGCAGTCCAGCAACTGTATCGTATATGGAAATGCTACATTATAGCGAAACGCCCTGTGCCTTGAATCAATAAAATGAGGGAAATATAGTCATTTTTAAAATTATGTATAATACGTTTATTAGTTGTATGCCAACTCACAATGATTGCTACCTGAATTTAATATTTTTAAATCAATTATTTTAGGAACTATTATTATTAGTGCCATTTACTCTTCCCAGAAATACAGCTTGAGCTGTCGAAACGTCAAGAAATGTTTGCGTCCTTATATCTGTTATTTGATATTTTTATTAGACATGTACTCTTTTTACCCGGTGTGATAGCACTATAATATTTATGAACTATGAGTTACTCTTTTCACTCTGATGAAGACAGTTGGGACCATAGAAAAATTAAAAGTTGGTCAATTTTCGCGTGTATTCCTTTCTTGTGTATGCATTTTTTTTGTGTACTTCGTCAACGTTATATTTATACGTGTATGAATGTACGTATAAATATAGAGAGAGAGAGAAATCGTACCGGGATTTCTCTTGCTTAATGACGTCGGTTGGAATGATGATACGATATCGGTATCTGGTATATCGACGACATGTCGATTTTGTTTTCGCATCACGTACAATGTGTAGGACATGGCACACATTCAAGTAGCTTTTATTCCTCAGACTGATGGAAAAATCATCGAAAGCACATTTGTCACAGGAAAATGCACGACACAATTAATGATGGTGGGGCAACCGTCCATGTCATTCCCTTCCCATTAATATTTTGTAAATCTATTCATGGACATCTTGATTCCGTATTGACCCTTCGTTCCGCCACGTGGGGTGTGACTAGAGCATTGGCATATTTTATCCCTTATGTTATTGTGTTTACCGCACGCGTTCACAAAAGGAATGGCAGGTGACAAGGGTTTTCCATTACGATTATTTGAGGTGCTTGGCCTTGGTATTGTTGTGATCGTGACTCGTGCGTGGGAAGGAAGGCTATTAAATCTGCCTGTTCTGTAGTGTCACCTCTCCTATTCTATCCGGGTATCGAATTTTATGCGATGGAATGTCCAGAAACTCAGTAGTATTTTTTCATGATTGGATTGGAGACGTCCGATTACAACATTAGGATCCCTTACGATACCCTCCTGATGTGAAGGCAGTGCGTGGGATCCTAATAATTCAATCAGGCGTCTGCAGTAATCCGTTATGGATTAATAAACCTATACAATACGGATTTTCGAAAATCTAACAGGTCTCAGAACAATACCGAGAGCCTTGCATTTTTCTTAGAGCGTTACTGCTTATCTGTCTTGCTTGCCCTCTTAGTGTTCTCAGAGTTAGTGCCCAGTTCTACCTAGTCCCAACTAGTTCCACCAAGGGTACTGTCAAACTAGCCATTTTTCTTAAAACGTTTACGAATACTTTGCATCAACTTTACTGGTAATTCATTTGTTCACTTCCACTTTCTCAGATGGATTTAAATTAATTTCGGATGATTTTATGTGAAAGGAAATCCGTAACACTACAGACCCTAACACCTATAGAATTTGAGGAGTAGACATACATCTACATCTACTCAATACCCAGCAAGCCGCCGCAAGGGCGTGTGGTGGGGGGTGTTAGGTCACCCCCCGTAATTTAGAAAGAAAAAAAACCGCATGCAGAGGCCACAAATTTAGAGCCCACAAACCAAACATGGTAATCATTCATGCACGAAACCTTTCGCACCAACCCTTTCACACACATGCAAACCCACAAACTACCAACAAACATACACATGAACAATCTTTGAATTTTTAATTTTGTTCCGACTTGTAACTTAAATGTTTTTAATGTTTCTAAATGGACTTCGGTTTCTTACTATTATGATTTCTGATTTTTCTGGGGAAGAATGAGTATTTGTATCTATCTGTATTGGAATATATCTCCCTTATTTTATCTTTGTGGTCTGATCTACGCAAGTAGTGTGGGGCCATTATTATTCCTTTTGTGTCATCGCTAAACTCGCTGGTTCTGAATCTTTCTAAAAGTTTAAGTCTCGCTTGTTCTCTTCGTATTTCAAGGGGCTCCCAGCCTAAATCCCCTAAGATACCTGTTACACTTGTGTTCTTGTCATATATACTTTTAACGAATCTGGCGGATTTTCTCTGGACTTTATCTAATTCTTTTTGCCAGATTTTCTCCCAAGGATCCCAAATACTTGCGGCATATTCCAAATGTAGTCTAACTAGAGCCAAATAACACCTCTCTTTAACTTTCTCATTACATTTCCCCAACCACCCGTTTAATGAAGCCCAGGACATAAAGAATAGTTGGGTTGGGGAATAGTAGTTAAAAAATACCTGGGTGACAGACTAAGGTCAGACTCAAAATACTCATAGCTCGTTGGGAATATCTGAGGAGTTTCATGAAAGTAGTATCCGTATTTAAATAAGGTAAGGATACGTTTCACATCATGTTAGTTAAATCTCATGCGGGATATGCTTGATTAGGTCCCTCGAAGAAAGTTACCTAATTACGTAATTAATCAGGAAATTGAGAAAATCTGCCCATTTCGTGAGACATCGTTAAGCGAGACCAGAAAAAATGTGTCATCAACCATCTGTGTGCGACAACATAACTTCCTTTATTTCAATTCAATTTGCATAGGAAAAAAGGAAGTTATGTTGCCGCACACTGTATTATTGGACGAGAGAGGGTCTGCAAGAAACGCTGAATGCTATGGACTAAGGACCAAGTGAATTTGAGGGTTTGTAGGACCAAGTGGGTTTGAACGCGGTCTTTCTTTTTTCTTTTTTTGGGTGGTGACCTAACACCCCCCGCCACACGCCCTTGCGGCGGCTTGCGGGGTATTATGTAGATGTAGATGTGTCTTGACTATTTCTAACGTTACACCTCATTCAACCTATCACTGCTTCCATATCTCACATTTCTTGACCACCTACCTCGTTTTACTGAATTTTTGAAAACTTAGAGCCCCAAAAGTCGCAATTCAACTTGAAGCGTCCGAAATGTTTAACTCTGTAAGAGCTTACCGCGGCATAGAATACAGTTGTGTTGGCCACGGTATCATACGATATGTCCGCGCTCGTATGTAAGTAGTAGGGACTCTTATGAGATCAGTGAAAGGAAAATTATACTCTTCTTTACAGCTGACTCAGGAGGTAATGCCGTACCGGTCTGCTACAAACGGAAATTCAAGAGCCAGTCTTTTTTGGAAAACAAAAATGCTTGGAACGATTTTTAAGCCGTAAATCTCAGTGAACGCTTTTTCAATTGACCCTTGACCCACAGAGAAGGCTCGTCAAAAATTGGTTCTGTGGCATTATTTAATGTCGAGTTAATCACCTGGCCAATAACTTAACCACAAATGATTTGAAGAAGCTTTAAAACTCGACATAGTCAGAATAACATTTCCTGGGAGATTAGTTGAGGTGAAAAATGAAGACAAATGGGAGCGAGCAAACAGATTGATTATCATACATAGTAACAAGTTAAAAAGGAATAACAGGAGAGCAATCATTTGCATTTATCTACGCTAAAATAATTCTCTCGTTAGATAATATGAAAACTTGTTATGAATATATTCAAAAATAATTTATTATCATTTGGAGAAATCTAAATAAAAGAAAGTGAAGAAAACCTAGACTATATCTTTTGTAGTGGCCAGAAAAAAAAACAATTCTCAACTTTCGATGACTCTATTGGACGTGTTGAGAATTGCTACTATCAAATGTTTTAGGGAAACACTTTTAGGGAAACAATTTTATTGAATTATTAGCCCACGTTTTCATTCGCACCAAAAATATGCCCTAACGGAATAGTAAAATTGAAATGTGATTGAAAATTGTAATGTATAAAATACATGTAATCAGAAATTGTTGGCAATGGTAATCATTTCAGTACTTGATGAATCGTTAAAAAAATGTGCGATGAACGAGTATACATATTTTGATACGTCATAAAAAAATGTATTCTTTAGCGGAAATCGGATAAGGAACGTTTTCAAATGACTAATTTCCTGCTTTAGGGAAATTGCTTGAAATCTTTCGAGATTATTTGCAAAAGGAATTCCATGGAAGAACGTTTCGTGGTTAAGGTGGTTATCCCATGTTTATTATAGATGACGTTAAATTTTTCAAACAAATCATTCACAATGCATATCGCAATACAATGTTCTCTTCCATTCACAAGATGTTATTCTTAGATTGCTATTAAATCAATATTTTAAAAATTTCAAACTCCATATTCCCTAAAAACCATGACATTGTGGCGTAAACTGTAATCGTTTATTATCCTAATCAAGATGGAAATATTTTATCCTTGTCGATAAAAATTTGCTACTGGATTTCAGAATCAAAAACAGAAGGAAGGACATGTACCAGTGTTCCGTTACTTTTTTCATTGTCATCACCGTAATTGATGTGAAAACGTAGGCGAAAGTAAACAATGCGTACAGACAAAAACTTTGCGTCATTTGGAAAAACAATCGGTGCATTTGCAATTCGATGAGAATTATATACTGATACTGCCACAAAAAGACCACCTGGAATTTGGCACTAAATATTACTGACACAAATTCGATGACAATTAGAAACTTCTTATCGTCGGAAAATATGATGAAATTTTAAACCAGTATTCTGCATTCGATCTCTCTAGTTATGTATATTTTATTGGTCCAGTTTACTACATCAAGATGGTGGTGTTAGGAATAAAATTTTATCGTATTTGGAAAGAAATCTGCATCAGTCTTACATAAAATATGCAATCCATATTTCACATCCGATCTCTAACTAATTACCATTGTAACATTCCCATCACCGTATTCACGTCAAAAATACTCAATTAAAACAACACACTTTTGAAAACTTCAAACTTTTCATGACTGTACTCCATTCTGAAATCAAATCAGTATCTCGTTAAGGCCAACTGAACTGGTGATATGGTACTAGTCACTCATGGACCGAAGGTAAAATTTTAGACTAAATCTGCTGGATAAATTAGAATCTGGACAGTTTTGCAATAATGTAAAATACTATTAATAGCCCATTCGAACCACGATAAAGGAGCTCATGAAAACAGGCGACAGGCATAAAAGAAGATAAAATCTATGTGGAACCTACAACTTTACAATTTCAACTTTCCCACGATAGGTAGGTTTTCAGAATAATTTCCGACGAAGACGCTCAGAAAGCAATATCTCTGAAATTGAGCGGTTTAATTCATAGCCATTATTTAGTATAAATCTTAGTTAATTCGAACGCCGAGTACCACCTCGCCGAACATGCGTGTAGCAATCTTTTTCAATATTTATTTTAAATGTATTAATTTTAGATAATGAGTTACAGGTAAAGGTTGCCGTAAAATTCCTTCAATCGGTTGAATTATATGAGTTTTCCTGTTACCCACATTTTAGTAACACTTATAATTGCGATATCAGGTGTACATCAACATCTATCCATACCATATTCCGCAAACCGTCATTAAGAAGCGTGGCGGGGCATGTTAGGACACCACCCGTAAAACAGAATGCAACCACATGCAAAATAAACAAAATCATACCAATTGGCACCCGACCGAACGAACGTAGTCATGGTGTAGCGGTGGATTGCATGGTGTTATGTGAATATGCGCACATAATTTCTAAATGAGGACCACGAAGTGAAGAAAGTCGATGTTCATATCACCTCCCCATCGCGTTTCCCGTGTAACCCTTGCGGTAAGTAAATCGTAATTACGTATTCTCTTTAGCAAATACCTTTGAGAGGGATCATTTCGACTGAGTTGAGCCTTTAGTGTACCGACTTGGGAATCCGGGTTTTGAGTCTTGGAGGTGTCTCTGGAGATTTCTCTTGCCAAATTACACAAAAGGGGCAATTGTTTCCAATTCCCGCAAAGATCTGCATTTCAGATATTTGCGGGGAATCGTAGGTTGGGCAGGGAAAGGGAATAACTTCCTAATCTGAAAGCATCAATTCCCCACGGCAGCTAATGTGATGTGAATTCCACTCATCATTAACTAAGCTTCCTGCTGGTACAATGCGCACGTACATTCAGCCAAATCGACAAAGAATACAACATTGTTGACAGGGTAAAGTCAGCATTATGTCTCTGGAAACTGATTTATCTTATGCCGATGTGTTGGAAGAAGAAAATTACATTAGAGGATTCGAATTGATTCTGATGCTGCATGCCTTTTGATGAATAACCCTGCCACAAACCCTAACGCTGGCTTGCAGGGTACCATTTTGAAGAAAAAGGATTAGAATTCATGGCGCCTCCTCCTTTGATGAAATAATGTTGTAAGGATTCCTAACACCCCCCTCATCACTCGACCGGTCGGTAGAATCCTTTAATAAGCGGCCACCGATTCGGCGAAACAATCCTTACCCGACCTTCATGAAAAGGAAGTACAAATCCCTTTATAAACGAGTGTCCGACTGGCAAAGGTTACTAGTTCTCTCGAACTGTAAACCTGCCTAGCTCGGGTTACCGTTCCTCGGTCCCACCCACTTGCCGGGGCACCAATCCTGGTTCGCACCCGCTATTTCGGGTCGCCATATCTCCCCACCTTATGAACTCGATCACTTAGCAGAGTAGGATATTACTGTTAGTTTTATACCCCACTTATTTTCGTCAAATTCGTACTTGTCAATAATCGAGATCAGCTAAGTCACTACGTGGGAGGGAATGCGAGCAAATGCCGTGTTGCACCAAGCACACTATCTCTCGCTCTCTCTCCACGGCGGCTGGCGCGTCTGCTCGCGAGAGCAAGAGAAGAGAGCGGCAAATTGAGAGAGAGGGAGAGAATACGTATGTATATCTCGTGAACGGAGCGCGCTCGACATCGAGCCCCTTACGCGGCGCCGCAGTCTCGCACGAGCAAACCGAGAGCTCGCTGGGTGAATGCGTGGGAGGAGGAAATAAGGGGAGCAGGAGGAGGGAATAAGGAAAAACCATCGCGCGGCCCATAACAACGGCGCTCGGCCGAGTCTGCTCGATGACGCACGAGCCAAGCCGAACGAGCAGTGGTCGCCGTCTGCCTGGGAGGCGACGCGACGTGGAGAGGACGCCCCGGCGACCCGGAGTCTCCTCGCTGGCGAGCGGGACGGACGCCTTAAGGTGCGAGTGGTGAGAGATATCGGGTTTTGCGACGCACCCATGCCTTCTTACTGTCATCGAGAACATAGAGGGGAGTAAAAATAATTTGCATCGGCCGAAAAGAGAGACTGGAGAAGGAAGAGGAAAGAACCATCCAAATAGCAGCCACCAACAGCCTCGACCATGGCGGGGAGGTGGAACGACAAGGCCAACCTCAAGTTCATCAGTCTCTACGAGAAGAATCTTTGCCTGTGGAAGACGGACAGTCCAGCCTACAAGAACAGGGACGTGAGGGAGAGGGCTATCAACAGGATGGTGGTTTCCATGGCGATCCCTGACTTTCGAAACCTGGAGTGCAAGAACAAGATAAAGAACGTGCGGTCCCACTATATCCAGGAGCTGAAAAAGATTGAGAAGTCGAGGGGGCAGAGCCCGAAAGGGCTACCCACTTACGAGCCCAAGCTTGCTTGGTTCGCTCCCTTGGACAACTTCCTGAGGCCCCACATTCTTGCCCTAAGGAAAGCGGTAAGTGTATTTCGACGAGATCTCATCGTTATGAATTACTGATCGAGGGGTGTCGCCACCGACGTGCGATAAAAAAGGTCCCATTCGACATCATGGGTCCCATTCGACAATAATAATGCGATTAGACACTAGTTTTCAATTAAGCGTTCAGTGAAATGTGAAATTAATCGTGGTTTCGTCTCATGAATGGCATACTGTTATTTCGGCTGATCAAAAATTGCGATATTCTTTATCGAAGTCAATCAAGTGACAATTATAATAATATCTACATCGTAATGAGTACAAGATAATGAAATTTGCAACCAGGATTTATTTTTATTTATTTATTTTAGCACCCTTAAAGTGACCGCTAGTGTGTGTGGTAGGGGGTGAATACATACCAGACTAATTTTTACCCGAATATGACCCTACCGCGGTCGGACAATGTTTTTCTGATCCCTTTTCGTTCGTGGAAAATACGACTAGACTTAATCTCTCTAATTTTATTGACATGATCTCTCCTACCGTAGTGCAATTGGGGCAATAATACATTTTCAACATGACTGCCAAAGAGACGCCCTTCCAACTTATGCAAGAACATTGATCTCTCCCGAAGTAAGAATACCATGAACAAAAAGCTTAAGTTGTGTCTCGCAGGAACAATCTTTTCGGAAACCGTACTAATTTTTCATTAATAATTCCTGATTTTCGAAGGTTCTCGCGATTCACCTATCAACTATATGTTCGATAACCTTGCACGAAATGGATGTGAGAGAAATAGATCTGTAATTGGTTGGTTACTCCTCGTCTCCTGTTTTTAAATATTTTCCTTACGTTAGCCGTTTTCCAATCACTGGTAAGCTTGTGATCTACAAGCGATTTCTCAAATATGATTGCTAGATACAGTGCAATTACACGTTACAGACGTTAGATCCTTAAATATACGAGCGGGTTTTTCATCAGGTCCGGAGGATTTATTAGGTTTAATATTTTTCAGCAATCGCTCTCTTCCATTACATGAGATTTCAACTATGGGCATCAGTTGGCCCGCACGATTTGGTAAGCTATCGGAATACGCTTTGAAAGTAGTATATACCCGAATGCAGCTGACATTTTTCGGCGAAGGACCAAAGCACTGCAGTCGACGGTTTCTTATGTAAAAAGCTCTTTATATTCAAATTTTATCCTGAAGACGATGAGCTAATCGTTCATCGAAACGTCTGTGGAGTGTAACCACTTGATCCTGTGGAAAACCCAAGAAGATTTCACTCAATTCTATATTGAAATTTTTATATTTGCACATGCATGGCCGGTGCCCTACAACCCCCGACCCCGGGGTAATTGTGTAGATGTCTGTATCCGTCCAAACGATTGCGGATTCGGATCTCTGAAATATCTGATTGCTCTTCGAATGCTACAGCCGGAATTCTCCTTCTTCTTGCAGGGCGTCGCCAACCAGAGGAACTCGCAGGTCGGCGGCGACGGAGAGGAAGAGTTGCTCACGCCGCCGAACGATGCGACAACATCTTGGCCCGACTCGTCTCCTGAAGACACCGACCAGTTGCACCCCACCATCGACGATCCCCCTGCCGCAAAAATGACCTCCAACTCGACCCGCTTCGTCTTTGCGGAGGGGGAGAGGCAGCCGGAGACCGACCGGAAGCCGAGTCAGATGATGAGCCTGGCCGGAGGAGCCCAGGAGGTTACCAGTCACCCAGGACCGGACCTGATAATTGAGGGTCAGACGGTGAACGTGACCGCGGGACAGAAGGACTCTGAGTTCGAAGCGTTTGGCCGGAGCATAGCGGCCCAGTTGAAGAACATGCCCTTTTCAGTGGCGCTCCAACTGCAGCTGAAGATCCAGACGCTCGTCACCGAGGAGAGGTTGAGGATGCTTAGAGGTTCACCGGACTGAGACGGCGGATTCGAGGAAACGTCGCTTGGGTGACCGGAAACTAACACAAACGCACGCGCGCTTTCACGTCAAGAACTAATTATTTGTTAGGAATAATTTGTTTCTTGTTGGATAATTTCTCTGGGAGAGTTGCAACAATGTTTCACCACAGCAATATGTTTCTGAAATCAAGTTAAGGCCTCGATTCTGTAGCTTTCGACCTATTGTCGTCGATCTAATTAAGGCCATAGTTGCCATGTTTCTACTGAACTCATTAGTGTACGCCGTTGCTACGTTTCCATCCGGACTTGCGAGACGTTTCGGTTCCGCCAATCGGACCGAGGAAGTAATTCCATAATTTTTTAATGCTGTGGCGTCGATGTAAACCGAGTCCATCATTCCTCGAAATGCAAAGAACTCACTATTCACTTCAGCTATATTAAATGTGAACTTTTTTGATGACAAAAACCACATTTTTCAATCGAAACTTCGAGGGAATCGAGGAGTTCATAAAATCAAGGTCCAAGATGTGGAATGTCTAAAGTGCAGCAGAGCTAAGGAGGTGCAGAGGAGCTAAGACAAGAGGTGAGATGGGTGGTGTGGAAAGTATTGAACAGAATAATACCGCCAGCTTTTACCAAAGGCCAATGTGAATTTTTTATTGCATTTAAAGCAAAATAAAATGGATAAGATAATGTACGCAATAAAAGCATAGTCTTTTGACCTAAAAACGGAACGTCTCTCACTGAATTTCCAAAATTAAAAAAAAACCTGCCATACGATTATGTTGATCCTAATTTGATCCTCGGTCCATATTTTCCCTATTTTGAAGAACCCTGACTTTTTTTTAATACCAATACCATGGGTTAGTTGACCACTACCAATACCTTAGTTAGTATTTGAATATCATCCGACACAGTAAGCGTCACATCAGGTGTCCCTCAAAGAAGTGTTATCGGTCCGCTATTGTTCCTTTTATACATTGATGACATCGGGTGTTATATCTATGGCTATTACCATAGTCATTTTACGCATTGAAGGAAATTGAAGAAATCGTGGGGAAGACAACATAGTCGTAGGGATTAAGATCTTGCAAGCAAACATACGACATTAATATCCCTAAAATATTTCCGGAAGATAATGAAAGACGAAATTTTCTCTGGCCTTCGCGGCGTGATTCGCTATTACTACACCCACATCTACATGACACCCTGCAAGCCGCGAGGTCGAGGTCATCACCCGTAATTAAGGATAAAATCGCATGTAAAACCCACTACTTTATGCCAACCTACACACACACAAATTCGTATATATTCACATAAAATATTTTACAACTCACACCCTTATTAGGCTTTTTTCGCCTTTATTCGCTCTCTCCCTCACGTCAAAGCGTCTATCTCCCTCCCTCTCCTCGCCCACCCCCTCACCCACCTCCCACTGGGGCCTCCCGCAAAGTCTTTCCGTCGAAGGATGCGACTACACCCATTTATATCCATCACCTGCCTCGTTCTCTCTAGCACTCGTCTCGTACATCGGGGTAGGAAAGGGAATGACTATATGACTAATTCCACGCGCTCACAATCCTTCACTTCTTGTCCCACCCACCCCCCTTCCCCTACAGCAACGGCACTACCACTGAAATGGAGACTTCTTACTCCTTTCCTGGGGTTGGGAGAGGGGAAGACTCCTGTCGCTCGTGTCACTGGGTCGACAGGCTAACTGACTCGTGTGTGTGCGAGCTTGTGACTGACTGATTAGTCCGCCCCATTCCCCGTCGCTTCCGCGATCGCATCGCTCAACGGAATCGCCCCATACCGGCCCGCGACGAGGGGAGATGGACGCCTTCCTGTGGCGGGCGCCTTATATGCGCTCACACACAAATACTTGAACGCGCCATACATACGGAGAGGGCGCTTCAGATTCTTCCTTCGCATTCAGATCTGACGGAACTGGGGTTAGTGAGAATGCTTTGAGGAACTACATATCAGAAGAGAGAGCTATGATACGTAAGGATAAGGAAATGCAGCGCCATGATATACAGGAATAAAAGCAAGAGTAACAATGGGGAAAATGAAATATAGATAGGATACATATTTAGATTTTATGATATTTCAGTACTCTGCAAGCCACCGCTAGGATGTGTGGCAGGGGGTGAAGACTAACCAGACTAATTTTGACCCAAATATGACTCTACCATGGTCGGACAATGTTATTCTGATCCCTTATCGTTAGAGGAAACAATGACATCTTAAATCTGTTCTATATTTAATCTCTCTCATTTTATTGGATTAATAAAATCAAGCATCAGAAGACAAATCAAACCTTTCTTGGGGGCATGGAATTCAGAAAGAATATGCAGGCGAAACCTAAGGAATTTGTAATTAGATGATTTGCAGAAAAATGTCATGGCAAAGTGGGATATGTTAATAAGAAACAATTAAGTCACATTCATCTAAATCTACATAATACCCCGCAAACCGCCGCCAGGGCGTGTGGCGGTGGTGTGACCACCCGTAAAAAGGAAACGTATTCATTAGATAGATGTCTACGCAGGGTTTGATCCTATCCTCGCTTGTAATTCGATTTTTTTATTATCTTATTTTATTCTATGATTTCGATTTTTTACCATTATGATTCCTGATTGACCGAGAAAAGAACGAATATTTATACACGTATATATATGTACTACCCTCTGTTCCCGCTTTGAAAGGAAGTCTTCAACCCAATTTATTGCCCCCTTGTGTATACCTGCGCCCTTTAATTTATGGATGAGTTTACCAAGCGGAACCTTATCAAATGCCTTTTGAAAATCTAAAAAGATCGCATCCACTTGCCTACCACTTTCACCCAATAAAAGTAAGTCATGTGTGAACAATCCTAATTGGGTCTCGCATGAGCGGGTTTTTCTGAATCCGTGTTGATTGTCACTTAAAAAGTTAATGTTATCAAGATGTCTCATTATGGAACTGACAATTATGTGCTCTAAAATTTTGCAACATATAGTAGTGAGAGAAATGGGTCTGTAATTGCTGGGGTCCTCCCTGTCACCACTTTTAAAAATTGGCGTTATTTGCGTGGTTTTCCAATTCTTAGGGACTTTGCACTCAGTGAGTGATTTGTTAAATATAAATTCGAGGTACGGGGCGATGTTAGGAGCTAAGTGTTTTAGCACCCTAGCTGGTATGTTTTCGGGACCCGGGGATTTGTTTGGTTTAATGTCTTTGAGCAAATTGAAATTTCCTTGCTCGTCCGCTGTTATTTTTGCCATGGGTTCAGTATAAATTGTTTCTTGGAGATACGCGGTGGCTACATCGTTCGTGAAGACGCTTTGGAAGAATTCGTTTAGAATGTTGGCTTTACCCTCACTGTCAGTATGAATGATATTGTTGCAGTCCCTTAAGCAAGCCACGGTTTGTTGACCCCCATTTACTTCCCTAACATATGACCAGAAAGCTTTGGGGTCAGTGTTCAAATACTCGCAGAATACTTTACGTTTAAAGTCTTGCAAAGCGCTACGTAATTGTGTTTTAGTTTCAATTTTAGAGGATCTATACTTGTCCAAAAGCTGTTTATTGTCCAAGGGTGATGAGTTCAGACCTGCTTTCATTACCCTAGAGTGTAACATTCTCTGCTTTCGAAGGGCTTTTTTAACGCCTTTGTTGTACCACCTGGGGTCGCGATTTTCTTTAACGTATTTTACAGGGATGAAATCTGTTATTCCTTTTTGCATAATTTGGACAAACTGTGTCCAAGTTTCTTCCACGGTGGCAAGACTTAAGCGCGTTTTGAAATCGTGTAGTGAAGAGTTTAAATGGCTGGCAAAAGTTTCAAAATCTGCTTTGTGATAATTATAAATTTTTCTTTTTGGCTTAACATTCTTTTTTATTTCTACGTTCAAGTTGATAATGACTGATTTATGGTCACTCATACCCTCATCGGTTGATACACTATTAATGCGTTCCGGTGTGTTCGTAAGAAATAAGTCCAATATGTTCTTTCCACGGGTGGGAGTGCGTACTGCTTGATGGAGCGAGTTTCTTTGAACCAATTTTATTAAGAAATTGCAAGATTCGCGATCACGGGTCCGAGATTTAACGTTATTGCTGTCCCAGTCGGTACCAGGGAGGTTAAAGTCACCACCAATTATATTGATGCATTTATTATTTTTGCGTGTAAATTTATTTATTTGTTCATTGAGGGTATTAAGTGTTTGAAAATCTGAGTCTGGGGGTCTATAGAAAGAGCATAAATTAATGTTGGGTTGATTGGATCGCAGTATGGTGCACCAAACACTTTCTATGTTATTATTTTCAAATGCAAGTTGTCTGCTTTCAAGATTACTTTTCACAGCCACGAAATGACCCGAATGACATTGGATTATGTGCTCGAGATCCGCTATTTTATTTTTGAGGCTTCTGCAATTTAATACAAGTATATTTAGATTGTTTTTCTCTTGAATAACGCCCTTGTTTGTGTCTGACCGTAATTTACCACACGTTTGTGGAGAAGTGCATTTTAAATGTCTTTCTACGTCAATACCAGGGTTGTCGGTTACTTTAACATGTCGGTTGTATGTTGTATTAAAACAATTTTGTGTTTGTTCTGGTATTTTTGGGATCTGTGAGGCGTAACCTGATCTCAAGTGACAAAAAGCGCTGGATTCTACTTTATTTATCCCAATATTCGACCTGCGCTCTTGCCTTCCAACTATGCTTAACCCTAGAAACGTGTTCGTGTAACCTACGCGCTACACACTGTGATGCCACGGCAGTATAATGGACCCCGGAGCGATTTAGGGGTACCCGACACGATGAGAGGACAGGCCTCACAGGTACTTAGGTACATCAGACGACAAAGATAAAATAAGGGAGATAGATTCCAATACAGATAGATACAAATAATCATTCTTTGGCATAGCAATCAGAAATCATAATAGTAAGAAACCGAAGTCAATTTAGAAATAGTAAAAACATTTAATTTACAAGTCGGAACAAAATTAAAAATCACAAAGATAGGTGAATGTGTATGCTTGTTGATAGTTTGTGTGTTTACATGTAGGTGGGCATTAAGTAAATGTAGATATGACGTATGCCATACACTGAATGGCCGTGGATCAATAGAAAGTATAATATAATATAAATATAATAAGAAATGATATTCCCCTCCTTTATTTCCAGTTCTGCATGTTCTGTCTTGGCATGGTGGTGGTCTTTCGCATGGTTGTGGTTCATTTTTATTCCTTCCTATATAATATACCCGAGAACCCAGTAGAGGGAAATTTAACACTCGTTTAAGATCTAGTTTTTTTGTAGATGCATATAACACAAATAAGTTACACAACATTTATTTTTAACTGCAAGCTAAATTTGCGTACATGTGTAGAAGTTAAAAAACTATTAGAGAAGTATGACAAAGGAAACAAAATCCGACCGATCGATTTGAGGGGCCACGCTTTCCAGTTTTTTGAGGCATGACTCATGCTAAGGCGAACTCGAGGGTTTTTTATTTTCGTTTTCAGCCCTCACGCTCCTAGATGCGGGCCCAACGGTAAGCTTATCGATCCCCATCAAATCGTCATCCCCTCATCCTCATTTTCCCACGCGAACTCCCTCTGACAAAGGAGTTTCCTCCAAGGGTTGACTCAACGGCTGACCGGAGGGCGATCCACAGTGCCCTTGATGCGTCACTGTGTATCCCGGATACCTCTTCTGGTTGATGCCCTGGCACCGCAAAACGTGAATCACGTTTAAAGGCGATGCGTTGACGGCCGCAACACTCCTTTTCCGTTTTCAAAAATATGAAATAAGTGGATTTTCGTATTTTTCCAATCCGAGGGCAACTGAATCTACATCAACAAATAATTCACTCAAAAACGATGAAGACGAAATTCTAATCAGCGGTTCAGAAAAGGACATAATATTTATTTAAACTAATAAATAACCAATAAAGTTTTTCACCAATTTCTCAACGGATGCCTCCGATTGCTTGCTTCATAATTCACCGCAACCGATGCCAAAAATCGGTATGTCAAATACTGGAATAGAAGTTTTGCTGAAAAATATTAACCATAACAAATCCTCCAGGCTCGATCAAATGCTAGATCATATCTTAGGAATTAGCGTCGGAAATTCTGAATTACTTATATAGAAAATTATGACTAAGAAGCGCCAAATGAGTCATCAGGTTCTCAGCAACTGAAAAACGACTAATGCATCACCTACAGATACCTGTATATTAAAAACCAAGACAGTGAGAAACCGAGTAATTACCGAGGTCATCTACATCATCAATATCTACATAATGACCCCAAGGCGCCTATATATATATTCATTCAAACAGAAAAAGGTATAAGGAAAGGGGATAGGAAAACACATAAAAGGCCTTGTTCCTATCCTTTATAATATCGTATGAATGCTTTTCTACTATCCTTTCCCTTCTTGTGTCCCGTCTATTTCTCCTTTGGTGGGTGAAACGGCTCCATAACGCCATCTCTCAGGCAACATCTATCGGAGCACTTTGGCGCTTTATAACATCGCAGATCTCAAGTAAAATCAGGTTTCCTTATTAGCTCAAGAGATAGAGCATCCGCCCGGAAAGTGGAAGGTCCGTGGTTCAAATCCCGGATAAGGAAATATTTTTACTTTCGTGATCTACTCAAAAACCACCTTCCCCACATGTCCTGTGTTCGCCTTTTATGTGTTTTCCTATCCCCTTTCCTTATACCTATTTCTGTTTGAATCTTGATTATATTGATTTATATTGAATATATATATATAATATATATATAATATATATATATAATAAATATAATATATATAATATATATATATAATAAATATAATATATATAATATATATATATATATATATATGTATATGTATTATCAACTAACAAACTGTTGCATCTAAGGATGTTGTAAAAAATTAATCCAATAACGTGCAGGCTAGAATTTGACAAGTAAGAAGGCAAAATTCCACTACCACATGTACATGCAACATACAACCGTCTCCTCACCCAAAGACACCGGTAGGGAATGTGACCCAACGCTGCAGGTAGCGGGAGGGTCCCCCTACAGAGAGAGACGAGGGATGGGGAAACTTAAAAGCTGACAAAGCTGTTCAAGCAATACTGTAAAGAGCACTACATTATTTAATTAGTTTCTAGTGTGGGAAAGGTTTTGACAATAAAGCACACGAAGTCAGTGAAAGTGCAAGCAATTGAGTAGAACTTATTATTCCCTAGACGCTTAGGATGGTAAGTGGAATTTTCACTATCTATAACCCTACCGTTGCTATCCCGTATCGTTTGTGGGAAGAAGGAGTCCTTGAGTCTGCTGGTTTTGTCGTCTATTTCCCGAATTTTATACACATAATCCAAGCGACCAATGTACATCTACATAAAAATGCATGTTTGTTAGAGGGCGAATATTTTGCGAGACCCTTGCACTGAAACATGTGGATCGGAATTTATTTAGTAAGTTTAACCTAGCATTGAGTCGTCTCTCTTCAAATGATTCCCACCACAATTCCACAAGAATTTCAGTGACGCTTGTAGTTTTATTGTAAAAGGTTTTTAACGAAACGGGCTGCCCGGCGTTGGACCTTCTCAATTTCCCAAATGAGGCCTTTTGCTCTCGGATCCCATACGCCACATGCATATTCTAAATGAGGCCTTACAAGAGCGTGGTAACAACGTTCCTTGACCTTGGAGTCACTTCTGTCGACAATGCGTCTAATAAATTTTTTATATGCTTTTTTATGCTTTATATGCTTCTTTATATGCCAATTTTTTATATGCTTTCCCGCAGACTTTACGCATGTGGGTCCCCCAAGTTAAGTCTTTGGTGAATATAACACCTAGGTATTTTACCGTATCAACTACTTCAAGGTAAATTCCAGCTAATTTGTAAACAAATCCCGGTGATATTTTAAATAAATTTACCACTGAACATTTATTTAATTTTAATGAAAATCTTAATTTTGAAAATTCTAAACAGAGCAGCCTTTTTCAACTAGAGAGGGAATTTTTCCTTTTCTTTGTGCGTGGAGCTTAAAGCAACTGCCCATACGGGTGTGTTAATTTCTTTATTGTGACGGCCCTCTATCTAGCGAAAATATATTTAAGCACGTCTAATAAAGTTAAACACGTTCAAAGGCGGTTGAGATAAAAGAATACCCACCTACGGACGTTAAAATATATATACATGCCGCGAGGCAGGTGACTTACATTACCATAATTTACGAATACTAAGCGTGGAACAAATCAGATTTTTCATGCTTAAGGAAATTGAGGGTTTTTGCATTGATTCTACGTCACACTATTCCTGCTGTCACTTTTCGTGCGACAAGAGGAGAGGAACGTGATCAAATGGGTTTTTCTTTGGCAATCGAAACTTAAAAACACACGAAAATGTTTACCCCATTTGCGATCCGTTAACACTTATCAACGAAGCTATACCGCTTTCAAATCTCCTCCCCGGCACATTAACTATTTGATTTCCACAAGATATGTCACAATTTATAGCTTATCGTGAAAGCCAGGATTCGGGCGTATAACAGGGGGTGAGTGTTTTCTTTCTAAATTACGGGTGGTGCCCTAACACCCCCCGCCACACGCCTTTGCGGCGGCTTGCGGGGTATTATGTAGATGTAGATGAGCCTGGTTCTGCAGCCACTTTCCCTGATAACCGTGTCATCATTTATAATTGTAATGCGGCGCTCGGAAGCGATTCAATATGTGCTATTTCTAAAAATAAAGAGAACGATTAAATCGCGTGCAAAGCAGAGGAGTTAGATCAGTTAAACGTTTTTTATGATAAACTTAGAAGCTTATCAAGATTATTATTAGAAGAACTGGGTAGGAAATCACTCACGTACCGAAGATTTAATTGCAGATTTAACCTCTTGCATAAATTGGAAGCAGGTCTCTTTGGCGATGATGTTGAAAAATTAGTCCCATCGCACTCAAGTAGGAGAATCATGAAAATATGATCAGATACAATAAGTGCAGAACGGATAGTTTATTGGATACCATTTTTCTTACGAACGATTCAACTGCGAGAAACCGCGCTAGGGCGGAAATACGACTTCTCCATAAAAGAAGGTCTCCAATTTCTTTTACTTAGAAAAAAATGTTTATTGGCAATTAAGTCTACATCGATGGGAAGACTAGATCTTCAGCTATTTTTCAACAAAATTTTAGCTGTAATCTATGCATATTTGCAGGCGCTGTGGCATTTTTCGTATACCCTAGTCATAGAACTCTCCGCGTAGACATAGAACCGCGTTGCGCTGATAGCGCTCGACCTAGTCTTTCCACCAAGTATTTTACTTTTTTCATTCTAAGCAGCGTAGTATTATGTCATCATTTCATCTAATCTAAGTTTATTGTCCTTCTTATTATTAAGATCTTCTCTTCTATGCTTAGGGCAGTAAACCTTACTTAGATACCGTAGTGCATGTACCTGTAGCTATCATTGTCTACATCATATGAATTATTTTACATATGTAATGTAAATAACAATTCTCAAAAATTTATTTTTGATTTCAATTAAATTAAAGCATTGCGCCAGATTAAATCATAGAGCCAGCAGGTTTAAAACGCCATTTTTCCCACTGTCAAGTAGTGGCTGGAATAATATAGTATATATTTAGGAAGGCTTTCAGAAAATAATTTTATTTTATCTTGTATCAATGTTACATTGCATTGAAATTGTCATGTGCAACACTTGTTTATTGCATCTAGATCATCTACATATACATAATACCCCGCAAGCCGTCGCAAGGGCCTGTGGCAGGGGGTGTTAGGTCACCACCAGTAAAAAGGAAGGAAGCCGCGTTCATAATCACCACATATATACAAAACTATACCCACAGTGGCGTAAAATTGTAAAAAAAGTGGTGATATCTCTATTAGTATTTCGTTTTGCATACGTATTGGAGTATTTTGAACTTAGATACAGTACATGTACATCTAAATCTAGATTCAGAAATAACATATTTCCCCTGCCCGCGTTCGTTTCTCGTTGTAAAGTTTTATTCAGTTATTGTATATCATTTCCTCTTTCATGTTTTTGTTATGTTTTTACTGAAAATTAGCGCCACTGCTTTGTGAGTAATGTTTTAAATAAATAAATTAATAAATATCTATGTACTATATGACCTTTAATTTTTTTATGCTGAATACCTGGTGTAGAATCGCTCATCCTTTGCCACACATGACAGCGGTGACTATTGGTGGATAATGTGTGAATGTAGACGAACGATCTTTATACAGATTCCGCATTAATGATGCACAACTCAAGCTGCCCACTCATCAAAACTCAGGTCGATACACGACAATAGAATACATATATATGTCCCCTCCTGACTCCGAATTAAATCTACACGTAACGCCAATGAATTAGGTCAAGAATTCCTTAGGCAAATCGCCTAGAAAGCTTCGTCCCCAGAGATGTGCTTCTCAGTGCATACGTATACGGCGAGCATTGGCTAGGAATATAAGTCCACTGGTGGTTAATTCACTGGAGTCCAAATTCACGACCATGGAAATAGGTGAACAGAGAGAGAGGTTATTTTTATGTAAATATATACTACACAGTGAAATCCAATTCAGTCGGATCTCCAGACTGATAAAAAAAGTCGATCATGACATAAACGATGGGAGGTATTTTCTCAATGATGCTTGTACGCTCTTAAATCATGGGAAATGATATGGGAAACAGGAATTCATCTACATCTACATAATATCCCGCAAGCCGTCGCAAGGGCGTGTGGCGGGGGGTGTTAGGTCACCACCCAAAAAAGGGAAAAATAAATACCGCATTCAAAACCAACACACACATGCAAACCCCAATCCACAGCAGTGCACACATTCATAGAAACATCCCATCATTCGACGCGCATGCAAACACACATCCACCTACCTTCACTCCACAAGCATGCAGGTACATACCCTTAACTACAACAAATAATTGTACCCCAGGACGCAGCAAGAAATTTATCAGGAACGTGCAAGCTAGTTTTTAGTAAGTAGCTAGGCGAAATACCACCCCCACAAGAACGCTCTACATAAAAAGAATTCCCGCATAAAAACAATGGCATAAAGGACAAACCAAGTACTTAAGACAAATAAATTAATTATGAACTTGAAATGTTAAATAAGTACTAATAATTCGTGAGCAAAGCTGACAGAGAGGGAATAATTTTGGCTCCGCATTACGATGACTTGGGTTTAAATGGCTCTATGGTCTACCACCGATTTTCTTTGCGATCCGCGACAGCTCTCATAATTTGGTTGTAAATTATAATTTAAATGTCTCTTTCTTGGCTTATTCATGTCAATACATGAGCCATGAAATATCTTCAAAAATATAAGGAACGTATGCATTCACCAAAATCTTCCAAATGCGGTCTGGAACCTCGGACTATAAGTTGGGTGGCCACAGTATTGGCAAAGGTGGTGTATTGATGGAAATCATAAATGTTAGCCGACAACACCTGACTCCTGCCGGTCATAAAACGCCTCTGTCATACACTATTTTGGAGGTAAAGAAGGCAGATGTAGTGGTGAAGAACTACGGGGCTGGAATGAAATTGTTTTTTTATTGGCATCACCATCGCCTGAGATTTTCACTGCGCCGGAGATATTAATTATCGTCTCATTACTTAGCCAAGGTCTTCTCTGACCAGATGTTAGACAGAGGGTTAATCATCTTCGTTTTGCTGCAGTGGGAACTTCTTGCTTCTCTCGCAATGTCTCTGTCCTAGTCGGGGGTGAAGGATGGAGGGGAGGAAAGGAGTTCTGAAGAGAATGAGAGAAATAGTTAAAACATTTAATTTACAAGTCGAAACAATATCAATCATTGCAAAAACATCAGGTTCATGTGTAGGTGACTGTGTATGCTTGTTAGTAGATTTGTGTGTTTCCATGTATGTGGGTTATAAGGGTTTTTGCATGAATGTATACAATATTTTGTTTGTGGCTTTTGCATGCGGTTTTTTTCTTAATTACGGGTGGTACCCTAACACCCCCCGCCACACGCCCTTGCGGCGGTTTGCGGGGTATTGTATTGCGGGGTAGATGTATGGCCGCTTCCAATCTTAATTTACATTAATGACTGAAGCTCACACGATATTAGCTATCTCAGATTATTTTCTAACGACACGGTGGTATACAGGGAACTATCAGATTGCGAGCTACTCTTTAAGAGACTTAGACACAATATCGGATTTGTACAAGGAATAGTGGGGATTAGTGTTTAACGTAGGCAAAAGAGGAGTTTTAAAATTTTGGGACAAAGGAAGTGGCGAACAAGACATACCTCCTCTGTATGATCATTCCATCACCTTTGCATCTTTCCTGGTTTAATTAATATGCTACGCTAGTATGCTGATGTATCTTTTTAATAGTGAGCACAGATTATTTTCTTCTTGCTTCCTGATAATGCTTTCAACTACTTGTACAAAACCGGAATTTACCCTACCAATGTAAACTTTTGATATTCTTGTCTTCTTTTACATTCTTTTAGTCCAGTTAGTTTCGCACTTCATTTCATTATTGTAGAATTTTCTTACACGAAAAATAAATTCACAACCTCATAAGCAACATGGATATGTAGTTGAAATTCGTGTTAAATTTTAAACTAATCGTTTAGAAGTGATCACTGCGCCCCTTATAGTAGATAGTTTTAAGTTAAGTGGACGGAATTAATTAAAAAATAATATCAAGTATACAAGCCCTATTAATTTTGGACTTTATTAAATCCAATATATTCCGCCAGGGTGGAGGGGTCATGACTCTCATCCCAAGGTGGAGGGGTCATGGCCCTCCCTCCATTGGATCAGCCACTACATTGAGCACCCTCAGACTTGTTTTTCTTCCTGTTAACTCCGAGATCGATCATCGTTCGAGGCGAAGGCGAGCCCTTATTAGTATATTAATATGGTAATTAATCTTCCGTGAAATTTCTTCTCTCGAGTTTGGGATTTAGGACCTGATTCCCTTTTGCCTCGAAAGTGTAAACCCAAAACTCTCTTGGACTGTTTCTGGAGTTTTATCCTGGATTAACGGCCTTCTCACCCCTCCTCCCTCTCCCCTCCATCTGCCTTCGATTTAAGGTTGAGAACGGATGCTGCGCGGGCGAAGAAGCCTATGGAGACCCAAGAGAATCGATCCCTCAGGAATCCACCAGAGGGGCCCGCCCATCCGGGAATATAATAACGCCTCTTCTCAAGCAGGAAAGGAAGCATATTAGAAATTATGGATGATGAACGTCGCGACCCATTTGCATCCAACTGTGAAATTATGAGCCACACAGAGGAAAGCGGCAAAATGAACCATTTTGAACATATAGGGATAGCATTCTGAAATTATCTTTTTTCCCCACCGAGTTGATTAAAATCAATCGCTACGATTCAACAATTCTAAATTGCTGTTAATAAGCTAGATTTTTGAAACGAACCTTAGCTGCGTGTCTAGAAAATTAGAAGAAAAAGGCTGTGATTCATTCATTTAGCGAAGTTTATATTACAGATTAAATATGCTGCATGTAATAGAAACCAGGCATAGAGATTACGCTGAAAATATCTTATTAACCACATCGTACGAGAGATCATAAGAGCATAATTAGAGAGATCAAATGTAGAGCAGATAGTTTGAAGATATCAGTTTTCCCACGAACGATAAAGCATCAGAATGTATGATTTTGTTAGAAATTTACCAGGTTGTTATAAAAAAATTACGTTTTCCCTCTCTAGGAGAGCGAATGTAATTTTTTATCTATGCAGTGGAATATATTTTCATTATTTTATGTGATACTTATTTTATTATCTTTCTTGTTACCACTACCAGCTCATCTAGCGTGCGTAGATAAGTACATATATTACACTTGCATGCGGTAGTTTTAGTCACAATTATTTCCACTGTTTCAATTAGTTAACATATTTTTTAGCGACTAATAATTAAGAAACACATTTGCGTTACGTGACTGTCGTTTTATCACCCCTGCCAGTCACGCTGATCGTGGCTTGCGGTATACAATGTGGGTGTATACGCAGAAGACAAAATAAATATCGCAAAACATTTCGCAGTCACCAATGAATTAAAGGCGATGTCGGAATGCCGCGTCGATCGAGAGTGACGAGATGGAAAACAAATATGAAGGAGGAATGCACAGAAAACGATTTTCCTCCATTACAGTATCAGGGACTTTGATTTGCAGACGTTAAGTTTATGGCATTCACCGAACAGGTTCAATGCCCAACGCCATACTAACGATATCGCGCCGAGTTAATGACTTTTTGTTGCCTAAATTTCTTTTAAATTGATTTTAAAATGAAGACTGGTAGGTTTTCAGTGTTCGATGGGCAATTTATGGACTGCAATTGAACCGACATCAATTCTGCTCGGATTCAGATTGATTTTATGTTCCGCTTTCTAGACCAAGGCTCCTATCACGACCTATTGCATATATGATCGAGGTTAAAGGTTGAATTTTACCTAATAAATGCGAAATGCGATACTAAGTTGCCGCGACCACTAGGAGGGCGTGAAGGGTTTAATAATAATGAGGAAGTAAACAGGGAACCTTGTGAATAACTTCTCTTCGAGTTACGATTTGGCCTTTTGCAACGATGATCCTCTCTGGTAAATAACTATTTGTAAGAAAAAAAATATAGTAGTCATAAGAAAAGCTCTACTAAGTAATGGCTTCACCGAAGTAATCTGGTTAAGTGGAAAACTAAAACTATGATGCTATGCATCACAGAGTGGCACAATTGCAATATTAATATGTATATCGTTCCAAATGATGTTCAATTACTTCTTGCAGCTACCGTCCACAGAGTAGGTTCATTAAATGAAGAACTTATTTTGCTGTTGGAGATATACGAGTTAGTTATCATGAAAACGAATTTAATTGTAGAAAGAGGTTGGTGTGAACCTTGTCGAAATGTTTCCATCACATGGATAAATTCCCAAATTTCTTTCTGGAATCCATTTATTTTCTCTTAAATGTTATGTCAATTGGAGACACAGTTAAGGAAATACGTATACTTGATTCTGTGCAGACTTTTCAGGAACAGAAGGCAGACTCCTTTAACAGCAATAAAAACTAAGTAAATGAATGAAGCCTAACTTTGCAATTTTCACCGGACTGTTTATTTTTCAGGACTATGGTTTCGTCGCAATGCAACATCATCACCTGAAAGTCCAGTGGAAATTGCAAAGCTAGTCTTAATTCATTTACTATGAAAGACTTCCCCCAAGTAACGTCTGAGACAGTGTCTGATAATAACAAAAAAATGTTTGTACAGAAAGACCGTCAAGAATTTCGGAAGTAAAAAGTATATTCGGAAAGACATTCTTTTACCTTATTAAAATTATTGCCCTTTCGGCAATTGTGCACATACAAAGTACACGTATTTATAACATTTTCTCTTTTAGGTGGTTATGCAAAATCTTTTACTTCTGAGAGATATCCATAAAAATGAGAGAAAAAATTACTTCCAAACCAAAACTGCCATAACACGGAAGATAATTATTTACCTACGCGAGACAAATATTTCAAAGTTGTATCAGGGATACAATAACAGCCAACTTTTTTTAATCAACACAGTTCTCAACTTTGAAACCCATGAGTGGTTTTTCTCTCATTGATACAAAAAGTCATATTTGAAAGATTTGTATGAATTAATTACTGAAAAGTTTTTCTTTTGTTTTTTTTTGAATATTTTTTATGATGACGCTCAATAAATTAATTCAAAGTAGCCTTTATGCAGACATCTTTAACTTTCACAAGGTCACCTAAAGTTTTTAAGTATGCTTTCTACTTTAAATTGTGTAAATTATTCGCTAAAACAATATTGACATCATACTTAATTTAGTGTTAATGAATCAATGTCCCCCTTTCTGTTTAATAAATAGTATTCGTGTATGCACAGCGAAATAAAGGTAAAATATCCAGTTTGCAATGGAAAAATAATTTTCAACTTTTAACTGCCTGGAAAAAATATTTTAATCTGTTGAAAATACAGCTTAGTTTATGCTCGTATTGTAAACTTTAAAATGCAGTTTTCACAAAGCAGTTTAACTCTGAAATTGGTTGGCTTGAAATTAAATTTAATAGGACTTAATGATTATTCGCGCACGTGGACAACATTTCCATGCCCGTCGTGCTTCGTCGCATCCGTGAAGTTGGGTTCAATGGAAGAGGTACAACAATTATCTGTTTCCCTACGGTTTATTTCCTCATCTTCATTTACACTTATTCCAAGTGGAGCAGACTCATTTTGAATCTGCGTCCAACCTGCATGTAACAGCCACCGACGAAGGTGCGGCAAAGTGACTCAACTCAATTTCAGAAATCAATTCGTTCGATCGGCGTTATAAAAAGAAAGAGTTTTTGCACATCGGCGCGCGGTGCAGAATCCGACGTTGCCGTGGTAACATATTAAATTGCCATTGGAGCGACTTTCAAGAGTTGAAAAGATCCAGCGAATATGCGTAAATATGACACCGAATAGGACTTGCAAATTATTCGTCGTGAATATTAAATAAGTTTATATTTGCAATTAAATATTTTTATTCAGGCACCAAAATTTTAAAAATGTTCCACAATAGTGTAGAAAAAAATCATTTTAAGTCAGTCTGAAGTGAAATGAAATCATCGCGAGATGTAATTCTAAATTTCATGTCAAGCAGGGGCGATACCATAAAATTTAACACATTTCCTTCGTGGATTTTGAACAGGATAAAAAATATACCGCGATACAATTCTTTTGGCGCATGAGCTAAGATTGAGAGATAGAAAAATCCAATGATCGCACACAAAAATTATTTCGTGTTTCCCTCGGTAAAAAAAACTAAAAAAATGAAATTTATTCTAGGTCAATGAAAATGAAAAGCTAAATCCAAAAAAAGACCCCTTAAGCCGCTACCAGGACATGTGCCGATGAGTAAAATGACATCATTTTGACCGTAGATACGAATCGGCTATCTACTAAAGGTTACAGATCAAAGCAAAAAATAATAACATCCATCATGGGTTTGGCAGGGTTTAACTATGGTTGAGAGTAGAGCTCACCTCACGCCAATTCATGCGGAGGCTTCTAACATTCACATATAACCCAAATAAAGAGATAGGCAGTCACCCGTCCCTCCCCTGTGCCACCAATCTGTTTCCCAGAAAGATCGCACAATATGAGTGAAGTCGTGAGGGCCCATATTGACCTGGATTTGATCTTGAACCCTCCGGGCTTTACCCGAGTGCTCTGCCCACCATGCTAATACGGCCGCCCGTTATCGCGAAAATAACACCCAATAATGAAATTGACGTCCGCCGTATTTGCGCCGAAGGCAACAATAAGGCGCGCTATGGTTTGCGCAAAAGGCGCTAAAGCGGCAACACCGCCTCGTGGCACCTCCGGACACGACACGGCGGGAGATGCATCCAGAAACCAACCTCCCAAGGTGCGCGCACTTGGGCGGTGACCGCGATGGAGGGAGTTGAGGGGCGCACACATAAAAAAAAGGAAGAGGAGGATATCGACTCTTCAATTCAAGCGGACGAAAGATGGGGTGGCGCTGCCCTCTCCTCCTCTCTCCTGTGTCTTTCTCTCCCTCTCTCTCACGCCCCTCCCTCCCTCTCTTCCGCCGCGACTGCGAGGAGAGAGTTTCCTTCTCTCTCTCTATCCGGGCGGATTCACTGCGGATTCGATTGAGGCAGGGCCTGCGTTTTCTGCCCGTTTGCTCCCCACCCCGCTCCACACTCCCACCCCCTCCTCCCCTTTCTTCGTCCTCGCAGACCAGAACTGAAAAGCGGAGGGGAGGGGAGATTGGAGGCAGGGTGGGGTGGTGGAGAGAGAGGGAGTGAGAAACCGCGCGACACGGGAGTGGGGGTGGATGGGCGGGCTCGCTTGCTCTCCTCACCCCCTACCTCCCCATCGCTTACCCTCGTCGATACACCGCCTCCTCCCGTCTCAACCCTCTCTCCCACCCTCTCCTCCATCCCCGCCTGATTAATTTCGCTCCCTCCCTACCCAGAACTGCCACGCCTGCCGAACTAGCATGCATACACGCCAGAGAGGGCTCGACTGTCGGTCTTCTAGCCTTCGATGTCCGAGGGGATGTCATCTCACCAACGTGGAAGCAACTTTATCATCACCTCTTCTGAGCCAAACCATTTTCTGCAAGGACCGGTTCATTGTACGAGATAACTGTCAGAAACTGTTATCAGTATTTGCATATTCCATGGGGCATGATAGTCCAGTGAGTAAAGCTAACCTATAGAGGACCGGGTTTGATCCCGGGTGGTGCTTATTGGCACTACCAGCTTCACCAGAGCAATGTGATTTCTCGGAAGCAGGATTTTATCGGGAAACCACAGGCGGCAGAGCAGAGAGCACTAACTGGCCCCACTCATTACCCATACGTGCATTTCACACTCTGTTTCACTCGCCGAGCTTTGGAGTCGATAGGTAAACATCGATATGTTAAGTCCGTGTTGACAAACTAATTGGGCTGACCAGTTCGCTACGCCATTCTCAGAACGGACTGATTTCAGGCCCCTCAGATATCGCTTGTTAAACGTAGTGCGTCTCTCATATTGACCAATTCACCAAGGTCTAGTAATCGAGTTAATTCAATTTTTCAAACCCTTGGTTCATTTTCGAGTTCAAGATTTTTTTATGATGCGTTTATTGTACGAGGGAAGAACAAGTACTCGAACCTGACTGTATTTTCGTCTATGTCTGTTTTTCATTCTATCCCAGTGGTCGAATCCATCAACAGAATTAGATGCCATAATAATTCTCTTAGGGCAGCAAAAAAAATCAGATCCCCCGATTCTTTGAAATTTGGGAGAGATGTTGAGGGTCGTGATAAAAGGGAGAATGTTGGGAAAGCGGGGAAGAGGAAGAAAACGAATGCTTGTACCACTCACTCCATGAATGCCCGCTGAAGATATCAATAAATGTGGAAATAAAATAATATAGGGGAAACAAAAGTTTAAGCTAGATGACTATCGCACAATGTGAAATAGTTGTGAGTGAGTCGTGATGTGCAAGACTACCAGAATACATGAAAGCGTAACTTTAAAAAAATGTGCTCTAATAATATGAATTTGTTTTTCTCGCGCACTATTCGCGACAATAACTCAAGAGGGAAACTAAGAAATGGGTAGGGATTGGCGAAAATAGTTCGAAGAATAACTAGGTACATGCCCCTCAACCCACTTCATGACCCCTTCGTCCTAACACCCCCCCCCCCCCCGACCCCGCCCTCTTGGGTCGGGCGGCGGGGTGTCCTGTTAATGAAACATCACGTTGTACATCAAAATTCATTTGTGAAATCTCCACCGTAAATAACTAGTGTGATACCTAATAATCAGTGATTGCGTTGCGTGTAAACCCACCCTTATTAATGGATTTCCTTATCTATCTTGTTTGTGTTGTCAGTGAATTATTTACCAACAGTATAAACATTGTAATGTGTACAACGGATCTAGTATAAATGCTGTCCAGTCGCCGCCCTACCACGTTCCCTTTCGATGAATCATGGAGTACCATGTCTATATGGAATTAGTGAAGTATATGTATAATGGCTGGTGACCTAACACCCTTTGCCACGGCTTACGAGGCTGCGACCTTGCGGTTTGCGTGTATGTGTTAAAATAGATATACATAAAAAGATTATTTACCGGTTTTCGTTGGTATAGAGCCGCAATTACGCTTCCTTAACAAGATTTAAATAGTTGAAAATAGGTGAAGCCCAACCTGGCGAAGGTGGAGATGCTATTAGTCACCCGAAATTTGAATCCGGTACCGCCAACTACAGAACGACCTACCACCTGGAACATGCTGTCCTGTGAATTTTAACTCACATTCTTCCGCCAAGAACTTAGCGATATTCACTTTCATATACGATCGTCGATGTAAATGAAATGTTAAATTTTTATGGCTATACTGCCGCGGTAATAATTATCGGATATATACAGTGATGTGCCGTATATCCAACATAAACGGCCATATCGTGTATATTAAGCAGTATCGAAAAAATAGTCAATATGGACTACCATTGACTAATCTGGTCTACATGACTACACGGTCAAAACTATTAGGGATAGCATCGTGCAGCCTTGCCTAACTGCCTGATTCTTCTCTGAAGAGGCCTGCTTTGCAGGCGAAACACCTGGTGTCAGGTTTTCTTAGGCACTTACCTACCCACAATTTTGGTTCTTTAATTTTGTTTGTGTGATTGATGGGTCCCTGCCGTAGAAGAATCCTTGTAAACCCTGTATGAGTGAGAGTGTGCGTACCACAAAGGTCGGATTCATCTGAGTGATTGAGTGATTGCGTTTTTACCGAAGTCCCTTATTTTCCGTGTTATTTATTCCGTGTTTAGTTATTTCTGTGTGATTGGCGGGTCCCTGGCCTAGGAGGAATCCTGGTGAACCCTGAACGTGTGAGTATTCGTGAATCACAAAGGTCCTTGTTTTCGAGCACACCTGAGTGATTGAGTGACTGTGTATTCACGTAAGTTGTTTTTGTTTCTTTACATCCTTTTATGATTTTCATTTATTTGTGTGATTGACGGGTCACTGACATAGGAGGGATCCTTGCAAACCCTGAGTGTGTGTGTGAATGTGATTCACGAGAGTGAAAGTTATTTTGTAACACACCCTAGTGATCGAGTGGTTGCAAGTTTGTTTTATTATTTTTATTTATTTTATTATTATTATTATTTTTTAATTATTCGTTTTGATTTTTGTGGGTGTGTGGTGTTTTTTTTAAATTTCATTATTATATTACTTTTTAAATTTATTACTTAGTGCCATTCAAGTTTACGGTCCCGGTATTTTTTGTTTACATCAACCATACTGTTTTAGCGGCAATATCGTCACAACGACAATAGTTATCAACCCTCTACAAATCAGTTCCTTGAAATAATCTGTATCGAACTGGTGGAATAGAAAAGAATAGTTCTATTTCTTTATCTATTAAATATTCATTTTTTTCATGCAAATAAAAATTGCCCACATGGTTTCAATATATCGTCACAACCCTACCTTGCAGGGCGTAGTATCTCCTCTACAAGCCACCACGATGGAGTATAGGAGGGGATATTTCATATGTCAAGTTTCCTACGGTCGTGATCTCCAAGTTATTCGTGGAAAAATGATTCCTTTTATAGCGTCTACTCCCTTTGACTTCTGGACTTCTCGTCGTGATTTCGCCTGTTAATGTAATAGAGGGGCTAAAGTACTTCTTCTATGCTGGCGTTTAACTCGAAAAACCTCCACTCCCAACTAAAGGCCCGTCGGCAGGGATCTGTTGTAAGAGAATTAGAGGGAGGAGGTGGGAGGAATGACGTCCGTCTGCCCACCAATTTAAAGGGGTCATGTAACTCGCGTTTCCAAACGCGAAATTAAATAAATTCATAAAATTTAGCTAGAATTAAGTATCGTCACGCGATAACAGTTATTTGATATCTAGTTATTTTTACTCACGACGCTTTGAAGTTGGATGAAAATAACACTCAGCTTCATGCGAGTTTTTGGATTCTAAAAAAGGCTTTCGACAAGGTGACCCACAAGATTCAAATTACATAGTTAAAAACTTTGGGATAGACCATAAATTAATACGCATGCTGGATCGGAGATTTCTTAAAAAGTAGTGCACGACGGATCGCTATTAATGATACGACTACTAGTACAGTTGATTAACTTAGGAGGTCCCACAAGTAAGCGTCATAGACCCGCTTTTATTCAGTATATAAAAAAAATGTGGGCCGCGGTAGTTGCTACTGACATCGCGGGACAAAAATGTGGGTCGCGGTAGAGCGTTGGGCTACTGACATCTACATCTACATAAATACCCTGCGAGCCACCAAAAAAGGTGTGTGGCAGGGGGGACCGGAGGGTCCCGGGGTTCGATTCCCGGGCAAGGCACTCTGGGCACCTGCAGCTCCACCCGAGCTAGGTGACTTTTTGGGTACCAGATTTTTCTGGGAAACCATAACCGGCACAGTGAAAGTAACTGGCCCCCCTACCCTGATGTGGGAATATTCACAGGTGCATGGGTAAGCTCTACCAACCTACTAAACCGACCTTCGGGTTGATTACTGTGTATGATTATTTTATATACAATATATAATGAATATAATAATACAATAATGATATTTGAATATCTTTGAAGTGGAACGCTCAGATGTGGAATTTTTAAAACAGAAATAAATTAAAGGACACTCACATATTTAGTTCACGTTTCGACGGCACGACTGTCGTCATCAGAATGGTGTTCTCGGGAAAGAGCGGAGAGAACATGTGCGGGGGATGGGTGAGGGGAGGAGAGGCAAGGGACCAATAGGAAACGGACAAGGGAGTGGGAGTTCATATGTAGGCAGCTATTGGATGCATTTAGTGGGCTTGGTTCAGTCCGGGGGGTTTAAATGACTGAAGCACCCAGATATGCGCCATCTTGCATTTATATACATGAAATTATGATGATATTATGAAAATGTGATTAGAGACAATATGTGTTGAGCGGACAGATTATTGGATGTAATTTTTCCGACGAATGATGCAATAGCAAGCAACCGCGCTAAAAGGGATATAAGTATTTTCCTTTTGTCACTCCTAGTATGTTGTACTTATTTCATCTAGCCTTAGTTTATTGTCCTTCTTGTTGCTAGCTTCTTCTCTTATGCGTTGATAAGTAAACCTCACTTAGATACCATTGTGCATGTACCTGTAGTTATCATTGTATACACTATTTGAGTTATTAAGTGGTATTTATTGTAATTAAAAATTGAAAAAAAAAATTAATTTTCAAACTTGGATGCCTGGTGTTATGTCACCCCAAGTCGCTGATTCTAGCAGTGGCGTGTAGGGTATCATGTGGAAAAAGTAGAAGGGGATCGTAAAAACGGAAGGCGTAATCTCGCCTCCCTGGCCGCCCGCCCTCACTTATCTACGCACCCCGCTTCCCAGTAACACCGGCGACGGCTGAATCGTGTTCTTTCTCTCCTCCCCCTTTTCAGTTCCCCTTCAAAGCTTCCCTCTCGCTCACTCATCCATCCCATTCATCTCACTATCGGGGTCGGCGTCCTTCCATTTTAGCGAGTTGCTGCGCCCCTGAAAATAAGGGAACGAGGGATCCTTCCACCCACTTCTCTACTCACCCTCCATATGTCTCCTCCTCCCGCCCCGCTCCCGTATTGAAAGAAATAATCTCCATCCTGTTCACTTCGCCTCGCAAATCAATATATCTGGCCTCTCTTCTTTCCCACCACCCCGCAAAACTCATACACCATCCTTCAACATTCTCAACAACCGCCCTCTCTCAGGCATCACATACCTGGTCCCCCAAAGCACTCCGCCACACAGCCTTGCGGCGGCATGTGCGGTATCTTGTAGATGTAGGTGTTCAATCTACATCTACAAAATACCCCGTATGCCACCGTAAGGGCTACTGGCGGGGAGAAATAGGACACCAGAATTTTATACATAAATATTCGCTTGAGCTCAGACAATGATGATGTTATAATGGTGTGCGCTGTCGTCTTATGAATACGATCTGCGATCTGCGCACACTTAACCGGCGGTCTGAATTCAGCACTTCACGCATACGTCAGGAAAAATTGTTGCCGATGCCTTTTATACAAACCTCCATCCATATATATTTTTAAGGTAATCTACCGGTTAAGGTAGGTTTTTGGATGGACACAACTGTCAAATGAATATTTTGTAATTCCAAACAAAACCCAATCCAGCAACCTACTCTACATCAATACATACGTGTATATATTATTATTAGGTAATCTACCGGTAAAGGTAGGTTTTTGGATGGACACAACTATATATATGTATTTTTATGTAGGTTTGTATCCCGTATATATTATTATTATTAGGTAATCTACCGGTTAAGGTAGGTTTTTGGGTGGACACAACTATCAAATAAACATTTTGTGACTCCCCACCTAGCAAACTAATCTATATCAGGTCCCTCTTCATCTCGGTGTACTTCTTTCCTCCCTTCATCCCGTCCAACATCCCTATCCTGTTCCTACCGTTATCTCGCTTGCCCAACATTCTCCCCTCTATTACCCTCTTAACATTCCACTACCGCTCAATACGCCTTTCATCCATTTTTCCTGCCTCCATAGGATTTCTCTCAACAAACCCCTCTCCTCCCCCACCATTTATAGTACTTCCTCATTTGTTTTCCTTTCGGTCCATTTCACCTTCTCCATTCTTCTCCACACCCACATTTCAAAAGCCTCCAATCTACGTCTATCCTCCTGCTTCAGCGACCACGTTTCCGCGCCGTACATAGCTACGCTCCATATCAGAGTTTTTACGAGTCTTGTCTTAACATCCCTCCTCAACGTCCCCGTCATCAACTCCCTCCTCCTTGAGAAAGCCTCCTTGCCTAGCGCAATTCTCCTCCTTACGTCCCTACCACTTTGATCGTGTTGGTCCAAAACACTTCCGAGATATGTAAACTGTTCTACCTGTTCTAATTTTTCCCCGCCTATTTTAATATTTAGCTTAGCCTCTTTCTTTCTGGAAAATCGCATAACCTTTGTTTTATTAATATTGATTCTCATCCCATATTTATCGCACTGAACCTCCAATTCACTCAACAATGCTTGCAACCCCTTGGCTGACTGAGCAACTAATGCTTGGTCATCAGCAAACCTAATTGATTTTACGAATTCCCCTCCGACTTTCATTCCTACCTCCAGTTCTTCCCATGCCTCTTTAATCATTTCCTCTACATATACGTTGAACAGTACCGTTGACAATGAGCAACCCTGCCTTACACCTCTTCCTAACACTGCCCATCCGGACTCTCCGTTCCCCACTCGCACCTGAGCAGTCTGAGACCTGTACAGGTTGCGGATCAGTCTCCTGTCCCTCCAATCCATTCCTATTTTCGTTAATACACGCATTAATTTTTCCCAATTCACTCTATCAAACGCTTTTTCGAAATCTACAAAACAGGCAAAAACGTCCTGGTTGTATTCTATATTCCTCTCGACTAGTGATCTCATTACTGCAATGGCATCACGCGTACCTCTTCCTTTCCTGAACCCAAACTGATCATCCCCTAAGTAATCATTTGCCTTACTCTCTATCCTTTTGTTGATGATCCTGAGAATAACTTTAGCTGCGTGGGATATCAAACTTATTGTTCTGTAATCCTCACATGACGAAGCCTTTGCCTTTTTTCGAATAGGAACTAACACCGATCTCACAAAATCTTCCGGCCAGATTCCTTTCTCATAGATACTACGAATCAGTCCATATATGGCCTTTTTCCCACCTTTCCCTAACCATTTCAACATTTCTACAGGAATATTGTCCACCCCCACAGCCTTATTTGCTTTCATCTCCTTTAATGCCCTTTCTATTTCATCGTCGAGTATGCCTGGACCTAAGCTATATTCTTCTACGTCATGTTCCTTTTCTATGTCTAACCTTGTCGGCCTAAGTTCTTTACCATACAGTGTTTCTATATATTCCTTCCATCTCTCTTGGATTTTTCCTGGTTCAACTATTATCTTACCCCATTTATCTTTAACTGTTAGCACAGATCTTGCCTTCTTACTTCCCGATAATAACTTAACCTTGCTGTATAGAGCACCAATTTCACCCTTCTTCTGTAAACTTTCCATATCCTCGCATTGCGTTTTCCACCATTCTTCTTTTGCTTTATTTGTGGCCCTTCTCAATTTATTGTTTAACTCTTTGTACTTCATTTTGCCTAACTCTGTGTTTACATTTTTCCATCTTCTTCTCTCATCCATCTTTGCAATCATCTCATCCGTTACCCATGGTTTCCTTATCCTTTTCCCGTTAACGGTTCCTATAGTGTCTTTAGCGACTTCCAATATCCCTTTCTTGATACATTCCCATTTTTCTTCGATAGTATTCAGTTCTTTACCGTCATCCATCATTTTCTCTACAGCCTCCTGATACTCCTTCCTCGTTAATTCATTTACTGCTTCTAAATTCCATTTTTTAACCCGCCGCCCTTGCCTTATCTTCTTGAAACGAACATTACATTTCATAACAACTAAATTGTGGTCAGAGTCCGCATCCGCTCCTGGGAAACTGTGCGAATTTATCACACCGTTCCTAAACCTGTGCGTAACCATAATATAATCTAACTGATACCTTTCTGAGTCACCTGGCATTTTCCATGTATACCTACGCCTTTTGTGGTGTCTAAACCATGTGTTAGTGATGACTAACCCCTGTCTCCTGCAGAATTCAATTGCTTTCTCCCCGCGTTCATTCCTCGTGCCTAACCCATAGTCCCCCAACTCACCACCATCTCTTCCTTCGCCTACCGTCGCATTCCAATCCCCCATCACTATCAAATGTTTCCCTGCAGGAACACTCGCGATGATATCCTCTAACTCATCATACATCCTATCGACTTCTTCCTCCTTGTGGTTGCACGGTGGCATGTACTATATACCTGAACAATGATCAAGTTCGTCGGCTCTGCTTTAATCTCTACGAGTAAAATTCTGTCTGTCGCTTGCTCTATGTTGAATACGCTTCTTCCTTCCCCTTTATTTAAAATTACGGCAACCCCTCGTTGGCTCTCGTCCCCGCCGCTGTATATTACTCTATAATTGTCACTCCAGTAATCCCCGCTATCCTTCCATCTCACCTCGCAGAGGCCTAAAACATCTATGTTACCTCTTTCCATCTCTCGCTTAATATTTTCTAATTTGCCTCTCCTCAACATTGTCCTGACGTTCCAGGTTCCTATTCTAACTACTTTCGCCTTCTTCTGAGTCTTCTGTCCTGCTGCAGTCATTTCTTCCCTGCAAGGGTTTCGTGGGATGACGACCGCGGAAGCCTTGCCTCTTCCGCTGCCAGGCACGACACACGGCCTCTTGGGCCGAGTCCCGTAGTTGCCAGGACTCATATTATCTATAGTGCCCATCAATATATTCTTGGGAATCATAATTGAGGTGGTTTCCCGTTGCCTTCCTCAATAGTGTTTTTAACGTGACACCATCACTTAATGGCCGCCCCACTGGGGTCAGACGCCATTGCAGCCGCCTCAGTGAGGCACAGACGCTGCGTGGACTACCTTTCGTCTGGCTCCTAACCTTCGACCTATCTGCATGGGTGACCCTTCCAGGAGTAATTATTATTACTCCCGCCAGCACAGCTCTAGGGGTCATCGGAACACACAAGCCCTTCCACCACGACAAGATTGTAGTCCATGGGAGGGATATATATATATATATATATATATATATACATACACACACACACATATATATATATATATATACATATATGGATGTATATATATTTGGATATGCATACATATGTACACACACAAAACATAGTGAAACCACCTTCCGAAGTCCATCGACGGTACTTAAAAATGGCACCGGCCATTGAATACGGGAATATTATTATAGACATGAGCGATTGAACGGATACATTGAGAATGCAATGAGAGCTCATACCTTCGTTTTGGAAACATGGAAATCTAGGATTACACTTTTACTGTTTAAAGTAATCCGCAATTTAAGATGCTCAGATGTATACAAATATGCACTCCGGTCAACAAATATATTTTTCACACAGTTTTCTATAGAAACCTGCTCATATTTGTCCGCTTTAGATCTCTACAGCCTTGAAGCATGATTTCTTTCTCCATTGTGACTTTCAAATGATATTAAAGTCTATTTATATTTTTTCCATGCATAAATGTGTCATCCTTTGTGATCATATTTGTCAAGTAAACAACAAATCTCTGGAGGAAGTTAACTTTCCACATAATTCTCCGCTTTTCCTTAACTTTTGTCTTTAATTACTCATCATCCTGAGGAAAACTCCGATAATTAAATTTTACAGAGAATAAAACAATGTTTTCTCATCCCAAAAACTGTTCAAATATGGTGCTTAATATAAAAACTGTTTCTTTCGTTCCGAGTCCTGAATTATAGCAATCCACAAAACTCCACTGGGGTCGTCATAACACTCCGAAATTTTCCTCATCAACTATTCATTCGCTGAAGTCAATGCCTGCAATTCGTGCCATATCTTTTATATCACGCGATTGAGTGTCTTCTTTGAGGTTAACAAATGTCTCACCGATGGAAAGACTGCATACACGAAAACGGTTTAACAACGTTCAGCGTTCCACTTCTCTCAATGAGGAAATTACCCAGGTAAGAGCATTGATTGCAGTTATTCCCTTTCAAAGCTCACATGCATTTGCATTCCATCCATTCTAACAATTGGAAGTTGCATAATTCTTTTGCGGCATTTCAGTTTGAACGTCTGTTTGTTTTTTTGGGACAGCGGCTACATTTTTCATGCGGTGTTCGGTAGAAAACAACTATAACTGCACGTTACACAACTTCAATTGATGAATATGGTACGGGACCGTTGTCCAGCAGGAAAAGAATGATTTTTTGACACTGGTCGCGCATTCTCCAACCAAAACATTTCAGTCAATCTTGGGAAATGTTTGAGGTCATCCGTGCTTCCTTATTTGCATATCACGAGACTCCCACTCTTTCATTTCTACCTCTTAAAATATCGCGACAACATAGCAATATTATAACGATCCTCAAATGATATATAATACCAACTTCTCTCCGTCTCGAAAACTCGGTTGTTCTTTACCTCCCTAATAATTTATTCTTGATAGATCTCGTCATGTGTAAAGATACACCAATCTTAATTCATCTAATTTTATCGTCACCTATACTCGTTTCTCGTGTAACTTTTCGACAATCCCAACAAATACCGCTAAAATTAAAAAATTGACTTGCTTTAAAGAGCTATTGTCATCATAGTCTCAATACTTTTCCATGACACTCAGATACTCCGCATGACTTTTATATGAAAACAGTGGTGATTGCAGGATTACCGTTTTGCATGTACCTAGCTTCAATTTGAGAGGCATAGGCGCAGTGAAATTCCATTAAAATGATAGGAACATAACAAAATTACACACACAAATCACTTGCGTTCCAAAGAAAATACATTTTTTTGTTAAAACATTTTGCTAAAATGCAGCACCTTCAGGACTAGTCTTGTACATTTGTATATTATATTTTCAGGTGGTAATTATGATCACGTAATACTGTATTTCTTCCCATGGACTACAATCATGACGTGGTGGAAGGCCTGTTGCTTTCCGATGACCTCTAGTGCTGTGCTGGCGGGAGTAATGATAATTTCTCCTGGTAGGGCCACCCCTGCCAGATAGGTCGAAGGTTAGGAGTCAGACGAAAGGTAGTAATCGCAGTGTTTGTTCCTCAGTGAGGCTGCTGCAAAGGCGTCTGACCCCAGTAGGGCGGCCTTTGAATGATGGTATCACGTTAAAAACACTATTGGGGAAGGCAACGGGAAACCACCTCAATTATCATTCCCAATAGCATAATGAAAGAGAAAATAGAGAATATGAGTCCTGCCAACTACAGGACTCATATTCTTCCGCCCAATCGGTCGTGTATCGTGCCAGGCAGCGGGAGAGGCCAGGCTTCCACGGTCTTCGTCTCGCGAAACCTTTGAAAGGGAAAACCAACAGCAGCAGGACAAAAGACGCAGACGGAAGAAGACGACATTAGTTAGAATAGGAACATGGAATGTCAAGACAATATTGAGGAGAGGAAAATTAGAGAATATTAACCGAGAGATGGAAAGGGGAAATATAGATATTGTATGTTTATGCGAGGTGAGATGGAAGGATAGCGGGGATTAGTGGAGGGATAGTTATGGAATAATACACAGGGGTGGGGACGAGGGGTTGCCATAGTATTGACTAAGAGGTAGGAAGAAGTGAAGTCAACATAGAACAATCAACGGATAGAATATTACTAGTAGACATAAAAGCAGAATCGACGAACTTGCTCATTCATCTACATCTACATAATACCCCGCAAGCCACCGCAAGGGCGTGTGGCGGGGGGGTGTTTGGTCACCAGCCAAAAAAGGAAAAAGAAATACCGCATTCAAAACCAACACACACATACAAACCCCAATCCACAGGAGTGCACACATTCATCGTAACATCCTATCATTCGACGTGCATGCAAACACACATCTACCTCCCCATCTACCTCCACAAGCATGCAAGTACATACGCTTAGCGCCCAACGCTGCAGGCAGGAAAAGGGTTCCTCCACGGAGAGGGAAAAGGGATGGAAGGGGAAATTTAGGGTACCAAGAGCAGAGAAAATAATACTGTAAACAGCAATACATTACTTAATGGCATGCGGGAAGGGTTTTGACACAACACACAGGAGGTTAGTGAAAGGGCATGTAATTGAGTTTAACTAATTGTTACCTAGACGCCGAGGGTGGCAAGTGGCATTTTTGTTATCTCCGAGTGTGACCCTACAGTTGTTATCCCGTATTGTCCGTGGGAAGAAGGAGTCCTTGAGCTCATTGTTCATGTATGCATAAAACCGAACAACCATAAGGAGGAAGAAGTCGATAGGATGAACGATGAGTTTGAGGATATAATCGCGTGTGTTCCTGCAGGGAAACATAGGTGATAGTGATGGTGGATTCGAATGCGACGGTAGGTGAAGGAGGAGATGGTGATAAGGTCGGGGACCACGGTTTAAGCACAAGGTATGACCGCGGGGAGAAAGCAATTGAGTTCTGCAGGAGACGGGTTAGTCATCACCAACACATGATTTAGACACCAAAAAACCGTAGGCATACATAGAAAATGCCAGGTGACCCAGAAAGGTATCAGTTAGATTATATTCTGGTTAGGCACAGGTTTAGGAAGAGTGTGATGAATTAGCACAGCGTCCCGAGAGCGAATGCGGACTCTGATCACAATTTAGTTGTTATGAAGTGTAACGTCCGTTTCAAAAAGATAAGGCACGGGCGGCAGGTTAGGAAATGGAATTTAGAAGCATTAAATGGATTAACGAGGAAAGAGTATCAGCAGGCTGTAGAGAAAATGTTGGATGACGGTAAAGAACTGAGTACAATCGAAGAAAAATGGGAATGTATCAAGAAAGGGATATTGGAAGTCGCTAAAGACACTATAGGAACCGTTAACGGGAAAAGGATAAGGAAACCATGGGTAACGGATGAGATGATTGCAAAGATGGATGAGAGAAGAAGATGAAAGAATGTAAGCACAGAGTTAGGCAAAATGAAGTAAAAATAGTTAAATAATAAATTGAGACGGGCAAGAAATAAAGCAAAAGTAGCATGGGAGAAGGCGCAATGAGATGATATGGACAGTGTGCAGACAAAAGGTGAAATTTGTGCACTATACAGCAAGATTAAACCACTATCGGGAAGTAAGAAGGGAAGATCACTGCTAACAGTTAGAGATAAGTCGGGTAAGATAATAGTTGACACAAAAGATCCAAGAGAGGTGGAAGGAATAAAGGAAAACTTTATGGTAAAGTACTTAGGCCAGCAAAGTAAGATATGGAACGAGAATAACACGCAGATGAAGATGGCTAAGGTCCAGGTATACTCGGCGATGAGATAGAAAGGGCATTAAAAGAAAGAAATCATATAAGACCGTGGGGATAGACAACATTCCTATGGAAGTTCTGAAAGTTTAGGAAAAAATGGTAGGAAGAGACTACATGATGTGATTAGTAGTATTTATGAGGAAGGAATCTGGCCGGAAGACTTTGTGAGATCACCTATTTGGAAGATTTGTGTTAGTTTCTATTCCGAAAAAGGTAAAAACTACATCATGTGAGGACTACAGAACAATAAGCTTGATTTCCCACTCAGCTAAAGTTGTTCTCAGCATCATCAACAAATGGATAGAGGCAAATTACAGGGGTGCAAGGCACTATTACATGGGTGATCAGTTTTGTCTTAGGAAGGGCAGGCGTGATACCATTACAATTATGAGATCCCTTAAGGAAAAGAATATACTTAGAATACAATCAGGACGTATTTCGAAAAAGCCTCTGATAGAGTGAATTGGGAAATAATAATGAGTATACTGCAGAAAATAGGAATAGATTGGAGGGACAAGAGGCTAATCCTCAACCTGTACATGTCTCAAACAGTTCGGGTGTGAGTGGGAAACGGAGAGTCAGGGTGCGCAGTGATAGAAAGAGGTATTAGGTAGGGTTTCCCATTGTCACCGGTGCTGTTCAACGTACAGTATATGTGGAGGAAATGATTAAAGAGGCATGGGAAGAACTGAAGGTAGGAATGAGAGTCGGAGGGGAATTCGTAAAATCGCTTAGGTTTGCTGATGACCAAGCATTAGTTGCTCAGTCAGCCAAGGTGTTGCAAGCACTGCTGAGTGAATTGGAGGTTTAGTGCTATAAATATGGGATGAAAATCAATATTAATAAAACAAAGGTTATGCGATTTTCCAGAAAGAAAAAGGCTAAGCTAAATATTAAAATAGGCGGGGAAAAATAGAGCAGGTAGAACAGTTTACATATCTCGGAAGTGCTTTGGACCAATACGGTCAAAGTGGTAGGGACGTAAGGAGAAGAATGCGCTAGGCATGGAGGCTTTCTCAAGGAGGAGGGAGTTGATGACGGGGACGTTGAGTAGGGATGTTAAGACAAGACTCATAAAAACTCTGATATGGAGCGTAGCTATGTACGGCACGGAAACGTGGTCACTGAAGCAGGAGGATAGACGTAGATTGGAGGCTTTTGAAATGTGGGTGTGGAGAAGAATGGTGAAGGTGAAATGGACCGAAAGGAAAACAAACGAGGAAGTACTAGAATGATTTGAGGCGTCATTTTCTGGATGGGATTCATTTCGGAAAAGAAAAAAATTTGTTCTTCCACACACAATTTATTATGCACGACGTTGGTATCTTCGTTTTATGGAGGGCGAGGTGTTGCAGGAAATCGTAAGGAGACACGAACGGTGGATGAAGGGCGCATTGATCGGCAGAGGTATGTTAAACGTAACCGTAAAAGAGGGGAAAATGTTGGACAAACGAGGAAATGGCAGGAACAGGATAGGAATATTGGACGGAATGAAGGGAGGAAGGAAGTACAGAGAGAATTAGAAGGACTTGCTGGGGAGTAGATTGCTGGATTGTGTTTTGTTAGGAGTCACAAAATATTGATTTGGCAGTTGTGTCCATGCAAAACCTACCTTAACCGGTAGCTTACTTAATAATAATATTACTGGATTACAAGAAACTCCATTGGTTAAAAAATGACTCGAGGCGTTTATAAAAGAAAACCGTTTTTGGTATAAAATAAGAAAATATTAATATATTGTGGCTAAATATTGTGAACTAAAACTGGCAATAAAGTTGTAAACAGCTCAAAGGACAACACTTTTATTCCATTAAAAAATTATGAATGAGTTTAAATAACCAAAATATTAAATACATATTTTTTTCATAAATATATTTTATACAAAATATATATATATATATATGTATATTTTCATATATATATTTATACATGTAATATAAATATATATATATATATATATATTTATTTATTTATACAAAATATATATTTTATTTAATTTTTTGTGTAAATAATTTATCCGTAAAAATGAGAAATCATATATTTGTCGCAACATTTCGTGCTATTATGCTCGATTAATCATTCTCTGTCTCGGGAATCCAATGTAGGATACATTAATCTCCAACCTCTAAGTAATTAACCTCTGGATTTAAAAAAAAACATGCCGCAATGCGAAGATCCTCAAGGTAATAAGGTCAAAACGTTAATGGTGGCTGTTGATTAATCCTTTGAAAAACGTTACCTCCACTCCGGAAAATGGTTTTTAAAACTTTTTACGGAAATTGCTTTAAAATAATGTAACTCTTAATACTTCATGAATCAATTCTGAGTCGCAGAGGAATTATAATGTATCTTATTTTCCTCTGTTTATCCACATATTTCTTCCGTACACTATTATTACATTAGCCCCGGTGTGTATGCAGGAAATGGAACCCTACAAACATTCGTTACTTAATCGAATCAAGGTAGTTGTTCCACGAGGAGACCAGACACTGGGAAGATAACTGAAGGAGTTAACTCAGTTACGATAAGCTAAATGTAATATAGTTTTCATTGAGTTACATTAAAAGTGGACGCCGTGTATAATTCCACTTTCAGATATGGTCACATAATCAGAATTAACTTTTGAGTTTCTCCTCAAATGATGGGACCAAAAATATTTTCACTCCCTCGGAAACTCAGTTCATGTCTACTTGCCTTTGGCCCAATATTGCGCCCATTTTCCAAAGAAAAACAGATTCGTTATTGAAGCTGACGAACAGTCACATTACCATAATTAGGGTAGGGAAACTTTATTAAAAGTTAAAGCCTTTTCGTCTGCCACCTCAAATTGGTGCCAACCGATAATTAATCCCATCCCCATTCCATCTGAATGTAAATATTACATGTGCCTACAAGTAAATTTTCTTCTAGAAAAATAAACGCGAAGAATAAATTAATGAGTCCAGTGAATAGTTACTCAAAATATTAACTTTTCATTGTGACATAAAAGGTTTTAACGCATTGCTATAACTGTTTGGAGATCCTTTGTATTGAACTGATTTCCGAAAATGTAAATAAGCGTAACTGTTACCTTTAAAACGTCACGCTGAGCGAAGCTTCAGAAATTGTCTTCATTCTCATAAATCAAAGGAAGAGTTCATCAGCGTGATGCTACTTAAATAGAAAATTCTTTGTACGAGAAAAGCCGTAGGTACCTGAATTCCGCACAGAGAGGAAGAGAATAGCTTTTTGGATCGTATGAACGTGAAGAAATACTACACATCTTGAATGTAGTACCTCATACAATTCGATGTCTTTACTTCTTTAATTCAGAAGCTTCAGGCGATTTTATGGACTATATAGACTTTTTAATGTGGCCTACAGAATTGAATGACACCATAATGATTTACCTGAATTTATTGTTCATAAATTTATTAGACACTAATTATTAAGCAAAGCTAATTTTTTGGTACTGCATTCTAGCATTGAAACATTCATCACCACATTCCCTATCGGAAACATGTAAGGCATAACGTAAAAATACATGTACGGGTTATAAGTCAAAAGAATTAGCAATTGAGACATTAAACGTTTCGCCCAATAACATTGAAGGGTAAATGTTTATTTGAGACTTCTTCGGAGTATAAAATCATTGCTTGTTGCTCAGCAAAATAAGAAACATTTTTTGGTAAAATTGCGTAAGTAATTTTCATTAAGAGCAGAATAACATCTTTCTTTAACTTTCTCATTATATTCCTTCACCGCCCGATTAATGAAACCTAGTTTCTTTAAAGTGGATCTGAATATTGTCTCGATATGTGCTCCCCATGAAAGAAGAGGTGTTAGAACCACCCCCAAATATTTTACTCGATTGGTCGTTGTTAGCACTGAACCCTCTATTTCATAGTTTATGTCATTCATGTTCGCCTCTTCATTTGTTCCAAAATTTCAAAACTGCGCATTTGTCTATGTTAAGCATTAATCCCCATTTTTTGCATCAATCCGAGATTTGTCCAAGTCTCTAGAGAGTAGCTCGCGATCTAGTTGGCTCTACCACCGATCCGGCGATCTGGTTGTTTTTCACCGTGTCGTCAGCCAACAATCTGAGATTGTTACTAACGTGTGAGCTGAAGTCATTAATCCATATTAAGAATAGAAGCGGCCCTATTACACTTCCCTGGGGGACGCCCGAAGTTACATCTATATCAGTTGAGCAAAACCAATCGATGACTACTATTTGTTTCCGATTTGACAAGAAATCTCTAATTCAATTTATAATGTCTTCATTGATTCCATAGAATCTAAGTTTGTGTAACAATTTATTGTGTGGGACTTTATCGAAGTCTTTTTTGAAATCTAGGAATACTGCGTCGACTTGTGTGTTTTTTTCTCCCGATCTAAGTATGTCGTGAATGAAAAGACCTAATTATGTTTCACAAGATCTGCTCTTCCTAAATCCATGCTGGTTGTGGCTTAGTATTTTCCTACTATCATGAAATCTCATAATGTTACTGACAATAATGTGTTCTAATATTTTAAAAGAAATCTATGTTAAGAAATTGGGTTTTTAATTGGTTCGTTTGTCCCTATCACCGCGAGGTACTGACCCATCTCCTATCGATTTTAGAAAAACAATTTCTAAAAACGGGGCAATGTCTTCGGTTAATTCCTTTAACAATCTAGCAGATATTTTTTCCGGACCAGGTGCTTTGTTTGCTTTGATACTACGGAGCAGATGTTGTATTTCTTTCTTGGTCAGTGTTATATCGCTCATGTGTTACCCGAGTGAGTGTGGAATCTTGGTAAAGCTGAAAGTACCATGTTTGAGGTACGTACTACTGAAAAACCTACCCGGAAACTGTCATTATCATAACCTACAGCTGATAAAGGTATATACGTTTCGTGGCACTTGGCACTTTTGTGAACTTTTCGGAATATCCGGACTAACTCGACTTGAAATCAGGAGTTAACTTATCACTTCCAAATTACCCTACCCAACCAGAAAATATGATAGGACAGTGAATCCAATTACGTCAATGGGAAAACGCCACTCACGCGATTGAATTACTACAAACAATGAGCCCACCGTACTCTTGAATATACGTGTACAAAAACCTAAAAGAAGGGATGCCATTATGCAACCTTTGGCTGTATATGAACTCTTAGCAAAAAAAATACCGATGATAAAAAGGTATCGCAATACATTTTTGGAATTTTGAATCTCAGCTTGTCTGGTAACAACGTTTATTTTCGTATACATTTCTTAAAGTTCCTCACACCGTCTATTATCTTTCGCGTTTGAAGAAACAAAAATCATAGTTTTTTTTAAAGCATACACTGGTACAAAACCGGCGAACATGCTATTCTTTATTAAAAAAAGTTAAACGAATCTGTGAGTCTTGTATTATACATCCATCCAATACCCGGAAAGCCGTTCCAAGGATCTCTCGCGGGGTTGTTGGGTCACCAAACAAATATGCAAAAACATTAGTTCATGGATGCATTTGAATGTACGTATTAGCTCATGTGCAAAACACTAGTAGACAGACATGCATACATACCAAAATAAATAATGTAATTCTTTACTAATCATTTAAATATTTGTCCTTAAGTAAATATATTCGAGTGCTTGAGTTAGTGTTTATTTTATTAATTTAATTTTATAATGTGCGATGGAAGAACAAATACTTGAATCTACCCGTGACGGTGATCTATCTTTAGTTAAAGGTCTAACTATCTCTAGGAGAAAGAAAGGTGTTATTTTGTTTTAGTTAGACCCCATTTGCAATGTGACGCAAGTATTTGGGATCCTTGGGAGAAAATTTGGCAAAAAGGATTAGATAAACTTCAGAGAAAATCCGCCAGAATCGTGAAAAACTCTTATGAGAAGAACACGAGTGTGACAGGTCTCTTAGGGAATTTAGGCTGGGAGCCCCTTGAAATATGAGGAGAACAAGCGAGACTTAGACTTTTTGAAATATTCAAAACCAAAGAGTTTAACGACGACACTAAAGGAATTATAATGGCCTCAAACTACTTAGGGTAGATCAGACCATAAAGATAAAATAAGGGAACCTATCGTCAATCAAAATACTCTGCATCCATCTTTCCTGCCTCCTTTTGATATCTCCATACAGCCCTCTCTATTTTCCCACTATCCCTATAATATCTTCGTTTGTTTTTCTTTCCGTTCAGTTTACCTTTAACAATTTCCTCCTCCACATGTAAATCTTAAGATCATCCAGTCTACGATCATAGTCTTGCTTGAAGGAATAAGTTTGACACAATAAGTATAAACCGACTGCGCGTGGATTATATATATATATATATATATATAATTTTTTTGCAGGTAATTTCCCCACCCATTTGAAAAATACCAACCCCCACATCCCTTAGCCTTTCCCCCTGGTGCTGCAGCCCCTACCACACACCTTTTTGGTGGCTCGCAGTGTGTAGATGGAAATATTGGATGTAGATGGAATTGAATGTAGATGTAAATTACCAAGTTTTCGCACCGTACAAGACCAAAATGTCAAAAATTTCACTCATCTTTTCTTAGCATCCTTTTCCAACATCCGTGTCATTAATTGCGTTCTCGTGAAAGCTTTTTTTGCCCGATGAGATTATTCTACTTATAGCCCGACTACCTTTACCATCTTTATCAAAAATGCTTCAAATATATGTGAACTCAGTCTTAATGGAGCCAACATTGAATTTTATTCCAATTTATTTTCTTGCTAATGTGGTTCTCAGCTGTTACTTTTTATTTTTTGTTCTCAGTTAAAACGGGTTATTAAACCTATCCCTTTTGCAATCTCTATGCAACTTGCCTGTATGCATAGATATTTTTTTCATTATGCAATAGAGTTTTCAACATATATTTGAACTTCTTTAGGAAATTGGCTCCTCAAGTTTATTAAAAGGATTGAATTAATAAATTAATTGTAGTTTTTGGAGTGTTTACAAACTTGGTGTCAATTTTTGTGTCACATTGCCCTGAAATTTAATAAAACAGAAATGTCAGCAATTCAAATTCAAAGGAAATCGGAAAATTTCGTGATAGTTACTACAACGGAATCTACATCTACAATCATCGGCTAATCTGCAGCGAAAAGCAGAAATTTTGCAATGAAAAAAATAATACGTCTTGACCGGGATTAAAATGCGGAATTCTCGGAATCTGAAATCAACTAAACTTCATTTTATTGCCCTTCTAGTTAACATCAGCTCGTGTTTCATCCGGGGAAAAGTATTTTATGCTCAGTTGTATATTTATTTATCACTAACACTTAAGCAAAACTTGAATTTGCTGTTCCAGGCTGGTCTGGAATCACTTCCTACCACACAAACGCGATGGTGTCTTAGAGGGTACCAAATAGAATATATTGAACTAGAAATTCACATTATTAGAAGGTATTCCTTGGTAACTTAACTGGTTAAGCACTTGGCTAACTATCGAAAGATTCGGGTTCCTAACCTGGTCCGATGGGCGAGTGACTTTTCAATCGCGAAATTCTCGCATTATGGCTCAGTTGAAAAATATGATTGGACAAACAGTTGGACAGTATTATAGAAAACAGAAACACCAATATGTCCTGTGGAGGATAGCAGAAGGGGGGGGCGGGATGTTCTGCATTTGCATGTACGTTAGGTATGAGTGGCCGACGTGCAGGTCAGATACCCCTCGGGGGAAGCGGGAGGTCATCAAGGGAACTCACCCCCATCCGGATAACATGGAATGTCTGGTGCAAACATAACCGGGCCGCCGGCTCTTAATGACATCGGTGCCGCTGGAGAACATAGCAATCGCAAAGTTTTACTATCGCAGCTTCCCTACCCCCCTCCCCACATCCTCATTCCTCCCTTCTTCTTTCGCGTCTATTTGCTCAAGCATCGCCTCCAGCGAACGGGGAAATTCCTCCACTCTACTTCATCCTCCCTCCCCCTCTCCAGGGCACTCTCTCTCTCTTTACCCCTCTTTCCATATCCCATCGCTTTATCTCTTTGCACTTTCGACATCACGTGATCGGCATGCGTTCTGATCTCTTATTTGCCTTTGTTATCTTCGGCTCGAAAACTAATTTTCTCGTCACTTAGTACAAAAGCGCATTCTCGTATGTTTTCTCTCGTCGCTACTTCCCCTTCCCTCCTATCCCCGAAGGGCAGTAGCCTCATGACATGTGAAGAAATCCCTGGACAGAACAACGGTTTAAAAACAGACATCCGATTTTAACAATGCTAACCTTACGTCACTAACTGTTAGGCATTCTAAGGGAAAGCGCTCTCGCAGTACAATGCAACGATTTCAAAATCTCGGAGTGTAAGAGGATTCCTTGATAGCTTAACTGGCTAAGGCACTCGGCCGGAAATCGAGGGATCCAGGTTCTAATCGCGGTCAAGGTGAATGATTTTTACATCTGAAATTGTTTCATCGAAAAGCACAGTTAACGGATGACTGTTAAAAGTTACTATTAAGGTAAGAGAGTAAGAGTAGAAGTAAGAGAGAGAGTAAGTCCTTAGAAATTCCAAGAGATGGGAAGAAAATAGTATCGAAAATAAATTTTCGATACTATTTTCGATATTTCGTATCACGCGCAGTTTCTTGAAATCGCTCTCGCAGTTTCCATATGGCAGTCCCCACTATTTCCAGGGGCACAGAGTGCCCACAGGTTTCATCGTTTCATAAACTTACATCCCACTTCAGGCGACCTCAACAAAATTACCGCATGGCAGCTTTTGGGTGGGGTTTCCAATCACATCTGGAAAAGATGTGGAAAGCGAATAAAATCTGGGGAAAGAAGTCCTTATACCATTGAAAATATACAATCGGATGGGTTAACATTATAATAGCAGACCATGTAAAATGAAAGTCACAATGACATGGCACCTAACGTAGAGAAAACACGACTATCTTCTTGTTTCAATGACCGTGTTTCCGCGTCGTACAAAACCATACTCCAATTCAAAGTTTTCCCTTATTACCTTTTAGCACCCTTACTCAAATCTCTGTCACCAACTCCTTCCTCTGGTGGCTTCTTTGCTTGACGCAATTCTTTTAGTCACAACAAAAGTAGAGATTGATGCTTTCTTGTTTTCTGGTTTCGCGTCGGTTGGACGTCGCTTTAAACACGAGATCCGAGTGTTTGGTACCATTCGTAGGAGGAGCCGATTGCGGGAGAAAACAAGACGCGAAGAGAAAAGCTACTCGCGTCAGGTAGTTACAGCAAATGACCGCGCTCAGAAAATATTTTACTTAACACTACATAGCCAAGAATGTGATCGTTATTTTAACCAGCTCATATTTTATTGCTTCTCCTACAAGCGGCACATGTTGCATGCGTTCATAAGTAATTTGGTTTAGATATCGCAATGAATGTAGGCTGTTGTAATACATTTCCATCGTTTGAATTACTTAATATCCCCCCTCGTAACTAACACTTGAGCAACATCCACTTATTGCATTGCACTTACCTAGGGCGGAGTCACCTCCCGCCAAACTCTATGGCCATAGCTTGCAATGTACCATGTAGGTTTACTTCATCTGTCGCTATTCGTCCTTGAATTTCCTCTTTAAATTCTTCCCCTATGAGTTTTCCTTTAACATTGGTCTTCAGTAATCCGTAGTTCCTCAGAATGGTTCCAATTAGTTTCCCTCTTATTCATTTTGCTCGCGTCCTCGATAGACTTCTCTGATCTTATCATCCTCATTTTTAAGTATTTCTTCTCCGCTGTTAAGTCAGTCCTCCGAATGTTCATAATGACTCTGTTTAGTCGTACGTTAGAGAGGTTCAGGAAAATAAGTCAACATATAACTCACCATATTAAATTCCTTCTTTCAAATCGTCTTGACCAATGTGTCACCGAATGTCTCTGATAGCTTACCAAATCATGTCAACCAACCGATGTCCAAAATTGAAATCTCATATGGTGGAATACATCGTTGGCTGAAAAATATTAAGTCTTCTAAATCCTCCGGGCCCGACCAAAAACCTCCTCGTATAGTTAAGTAACGGAACGTCGGAAATTGCACCGTGTCTAGAAATCATATTTAAGAAGTCGCTGTTAGATCACAAGGTACCCAGGGATTGAAAAAAAGCTAACGCAACAACAATATTTAAAAACAGAGACAAGGAGTAACCGAGAAAGTACAGACTTATTTCCCTCACATACATTTCATTCAAGGTTATGGGACATAGGTTATAATTTCTAGTTCGATCGTGAGACACCGCGATCTTCGAGACCTATTGATGAAAAATAAGCATGGTTTCCGAAAGGGTAGGCCCTGCGAGACAAAACTTAAGCTTTTTGTTCATGATACGTATTCTTATTTCGAGAGAGAGCAATGTTCCAGAGGATGCGGTTTATCTAGATTTTAGGAAAGCCTTAGGAAAGCTACCAAGGCGTTGCCCTCACTCACGATCTCTCCTGGGTGAAACACATCCGGGGAATATATGGACAAGCTAACACAAAATGAGGATTTATGAGAAGAGTACTGAGTAAATGTGATGAAAAGTTCCAAGGGAAATGGTATATTTTGTTAATTAGTCATCATTTAGAATATGCTGCAAATATATGTGATCCTCATGAAGTCGCACTGATGACCAAATTGGATCGCGTGCAGCGTAGAGGAGCTAGATTTGTAAAACGTTATTTATTTATTTATTTATTTGTACACTCTGCGAGCCACCGCTAGGGTGTGTGATGGGATGAGTACACACGAGACTAAGTTTACCCGAACATGACGCTACCGCGATCGGACAATGTTATTATGATCCCTTATCGTTCGTAGAAAAACTTATAAATTAATAAACACATAAAATGATAAATTTAGTAGTGTGTCTATAATATTAAAGCAGCTAGGCTGGGAATAATTCACGGAGCGAAGGTTAAATTACAGATTGAATCTCTTGCATGAATTGGAAGGATATCTCTTTACTACTGATGTTGAAAATGTAATATTACCCCTATCGTCCTACGCTCCCCTATCGTTCTAAGCTCATCGTTCTCAGATCATGCAAATGAAATTAGAGAGGTTAAGTGTAGAGCAGATAGATTTAAGATGTCATTTTTTTCACGAAAGATAAGGGATCAGATAAGGGGTCCGGCCGCGGTAGGGGTAAAAATATTCGGGTCAAAATTAGTCTGGTGTGTTTTCACCCCCAGCCAAACACCTTTGTGATGGGTTTTAGGGCACTAAAATATAAAAAAATGGTTAAATTTATAACAACACATTAGCAACACTTCGAACTTTGACTTTCTGCTACCCCCATCACCCATATCAGATAACCCTAGACAAGAAGATATATAGTACTTAGTATATAAACTTTTACGACCAAAGCAATTAGTCTTAATGATTATATGTTAAGTTGAATCATAATAACTCCTGAAGCAAAATTTCGTAATAGTTGTGCCAATCACATTCTATGCAAAAGGCATTCCCAGCAAGAATTTCAACTACATCCGAGCAACGTGAATTAAATTACACAGGTATATCCACTCAAACTTGCAAAAAGCATCGATACTCAAAATAGGAGCAATAGGGAGGAAATTCGTAAGGCAATAAAGGAAACTACGACTTAATTAGCGCCGGGCGCACAATCAGAAGATAAACCAACGATAGGAGAGCAAAATGACAATAGAAGTAATGAACAGTAATAATATTTCTATTTTCCGGAACGGAGACAAGATTATTTCCCATTAAAACCGATTTGTCGCGCAAAATATTTCTCCAATGTCCATTTTAAAATTCCATAAATGCACACACATATGCTTTTCATTCGGACGTCTTTCCATTTTATAAAAAAATTTTTTTTTTCAGATTTCAAGATGCAGGACGTCGAGCCACAATTATTTCCCGAGTGCTCCTACACGATATCCTGCGAAGAAGAGTGAACACTCTCGGGCATACGCACCGTTGGGTTTCTCCCGCAACGTTTTTCATCAACCCCACCTCGCGATTCGATTCGCATTTCTTTATTTTTTTTAACTTCACAACGCACCACCACCCTCCCTCCCCTTTCCATCTTCGCTGGTTGCGGACGGACATTCCTTCTGCCCTGAGAATTCCGAGAAAGTCCGCTCTGTTGCCATGGGGACACGGTCCGGGAGGGAAGTGCGTGAGGGGGAGGAGGGTGCAGAGAGGCAGCAGAACGGTCACCGATACCAGTTGGGCGTTTAGTGTGGAAAAACCCTCGGTCTTCCCTCTCGGCCAGTAGATTCCACCCTCCCACTACACACGTCCCGGTGCACACACAGTTCCAGGGGTCTGCCAGACGGCGTCCTTCCCTCCCCGGTACACCCAAAACAACCGGGAAAGGGATGGGGTGGGGGGATCCAGACAAAACAACATGTGAAGAGGCGGCGCACACAACGGCAGCACGCACCTCCATCCGCCATGCTGCCGAAATAAGGGTATTCCACCTCCTCAGGGTGCGTGCAGAATGGGAAAGGGGAGGTGAGACGGAGGGAGGAGAGGGTCGGACCAGACAGCCCAAACCCTGCCCCCCTCCGGCCCGACAGGATAATAGGGGAGTCCCTCCCATAGCCCTCGGCGACCACGTCCCTTTATGTTCCCTTTCGTCTAAGGCTTCGTCTATTGCCCTCCCTCCCCCCACAAACAGTCCCTCCTCTGTCCCTCAGACCAACCAGACCGCTGAGCTGGCTGGCGTCTAGGCTCCTCTTTCTCTCTCTCTCGTTCTATCCCTCCTCACCTTCTGGCGGAGATACGTGACGAGCACCTCACCTCCAGTGGATTGAGAATCCCATGCATCTTTCTCAAGGCTGTCGAAAGTCGCGCTCAAGAAGAAAGGAAGCTCGCGGGCGAACCCGCGGGGTGTGTTTAATATGGACGACCCCGACTGCTGATTTACCTTCCGTGTGAGCCATCTACCGTCCTCCATCGCATCAATTCTGCACAACGACATGCGTGGAGGGATGCAGACCACCCACTCCCTTCTGTAGCAAAGGGCCGGTCGGCCTTACGTTCTAAGCTTTCCCAGCGTTTAACATGGGAGGTTTTAAACGCTATTTTTAAAGTTATTTCCTCTTAAGTCGTTTGAACTTACATAATTCCATTGCTGAGTACAGTATCATGTAATACCATGTTTTTGTATAAATGAAAACATATGTACGATAACTTAAACAACCACAAAACAAAATGTGATTGACCAAAGAAAAATTACAACAATTAATTCAAAACGTTGGATATTGGACATATTTTTGTTACTACAAAGGCAAACATTGTAGTTGGAACGGAGAGTTGGCTCACGGGAGATAGAGAAAACAATGAAGTTTTTCCGAGCGGTTTTACAATTTACAGAAGGGACAGGCCTAATAGATTGGGTGGGAGAGAATCAATCGCTATGAAGTCACTCATATCTTAGTAGCAAACGATATGAATGCGACGAAAATGGCATTGAGAGCGTTTGGTTCAGCATAAAGGACTACAACGACAGAAGCCTATTCGTGTGCTCATTTTACAGACCCCCAGATTCTAATACAGATGTTCTACACAAGCTCGACGAACAAATATCCACTCTCAAAAACAAACATAGCACACGAGCATAGCAGTACAATCAAAATCGTTAGTCATACAAATCAACGGTCAATTGATTGGAACATGTACTGCGTAGGAAAATCTGCCAAGAACACCTTCATGTATCCGCAAAAAACTCATTAGAATAAATTGTTAAATCACCAACACTAGGCCACAGCATATTTGATATCTTCGTGCCTTCTACACCCGAAACCGTCCAAGACATTTAAATGATAATAGACGGAATCAGTGACCATAAAACTATTTTTATAGAATTAAAAATTAAATAAACAAAGTAAAGCGTATAATATCATTATTCAAGAATTTCCACACAAACTCAAATGCTACAGCATCAATGAGAAAATTATTAATTGGAAGAGAGACTTCTTGTCAAATCGCAAGCAAATAGTAGTCACCGATGGGTTGTGCTCAAAAGAAAGAGATGTAACTTCGGGCGTCCCCCAGGGAAGTGTAATAGGGCCGCTTCTATTCTTAATACGCATTAATGACTTAAGCGCACACGTTAGTAGCAATCTCAGGTTATTAGCTGACGACACGGTGGTACACAGGGAAATAAGGAGCCAACCTGATCGCGAGCCGCTCTCTAAAGACTTAGACACAACCTCGGATTGGTGCAAGAAATGGGGATTAATGCTTAATATATAGTTTTGAAATTTTGGAACAAAGGAAGTGGCGAACAGGGTATTAACTACGAAGTAGAGGGTTCAATGCTAACTACGGCCGAACAAGTAAAATATTTGGGGGTAGTTCTATCACCACGCCTTTCATGGGGAGCACATACATATCAGGACAATATGCGGATCCGCTTTAAAGAAAATGGTCTTAATAAAACGCGTGGTGGGGAAATGTGATGAGAAATTTAAAGAGAGGTGTTATTTTGCTCTAGTTAGACCACATTTGGAATATGCCGCAAGTATTTGGGATCCTTGGGAGAAAAACTGGCAAAAAGAATTAGACAAAGTCCAGAGAAAATCCGCCAGATTCGATAAAAATATTTACATTAAGAACACTAGTGACCATTAAGTTCACTCGGAGATAACAAAAATGCCGCTTGCCACCCTCGGCGTCTAGGTAACAATTAGTTAAACTCAATTGCATGCACTTTCACTAACCTCCTGTGTGTTGTGTCAAAACCCTTCCCGCATGCCCGCATTGGAATGCCATTAGTGATGTATTGCTGTTTACAGTATTGTTTTCTCTTCTTTTGCTACCCTAAATTTCCACTTCCATCCCTTGTCCCTCTCCGTGGGTGTGCCCTCCTCCCACCTGCAGCGTTTGGCCAGATTCCTCACCTTGGGTGGGAGAGATTTTTGTGCGGAGCGTTCTTGTGGGGGTGGTGTTTCGCCTGGCTACTTGCTATAAACTAGCTTGCACGTTCGTGATAAATTTCTTGCTGCATCCTAGGGTAAAATTATTTGTTGTAGTTAAGCGTATGTACTTGCATGCTTGTGGAGTGAAGGGAGGCAGATGTGTGGTTGCATGCGCGTCGAATGATGGGATGTTACGATGAATGTGTGCACTGCTGTGGATTGGGGTTTGCATGTGTGTGTTGGTTCTGAATGCGGTATTTCTTTTTTCCTTTTCTGGGTGGTGACCTAACACCCCCCGCCACACGCCCTTGCGGCGGCTTGCGGGGTATTATGTAGATGTAGTGTAACAGGTCTCTTAGGGGATTTAGGCTGGGAGCCCCTTGAAGTACGAAGAGAACAAGCGAGACTTAGACTTTTAGAAAGGTAAGAATAAACAAGTTTAACGATGACACTAAATGTGTTATTAAGGCGTAGACCAGACCACAAAGATTAAATAAGGGAGATAGATTCCATTACAGATAGATACCAATAATCATTCTTTCCCAGAACAATCAGAAATCATAATAGTAAGAAATCGAAGTCACTTCATAAATATTAAAAGACTGTAATTTACAAGTCGGAATAAAATTAAGCGTTGCAAAGACATTAGGTTTACTTGTAGGTGTACATCTACGTCTACATAATACCCCGCAAGCCGCCGCAAGGGCGTGTGGCGGGGGGTGTTAGGTCACCACCCAAAAAAGGAAAAAAGAAATACCGCATTCAAAACCAACACACTGGTGTATACTATATGTATCTTAGTTGGTATTTTGTGTGTTAGCATGTGTGTGGGTTGGAATGGTTTTTGCATGAATGTATACCACATTTTTTGTGTAAGTATTACTATTTTGAGGGCATTTCATGTGATTTTTTTCGGTTTTTTCCGGACTGTGTTAATTTTTCACCCCTTCTCCTCACCCGAAACCTTTCTCCACCCCCATTGTCACCCACGTTGCCCACATCCCTTCTCCCCTCCCTTTTTCCACTACCCTCCCCTTACTTGCTTTTCAGCTGTGAAATTCAATATGACTGTTACCAGAAGATGATGTAGTTGCATTGAAACCGGTCGTATTAATAAAATTTTATTTTTGTGGAAACTTGCTAATTTTAATTAATCATGTTATTCCAACATACATTTCTGTATCACGCCTGAAACGTCTCTTTTTATTAGTTGGGGGTGTTGACCAAGAACCCCCTGCCACACGGCCTTATGGCGGATTGAAGGGCATTGAGTAGTTATAGATGTATGTATAATTGAATTAGTATGTAAAAAAAAGGCTGATGTCGTAACATCCTTTGCCACTAGCCGCTGTGTCAACCTGCAAGGCTTTTTAAGTACAGTGGCCTGCGGCAAACACTGCCAATGCGCATTTTTAGTAAAACAAGGTGAAAACAACGGATTGAAATAACTCTTCCACAGTTGTTGCCTCCTAATACTTGCCACATAAACTGTGAGTTTGGTCACGTGACCTTTGGCTGTAACCTTGTGAGTGGATGGAACAGCGACCATCCTCCTTACTTCGTAATCAAATAAATTCGTGTTTATGTAAATGCATGACATTTGTACAATCCGAGTAGTAACATTTATTTCCCCCAGTAAGTTTACACTTGGCTGGGTTACTTCCAGAGGATTTATTAATACGAAGTCGAGACCATCTGGATTAAAATACAAAGAGAAATAAAATATCAATTTTAAATCAACATTGTAATGATGATAAATGATCAGTTTGATTGTTTTGACAAGAGGAAGAGAATATTTATAAAACAATTTCATTATTTCCTAAAATTTATGAAAAACTACGGAAGTCATTAATCAGTATTTTCATTCAAAGTATCCTGCCTATTAACGGTAGGTTTCCAGAGAGTGCCAGATGGCTATTGCTTGGTTATTACTTGGTTAGAAAACTTTCGTTTGTTTGCCCTACATTACTTCCATCCTCGCTTGTTTAACTTCTTCCAGCCCTCTTGCTGTCTTAAAAGCCCTTCCTCTAACTTGCTTACCAAATGCTCTCCCTTCTATCACAGACGTCTAAACATATCTCTCAATATTTTCTCGACCTACTTCTTCTGTCTCCTGCTGAATTCCCCTGCTCCCTCTCTCTTTTATAGTATTCCTCATTTCTTGTCTTCGAGTGCATTAAAACCTGCTTCATACTTAGATCCCGAAATGCACGTTGCTGTAGTTAACATTTTTTTCTTTCTACAGTTTTAGCCGTTACCCATGTGGAATTTCTCCATGGTATGGATAAAAGAAACACCAATTCCACAGTTAAAATTTATGGAGACCATAATTTCGTCACTGTGTGGCATCATCAGGAGGTGACACGTAGTGTTGAAACCTTGGTCTTCAATAAATATTAACTGTGGATTTGCTGTGTTTCTGTTCTCTATACAACATTTGTTCCAGAAATTAAATTATTTCTATCTTATTTTTTCTGGCAGTTATATTTATTATTATTCATATATAATTTACAATTGTGGTGTAGTCTTCATCATAGATGATATACGAAGAATTAAGCCAATCAAAACAACATACAATTACAAAAAATATTTATCATATACCATAGTTATATGATCTACATAATATACATGAGTAGTAAAAATAACAAATGTATGCATTATTAATCCTTATTATTAATCCTTTTGGTCATGCTATGCCAGTCAGTTCTGGCTTGACAGTAGGTGCCGCGAAAACAAAAATGAGAGCTTAAAAAATTGCCTTTATAAAGCTACATATATACTGTCACGTTTTTTTCCAAGCCCTAATCCATTTTGTATAATAACCAGTATTTTATTCTCCCTTTCACAGCATTTACCGAATGTAATATTCTTAAATCTTTAGGTATTTCATTAAAATTTAGAGGTACAGCACCTAATTTGACTTGTTTATTGATAATTGGCACTCAGCCAACTCTTAACTTTAATATTGCATGGATGTTGTGGAATCACCCCCTGCCACACACTCAGGAATTGGATTTCACAGTAACGTTTAGATGTAACTATTCTCCCAATAAATAGAAAAACGCATCGTTTGTCTTCCTTTCTGTCCAATTTATTTTCTTCGTTCTTCTGCAAAATATGATCGGCCTGACCGAAATATAAAGGATCAGGATAACTACAAATGACCACGCTAGGAAAAAAAAGAGAATTTTAAAATTCTAAGTGGCCTAGTATATTATCATTATTTTAACAAACCTTTATTTAACTGCCCTTCTTGTTACTAGAGACTCTTCTCACGCACGAGAGAAGTCTTTGACGTAAACAGGACACCTGATTTTTTCTTGCGTTACAGAGGCAATCATTATGGCACCATATTATACTGGTAGATTCGATCAACAAGATAAAATAAGAGTGATAGACTGCCACGTACAGATTTAAGTCTTCATTTTTCCCCCGCACGAAAGGCAATCATAACAAAATCGCACCCAAGAGCCAGAATATATTACATTGACTTGAATACAAGATTTTGATAAATTGTTCAAACGCAAATATTATTGCATGATATATGTCGGCATATCTCTGTCCGAGATATTTATATTAGCTAACCTGTACTTTAGTATATGCATGGGTGTGCGCTCGAGTGAATATTTCATATTGGCTAATATACATTCAAATGCATGGATGAACTAATATTTCTGCATAGATGGCTGATGCCCTAAGACCCACCGCACTTGCACTTGAGGCGGCTTGTGGGGTGTAATGTAAATGAAGAACTTAGTCATGGATCTTTACTTGTTGGAAAATTATTGATTGAAATATTTATGCCATCGTTTATTCATTCGGTCGGTTTACATGTTTTTATTTGCGCGGCACGTATTGCTCAAATATGCACACGCTCATCTTCAATTTCGTTTCGCAAAATAAGAGAAATTTATATTCGTCATTATATATTTTTTATTCTATGGAGTAGGAAATAAAAATTTTAGTGTTTACATAATGTTGTTAATGTCCATACCAAAAGTTTACTGTGACGGCGAGATGAGAAACGTTTTAAGACTAACTAGCCTAATGTTATGGCCATTCGTTCACTACAACTTTTGTTTCACCGTGATCCTCACAGCCTGCTCGTTTTGAGAGAGCAGAGAAACATTTTGAAAAAGGTATACGTTGGGTATTTTATAAAAACTATTTACATCATTTGAATAGTATATAATTACTCCATATATAACCAGCATTTATGTCAAATTTAATCTTGACAGTGCACGCCTGGTGCAATCCCGTCACACGAAACAAAGACGACTACCAGGGCACCACGTACATTTAGATTCATATTTCAGCTGCACGGCCACAAAGAATGTCTTTATTCTCTCCAAACGAGTTGACTATCTGACAGCGAGATTAAACACGCCTGGCTGGAATATTTTCCTTACATCGGCATATCGTCTTGAGATTTCAACGCTACAGAACACGTTCTTTGGTCGAGGGATCGAGGTAAAATCATGAGCTCCTTAGGTGGAAGGCATCAATCGATCGACAGCGTCCCTCCATGCGTCATGAACGACGGCCTTGTCCATGACTCCAAACGCGTGAGTTCACGACCAACCTTTTTTTATGAATGGCGCAATGGTGATTGATCCAAGATAATCCATTTCAATCGAATATCTACCGTAAAAACACAGTTATTCGCTCAAACGTCACCATCCGCCAAGCCTACTGTTACAAAATACTCCGCAAAGCGTCACAAGGGCCTGTGTCGGGAAGAGCATGATATATTATATCATATTTTTTATATTATTATAATATGATTATATTTTTTGATAGATTTTCATTACACATGTAGGCATATGTGCATGGGTATGTCAGTTGATAGAATACGAATTTACATGCATGTAATTTAAAAATGTCTTCGCATGAATATATACGCCTGTGTGGGCATATTTTTGCATGAATTTTTGGCTTTGCATCTGGTTTTATTTTCTTTTTTGGGTGGTGACCTAACTATCCCTCGCCACACGGCCTTTTTAGTGGCGTAGTTTATTATGCAGATGAAGTGCTAGAGTACCAGCCAGACATGCAAAAATATTAGTTCATACATGCTTTTGAATGTATAATAGTTCCCATACAAAAACACTCATGCGCATACACACACACATATCATGTAATAAATCATTAAATTTTGGTCTTTAAACTGATATATTCGCGTGCTTCACTTCGATTTTGTTATGACTGCGTATCGTGCGGGGGAAGAATTACTTGAATCTATCTGTGACGGCGTCTATCTCTCTCTCAATTTATCCCATTGCTAGAGCCAACCAATATAATTTGGTGCCATGCAATTCCCTCGATGTCGCAAGAAAGCCCGATGTCCTGTACCTGCACAAACGTCTTGCCTAATCTCTTAAATGAATCAAGGGGCTTCCAACCTAATTCCTCCAGCCTCCAAAAAATGCTTACTTGAGGGACTGGAAATAATTCTAATGTTTTATATTTTCTTATATTTAAAATTACCGACAACCTTCCAAGGTAGAATTTTAAATCATTGATAAATCCATGAATTGAACAGTGCTAAGTTCCACCCAACACTACACTAACAATGAATTACACAAAATGAATGTTGAATTATAATGAACCCATCTTCAATCCATTCCGCCCACCATTATTCGTCCAACTTGTCTTTACTTTTCCTCTTAATTCTCCAACATCCTCCTCTCTATAATAATTCATTCTTCAACCTTCTTTTGCCTCCCTGTATCTCTTGCATCCCAGTTTCCTGTCTTCTTCGAATTTTTTGCCAATAATTTTCTCTCCTTCCCCAAACACGTCCATTTTTTTTAAATTTGAGGATACTATTTTGTCAATTATTTTCCACATTCAAAACTCAAATCACTTCCAAACAGCACTTGTTTTCTTGTCTCCAACGATCAAGTTTCGGAACCATACAAAACTGCCCGCCGAATTAAATGTATCCCTAGACTTCCCTTTGTACATCTTTGCTCAAGCACCAAGTCCATTTTGGAAATGAAAGAATAGTAACTAACATCAGACTCTTACAGACATCCATCTATATATACTACATTCCGGTAGGGGCGGGAAGGTGAGAATTGAATGTCTGTAAGAGTTGTTACCTGAAGATGACGTTGAACGTCGAAACCCGGGTCGTATCGAAATAAACAAAATTTCTGTGGAATCACAAAGTTACTATTCTTTCATTTCCAATATGAATCGATTCCATAAAGTTACGCCGGAAACCATCAATTACACCAAGTCCATCTTTGCCTAAGTTTTGTTTTTCCCAATCATCGACTTCTTCCTCCTTGTAAACGAAGTTTCGTATTGACAGCTGATGCTGGAAATAGTAGTGGATCAAAGCCATCTCTGTTTAATCTTTGATACCGTTAGACCCGAGTAAATTTAATAGTGGGTTAGTGTTGTTCTATAAAACGCGCCCAGTTGACTAAAGGAGTGAATCACATCGAGCTGGCTGCGGATGAACAGTTGGTCGTAGTGACTCTTTAGTCCGGTTCCCTTCGCTACTGAAAGGGTAACTGTCTCGACCAAACCGCTTTCGATGGAGTGCACGCTGGCCTGATTGCCTTTCCTGCTCCTTTTGTGATGGCAAGTCCTATTGTAAGTTGGCAAGAGCGACTGCCGCGGCTGATATTATGCAAGAGGATGAAAGCGAATGAGAAGATAAGGGTGAGGTCCATTAATCACGTGAGATGATAAAGAGGGTGCATGAAAAGTCACGGAGGATCACCTGGCGGAAGAGGGGAAGTAGTGACGTCCATTGAATCACGTGCATTTTATGGCACCTAGTCGAATCCGGCTTGTTCGAGTGATGTTATGGTGTCGTTCATGGGCGAAACCAGAACTTGTCTCTTCGTTTGTGTAGGTTTGAAACCTCGCTTTAAATAGTCATTTGGTGGTCGATTTTCATTTTTTAGGGTTTTGCTCGGAATGAGGAGGCAGCAACGACGTTTTTTTAATTCGTTTTTTAAGAAAAACGTCTTTTTTCTGAATTTTAAAAATTTCACTATAATAAAAATTTTAGAAATTAACGAAAATATTACATATTTCCACACTAAAAATAATTTATATTCACTTGTAGGACAGCATTTAATGTTACAATAGTACACTATACCTACGGTGCGAGATATCCGCAAGGGTTACAATGAAATAAGAGTTGTAGAGAACAATCGTCAAAAAAATATAACAATTAGAATGAAAAATTGCTTCCTTGACTTCTTCCTGGCAAACAATCTGGTCACTTCCGAAAATGAACAAGAAATATAAAAGAAACTAAAAAGTTTTATAAATGGTTTATTTCTTTGATGTGGTTTAAACTTATAATGTTTTTTTTAATCTACACGGTTTGCATATTTTAACAATGACAATAATTAAGCTGATAGGTTTCTCAAATCAACGTATTTTTTATCACTAACAAACAGATTGAAACATAGGGTTAGGTGAAACAAGGATAAGCTGGAAATTCAAATGTTTAAAGTCGCTAATTTAAAATTAATAAAAATGTCCGTTAAATATTTCGGGTCACCTTATGATTGTTTTGTGAGCAATCCCGTCGCAATCCTTGGTAATCACCCTAAAAACATTGATATAAGAGCTTCGCAGTGTTAAGGGTGGGATCTATTCTAGTGTCAGCATTATTAAACGACGGATGGGGAATTGGGGGAGTGGGGGGGTTACCGCATTACCTGACCAATGGAGACCTCATGCAGCTACGCGAACGACTCAAAAAATTTCTCCACAAGAACAATTTATTGTCATTAATGACGACTTATGGATATTCTGATGATTGAATAAGAACAACATAAATATCTATGAGTGAATACAATTATTTCTATGCCAAGGTAGTTCTGATGACATTATGCAACATTGTTCTCTCATTCTTTAACCTAAAGCTACAAAAGAGATTTACGACATAAGCTTAGCACGGCCAGTAATGCATGGAATACATATAAAATGTTGAATATAAAATATGTATAAGCTGTAACTACTTACATGAATGCAGAACTTCAGTCACACTCCAAAAAAGATTTTCCATCCACAGTCCCGCTTGTAGTCTTTTGGTGTCTGCGGACAAATCAGCAAAACAAAATTAATAGAAAACAATATCTCTCATTTAGCTATGCGTCGATTATAAAGCAATATTAATGGTAATATGTAAAATTTTACTACATTGTTACTTTAAACCATCTAAATATTATTTCAAGCACAAAAGGAGAAGATAAAATTAATTGTACTTGCATACCAACTGTTAAAACAAAATAGGTACGTATATTTAAATAATTCTGCACTAATAGCAGCGTGAATAAGACTAATTTGAGTAAGAAGAGGTTGATATGATAAATGCTGATTTAAAATCAAACCTTTCGATGATTTTCAAGTACTAAGCAGTAATTATCCCGAAAAAATTTACAGCACACATTAGCTAATATAAAAAAACGCATAATCGGTAAAAATTTTCGATGTTAAAGGACATATCCTAGGGATAACATATTTAAAAAAATCTGCGAATGAATAATTAAAAAGTTAGGATTAAAAAGAATTATGTGCACTTGGGAAGTGTAGTGAGTGGGTTAGAGACCTCAGTTTTTTACAGTAGTTACGCCACACCTAGTTAACGTGGCAGTATCCCAACCCAATTTGAAGAAAAGGACTGGAGGCATTAGAAGTTAAAATACACGTTAAATTTGCGGTGTAAATTTGAGGTAAGTCACTTATCCGGGAATGTTATATACATACTATTACAGGCCCCGACTTACTATGATAAATCAAATCGTGTACATGAAATCAGACATCTATTGTAATACGGATGGATTTTAAATTTCGTTTTTTGCTCGTTCTATTAGAGATCACAATACTCGTATATACACTTATAATCGCCGGCTCGAAGTGGATAATTAGCATTGATAGTGTAAGATTTTTTTCATTATTATGCATGAATATTAAATATACCAATTTATAGCGTGGTGCCCGTATGATTTGACTATTTTCCTGCCACTGAATATTTTTGCAATAAGCAGCTCCTGGCGTGATTGCTCATTTGTTCGAATGCATATTCGAACTGACATCTGTGTAAATCTAATAACGGTGCATATATGGCTGGTGACCTAGTACCTCCCACCACACGCTCTTGGGACGGGTTGCGAGTCAATATTTAGATGTAGATAAAGGAGACTTCTCTCATCAAAAACTACATTACTGAAGCAACTATTGTTTTAGATATGACAAATTTTGACATCATGGGTTGGCGATACAGTATCTTCCTTTAAAAATCAACCCGTCATCACCAGGAGTCCTTCAATCCGACGATTGGTTGATTACATTCTCCTATTCTTCCCTATCTATGCTAGTTTTCTTATCGCCTGGTAGCTATCTCATCTGTTTTACATACCTTCTAGTTTGGCCACTACATTTGCCTCTTAGCCCACGAGTTCCTACTGGAACTTTCCATCAATTTTTCTCTCAAACACATATTTAACGCTCCACCAAGTCATTGGGGTTCGAGGCGTATCCAATATATCTAGTTTTTGTTTTTCTTAGGATTGCTCGAGGGTTACGTTAATATTGGATAGGTTGGGGGGAGGAGAAAATATTAGAGCGTAGATGAAGGCACAAGTGAAAACTAGTGGATAAATACAGTTCAATTGAGTGTAACGCCGACAAAGCGGGAATACATTTATTCTCACATTACAGGGGAGACTGAAGTGATAAGGGAAATTGATTACCAAACAGACCGATATAAAGAACTCTTTTTCCCTCGCACAAACCGTGACTATATTAGCAGCAAATATCGCGAAAGCGCATTAGCTCAAACGTCCCGAAAATAAAATTAAGGGGAACGACAATAATCGAGAATTTCTCTAATTGCTTATGTGAATATTGTCTTTTGTCCCCGCGTACTACTGCCAATTACAGATGATTTTAAAATTCCACGGATCACTCAGGCCTTCCTCTAGGAACGTCATAAGGAGAATCCCGTTAACACGGAGCGTAAATAGATATGGGAATATGAGTGCCTTAATTCTAAAATTTATGGTGACGACGACCTATTAAGCCACTGCCACACGCCTAGGGGTGGCTTCGGGGGACAGGGTGCAATAGACATCGACATAAATACCCAGCGAGTCACCAAAAAGGTATATGGCAGGGGTTTCAAGAACCAAGTTGGAAGGGTGAGTGATATTGATTGGTGTTTTTTTTATTGGGATTGATATAGTTGGTTTGAGTGGCGTTGCGGAAGAGGAGGGGGTGTGGAGTTGTTCACGACGTGCGTCCACGATGGAGTTTGTATTAAATGCGGTGGGTTCACGTGGAGGGGATGAAAAGAAGGACTGCGGGGAGGGGGTGTGTGAGGATGGGAACGCTGGTGCTCTCCACGAAAGAGCTCCTCTCTTTCTCTCGCCCAAGAACTTGGAACGCAGCCCTCTGAATGAGTGATGAACCTTTCACTTAAAGCTGCGCTACGTGCAGTGAAAAGGGATATTTCCAAAACAATCCCCCGGAGCGCATGCTCAGTGCGAGGGGGAGAGTCTTCACGGTTGGTCGACCTCGCTCGCTCTGCTCCTCCGAATGTGTCTTCTTGGCGCGGCGGGAGGGAAGGGAAGGTGATGGAAATGAAAGAAGGATGGAAAGGACCTGGACACGCTCTCTTTTTTTTCCTCTCCTCCTACTCTTCTTCTTCTTCGTCTTATTCGAGCCAGCCTGCTCCATCCCTCCCTCCAACCTTCACCTCCTCCCCCGCCAACACACCCCGCATCCTCCTTCTCCCCTCCTTTCTCCCGTGCTTTGGATGCGTTCGTGGGGAGGGTTTCTGAAAAGAGTAGGTGACCTCCTCCGGGATTGGCCTCCGGAGAGAGGCGAAGGGAAAGGGTAGGAAGGATGGCGGTGAGTCCAAGACAATCACACCTCGATTAAAAAAGGAAAACTCACTCTCCTCTCCTCACACCGTGCACTACAAAATGGAGGCAGTTTTCACGTTGCACCCGCTACCACTCACTCCTCAATTCCATCCCGCCGTACCCTCCTCCTCCCCTCTACCCCCTTTCCCCATGCCTTCCCCCTCCAGATACTCCGACATCGCCACCTACCTCCTCCTCCATCTCCACATCCCTTCCCACCCGCTCCCGCGACCCTTCTTCCTCTTATCTTTGTTGGCGGGCATTAGGTGGGAAGGCTAAGAAAGTCGGGAATATCGAGCAAGACGAGGTCAGGAGTATATTCAACCGTTCCGAAACGAGGTGCGGAGAGGAGGCTGTGTGGTTTTAAAGTCGTCGCTGGGTTGCTCGCTGGAGTGAATAAAACGGCGGCATTCTAGCATACACTCAATGTTACGATTCCCTTGTAAATACCAATAATACATACATTGTTCTTCGAAATAAATATGGTAGGAAAATATATGTTAAAGTAAGGAGATGGCCCATGGTAATAAAATTAGGCTCCGTGGAACCGACTCCTACCAGTGTCAAAATGCGAGAACTGTTCAATAATTCCCCACTCTATTTGAGTAGGTTAGACCGCAATTATCAGATAAGTAGGATAGACTCCAGTACAGATAGATATAAATATTCGTTCAATTCATCGGACAAATAGGAATCATAATAGTAAGAAATCATATTAGAAATAAGTCGTAATAGAAATAGTAAAGACATTCGATTTACAAGCGAGTTTCATATTAAACGCTGCGTAGACATCTGTTAAGAATGCACGTGCTTGTGAATGTTAGCTGCTAGTATATGTATTTGCATGTGTGTAAATTTAAATGGATTTAACATCAATATATACGTCTGTGTGGGTGGGCATTGGGATGCTTTTCCTTGTTTTGCATGCGATTGAATTCAGTTTTACGGGTGTTGTCCTAACAATCCCGCAACGTATCCTTGCGGCGGCTAGCGGGATATTGTGTAGATATTAGGTAGACAGATAAAGAGTTTTTTTTGTTCGCGTATTTTAGAGTGAAAACATTTAGTTTTATGTTATTATTAGCTTCATGCATAATTATTGTTAGCATGAAGTGTAATGCAAAAATTGTACAAGATTCATTGGTTTGACTTCAGTATTTCAGTGATAGCTGTAGCAAGTTGATACATGCGCAAGTCGCTCGGTAAGAAATACGGAAAACTATGGAAACAACAAGTGACGCTGCATCGAAAATTTGGTTTCGCCTGAAGAAATAGTCAGCTGAGACCTAAATAATAGTGAATGAGACTTATAGGGCGTCCATTATCCCTTATTTTTCCCACCTGGTGCTTGCACCTCCTGCCACACACCTTTTGGTTGGATCGCGGTGTATTAATGTAGATATAGATAGGGAGGCTGTTTTCCACATTGCAAGGACAAAAGATGGTTTACAACATTTAAAGGGGGAAGAAAATCAAATGTAAAAGAAAACGAACCATGGAACTCCAGCCACTGCGGTGAGTAATGACCTGGTTTTCCACCCCAAAGGGTCAATGGTCGGATTCCGCAAGTGTTAAGATTTCAGTGATATCCCGATCTCTACTTGGGCCCTACATGGAGAGTACGGCGTCCGATGATGTACAATTACATTCATACATGACACTGTTTTAGCCATTACTCGGTGGAATTTCTCCACTGTGCAGACAAAAGAAACCCAGCAATTCCACAATTAATACTTTGTTTATCTATTTATATAACTTTAATTCGAAAAAAGCACTTCGGGCTTTACACCGGACTTTTTAACAATGGCATAACAATAGAAATAATTACAAACACCCAAGTGCTAGATGGAGAAAAACCCAACTAGGCGAGGACGCTACCCCGTCGTTACCGGGGCCAGCAAAAAACTCGCCCAGACAGGGACTTGAACCCTGGACCCTTAGGTTAAAAGCCTAATGCTCTACCGACTGAGCTATCTGGGCAACTGTACTGTCACACGGAAACCAACAATGAATTACAGGCATTAGCCGTACAAATTCTAATAAAGTGAACAATTTGAGCAAAGTTTATTTTGAAAATCTATTCACTCGGGTGCAAGAAAGTGAGTAAGCCAAGTCTTTACTATGATTAAACTCAATGATAGTGAGTGTCAGAATATATTAGAGGAATTTTAATGTTTCATTTTGTTGAATAAATAAATAATTCCATGCTTTTATTAGGAGACCGTGCTGAGGATCATTGGGAAAATAAGTCATAATAATAAAAATTGCAAAAGAATTCTCTTATTATACGTACTTTTAGTTCAACATCGTCCAAAAGTTGTTTGGTGGGAAATTGATGAAAAAATAAATTTTGATAGCAATATTTGATTTCAAGGATGGTTGGATTGATAAAAAGTGAAAAGTTAAAATAAACTATCGCCTATTTTTCGCCACTCATCTTACATTAATAGCCTAGCTGGGTTGAAATTCATATGACACACTTATAAAATAATAAGAAAATAGGCATGTAAAATATTTATGGGGGGTTAATTTAACACTCATTCCCCGTTAGCGTGTTAAGTTCGGGCATCCATACAACATTTGCTATGGAATAAATATCACGGAAATGACGATGAACAGGGACGGTATTTATTTGACTTCCGGTCATTTTGCAACAGAAATTATTCCATTTTGTACAAATAAAATCAGCTTGAAAAATGACCAGACCTTCGGTGAAATTCAAACCTTAGGATTAGCCGAAGAACGCATTACCCCTGCCGACAAGTATATCAAATGTGGTGTTACGTACATGGCGTGGAAAAATAACTTTAATGGACGTCGTCACCTGCGGGAGACAATGTGGAGTTTGCCTGTCTTGTGTTCCAATCTCTCCCTTTATTGCTTCCACTTCTCTCGGCAACTACTGCCATATAAGTCCCCCTTACTAGCATCTTGCCGCTCTCACCGAATGGGCTTTTCTTTTCCTGGTCTGTTCTCAATGGGTTCATTCTTTCCTCCTCAATCCTAATTTTCGTGAAGCAATTACGCTCCCTCTACACTGAAAACGTCCAATAATTTGATGCTTATTGCAGGCACAAGTAGCGACTCCCCAAAACCACGCACACTCCCATAAAAAACAACAAAAAAGTTGACCAGTTTTCATTCCAGTAGCAATTAATTTTAATTCATAATCAGTTTTCACTCCACAGTAACACCTTTCAAGCAAATAATACAATGGGCTTAAGGTTCTTAAACCTCTCATCATCCGGCATCAAAGTGAAAAATGTCAGTGTGGCAACACCTGGCTTTGAAATAAAATTATTTTGTCCGGAGTGTGGAAAGGTTTCCTCTCGCCCATTCCTCGTGGGTTTATTGCTTCTGTGCAGTTGCGTTCATATCGTCAATCGCGGGTATTTTTCTTCCCTTAACCTTGGAATCTTATTGTATCATTAATCTTCACCATGGTGCATAATCAAATGTAAATAAACTTCCGCTCACTAAAACTTTCCTTTTCATTTAGAGGATGACTGCAGATATTTTAATTTCATGACTGAAGGCAGATTATAGCCCGTCATAAAATATCATTATTTCATCATTACTATCAGTAATCGATGACAGCATAAAACTCAGGCGTAGAGGAATTAGGCTGGAAACCGCTCAATATGTGAAGAGAGCAAGCGAGACTTCTGAGAAAAACAAATTTTCACTTTTCCAAAGATTTATTTGTGACGTACAACGCGTTTCGTTCATCGAGCCATCTCAAGGTACAAGACAAGATTGAAATTGTGAATGCATCATATCCTGCGACCTGTTTGAAGAAGTGAATGCATCACATTTATAACATTTATGCATTTAATTTACAATTCGGAACAGAATTAAACATTGCAAAGATATTAGGTATATTTGTAGGTGCATGTGCATGCTAGTTGGTAGTTTGTGTGTTTGCATGTGTGTGGGGTGTAAGGGTTCTTGCATGAGTGTGAACCATGTTTTGTTTGTGGACTGTATAAATATGTGACTTTTGTATGCGCTTTGTTTTCTTTTACGGGTGGTGACCTAACACCCCCCGCCACACGCCCTTGCGGCGGCTTGCGGGATATTAAGTAGATGTAGATGAATACCAGTGGATGTTCGAACGTTGGTTTTCAGTTTGGAGGCTAATGTGTACGATGGTGAGCCTATGCATGACACCACTGAGCGAACGGGTGTTCCATCTTTATGAATTGTCGAGTGGCTATAAATTCTAGGAGGTAAAGGATTCATTTGTAATAATTTTCTCTTCACTTTCTGAGAGCAATTCAGAGCAGGTGGATAAAGCTGTTTTAACACTTTTTTGGAGCCTAGCAGTTGGGTCACCAGGCAGGATCACAAGTTATCTGTCAACACATCGTCACATTTATCGATATAAGAAGATTTGTTTAAGATTATTATGCTGATCCCTTTATCCCTGTTTTAGAGATGATCAGGTTTTCTTTTTCTATCCTCTGCTTGATGGTCCTTAACACATCGCTATATTGTAGGTTCACCTTCTTGAGGCGGGACATGTCTCGGTTGTCAAGTTAGGAGGTAATAATTACTGCAACATTTAGTTTAATGCCTGCATGTTCACCATGGAGGGCGACTTCACAGTCAACAATCAAAGATTTTAAGGGGTGTTGTGTCAGAGGCTGAGCAGGGGCAAACTTAAAGCATTTACGTAGCAGTTCAAACTCGGAGCTGATAAATGAGGAATCAGAAAAGTTGACTACTTTAGGATGAAACTGAAAATCACAATTCAGATCACACTTGGGAGAATGAGTTTCGTTTTTCCGTTTACACTGCAAATAATGTAGTTTTTTGTTTATAATGGAGCATTTCTTGGAGGAGACGACACTTACCAAAGATTTTATACGGTCATAAAGAGAGTGCCACTGATTGATTTGTAGAGCCGATTATAGTTCCATTTGGAGGTGATAAGAATAGGATACGTAGAATTTTAGTAAGATTCAGAAGACACGAGTTTAACAATGACACAAAGAAATTATTATGACCCCACACTATTTAGGTAGGTTGACCGCAAATATAAGATAAGGGAAATTAGTATTAGTCTGATGTGTTGGGGTCAGGATAAAAACGAGGGTGATTCAGTCGAAGAACCCAACCTAAGCATACAATTTGTGATTTTCTTGCGGCTAAATCTCCCTTGGAAACCGCAAGCGACACAGGGAAAGGATATGGTGCACATATCTTATAAGTAACTTATAAAGGTCACCCGCTTGACTGTGGGTTAGTGACAGATAAGTCCTGCCATTCTTATCAAAAACGGGTTCACTTATCTACCCTTATACGAGTTTTATTATTATCTACCCTAATACCCTTACCCTCGTATTTCTAACGTACCGGGCAATTGGGCATTTCGTTTGAAAGATATGTCATTATTAATATTACTAGCAGTATCTACCAGCTTAGAACAGATTTTCTATGCACCTATTGACTACACACACTCCTGTACTTTTAAGCACTCACTAAAACGACAAAATATCCCTAAACTCCCAACCTATCACATAAATAATACGTATATCGTACAATACAGCAACTCATTCTTCAGCGCTGCATACTTCCTGCCTCCCTCAATCCCACCCTAAAATGCCTCTTTATTTTCCTCCCTCTACCTCGCCTTGCCAATACTATTGAGTTGGCATGGTCACTGGTGAACTAGCTTCTCACCCCGAGCCCTCCGGTCCGAATACCGACATTGGAGAAATTCTTACATGTATGTAGTATCTCGATCTCTACCTGGGATTCAATATCTAGAGCACCTCAAACGCAGTACGCCGTCCGTCGGACTTTAAACTGTGTAACCGCTTGAAGTATTTGATTATTAGACGACACCGGGTTTCCTACCTCACACATTCTCCACCAGTCCTTTCAAATCCTACCTCCAATAATTTACCCACCTAAACTTTTAATGAGAAAAACAACCTCAGCCGTTAGTCGTTTTCCCTTCTCTTAGCTACCATTCTTCACTATGGCGCATGCGGAATTCAAGTATACATTTTGATTATGGATCAGGTTCCTTTCCTTCAACACAATTCGATTTCTTATGCAGTAATAGTGTACAGAAGATTGCAACGGTTGGATTCTTAAGAGGGCTTTTCCAAAGACAACATTACATTGGCTTTGATTCTTGGACCCTATAGGCAACAGAAACTATACGATCCTCTAAATAGACAAAAACTTCATTATTTGAGTGAAAAAATCAAGATGAGAGAGAGCGAGATAGACTCTGATACGGGCAGGTTCTTTGCACCGGACTTTGAACACTGATATAACAATTTCACAATTACATCTAAATTCATCAAAGAACATAGGAAACAAACTATCACTAGCACTTAAAAGGAAAAAAAAATGTTTACAGAAAATGTTTTGAGATTTCATCGGAAATCGATGCGATATTTTTCGAATTAAATGGAAAATCCACAATAAAGAAATCCGGCTTTCGTGACACGTTCAATATCGTGTGCAATTGAAAAGTTCATTGAGCCTTTCCACTTTTTTTTACAGACTTTTCGATTGTGTCTTGCGAGCTAAAAGATCGAAAGAGTTGCCACGCAGTCTCGAAAGGGAATAATTTGTTTAATTGGTAAGCAGTACTAGTCTACTGCTTCTTATTTATCCATGCATAATGTATTCTGATATTTATTAACACCTCGTTTCGCATTCATGTAGGGTTACATGGAAATCAAATAATGAATGAAAATCAAACTTAGAGATATGCTTGCTGCAATTACATCACCTACATCTAAAGCTACACAAAGCCGCCGCAAAAACTTGTGGCGGGGATTGTTAGAACACCAACTATGCATACTGAAGTACTATTTTTACATAAATTTAAATACATGTACATCATCTCATGCATAACTATGACGTACTTTCATGAATCTAATGCATACATGATGGAATCATTGTTGCTTGCAACCAAGTCATTAAATTCTTGTATTCAAGTTAATCTTCTTTCGGGGTCATGAGTTTTAATTTGGCTTTGGTTGTACATATTACGCGGCGAGAACGAGTATTTCGTCTACATAATACCCCGCAATTTGCCGCAAGGGTGTGTAGCGGGGAGTGTTAGGCCATCAGCCTTTCCTGCAAAATCACAATCATGGCATCTCTGCGCAAATATTAGTTTGATCATAAGCTGGAACAAAGTGAATCACTAGACAGAGGTACTTATATGCAACAATATTCAATAACAGGATACGTTGGTTGGTTGGTTTTGTTGAGGAGGCGGCCGACAGCTATGGTCATTTGCGCCATTAGGGATGGGTGGGAAAGGAAGGGTGGAGAGAAACCCGGTGTCGGTATTAGCCTATTCTTGTCGAAAGGCGCCAAGGGGTCCGCATTTTTACGTCCCATGCGACGGACGGCGTACTCACTCTAAGTGTTCTCCACAAAGCAAGTAGGGCTCTAGCGATCTGCTCACCTCAAGTAGGGATTGGGATACCACTGAAAAATATTTGTTGTCTCCAGGATTTGAACCCGGGTCTTCGCGGTAGGAAACCTGTAGTTTAGCCTCCGCACCATCCCGATCCCCAGACAGGATACGTATATTCAAATCATGCGGTAGGACTGTTAAATTAATGTGTCTATTAATTAAAAAAATAATATGCAGAATATCGAAAAAATATATACCTGTACACTGCGTGCTAATTATCCCCTACGCGATTATTGTCAAGACTACAGCTGTAGTTTGATCCCTTATGGTACAAGGACAAAACGATAATTTAACTGTATCGGTTCCACTATAAATCTCCCTGATTTAACGCTGGTGATCTGATCTACCATAGTACGTCGGGGCTTGCAATATGTCTTTAAAATACTCAGATAAGTAACCATCCTAAAATTTACGCTGTAAAGTTAACCTGTCTTTAAGTCTACGGTCAACTATTGGCTCCCATCCTAATTTCTCCAATAGTGTCGTGACACTGTCACCTTGTTCGTAAGAACTTTTTACAAATCTAGCTGCTCTACGTTGCATTCGAATCTGTCTGCGACGGTGTCCATCTCTCTTTAACTTAATCCCGGTGGTAGAATCTACCATATAATTGGGTGTAGCAAGAATTCCCCCAATGCCGCAAAAAACCCAAGAGTTGTCCTGTACCTCGTTACAAGTCTATGTATCTCTTGCCTGTCCTCTTCGTGAATTTAAAAGACTCCAAGCCAAGTGGCTCTATCGGGCGAATGGAATAACTGTCGAGGCAAGGAGGAAGAAAGAGTATTCTACCTCTCACTTACTAAGTTTAAATTTACATTTACAATTTTGATAATTTTACAACACCATGCTCATTTACAAGTTGGATGGGAGCTTGAAATAAGTTTGAGCTCTCAACAAGAATAAGTAGAGCTGGCACTCAACTAAGCCCCCAACTGAGGCGACTTGAATGCATGCACATTCAGCGATGGAGAAGGGTAGTTCCGTAAACTGCGCCGCCTGCGGTTTCCCAGAATGTTTTGATTCCGAGATAATAATGCAGCATGAGTTTAACCGGGTGAGTTGAGGTGGATCAACCGGGTTTGAACTCACGACTCACCGGTTAGCAGCAGGACTTCACTCCCACCAGTGCCTTCAAGTTAGAGATAGCGAAAACCACGAAAGTTAAAACATCGAAGACTTTTAACGTGGCCATATAACGATTAGGGAGACGTGAAAAAAAAACATTTTACTACCCTATAAACCGAAAAAAATGTATGCATAGAATTTTGGCGTGGACGTCAGTAGAAATTCCGTTGTGTCTTAGGGTAGTGTTATACAGTTCCTGATTTTCTGGATACTCACTAACGGCCAAAGTTCCCATGTTATCAGCACCTTAGACTATTAGCAGATGCCACAGAACGACAGCGAATTGAGGGTACCGGCCGAATGCGAGTTACTTTCCAGTAATTTAGACAAGATAACGGAGTAGTCTCAATACGCATGTAGATCCGACCCTCGAGATAAACTAAGAGGGGAGAACGTTTCAACTACTCTTTTTTCTCTCGGCACAAATCCCTAATAAATAAAATCCCTACAAAATCGAACCCAAAACCCCTTATATATTTATTGTAGGCCAAAATTTATCAATTGATCATACACATTAACTATTTCATGATGTAGATACATGATTGGGATTTTACCTGCTGCTGACCTCACACCCCGCGCCACACGTTCTTGCGTCTGCTTGCGAAGTATTGTGTAGATGAATTATTCACATCGAATGTGCGAGAAGGAAAGTACGTACACGATTTAATTATATATATTTATTGGAAGTGTTATACGTTCTTTCCTCGTAACATCCGGAATCATAATATTAAAAAATTGGAGTCAATGTTGTCACAAGCGGAAACAAGATTAAACCGCGTAGATATCTAGTGAATTCGTGGGTGCATGTGCTTGGTATTTTAGCTGCATATACATGAGATTACATGTGTGTAGGTTCAAGTAAATTTTGGATGAATTTTTACGTCATGTGGTTGTGTATTAGCATGAGTTTCGTTGATTTTCCATGTAGTTCCATTCTACTTTACGGGTGGTTTCCTAGCACCCTCTGCCACACGCCCTTGCGGCGACTTGTGGGGAATTGAGCAGATGTTCATCTACATCTACACGATACACCGCAAGCCGTCGCAAGGACGTGTGGCAGGGTGTTGTAGGTCACCAGCCATTCTACATATATTCATTCTATTTCCTCATACACATGACACCCTGTGATCCACTCAAAAACCGCGTGGAAAGGCGGAGCCCGAACAACATGCCTACACACAAGACATTACTTGTATTACGGACATCATATGGTTAGTAGCTTTTCCTGTGTCGACACAAAAAGGGCCAGAAAATACATCAAAAGAGGCCAGGAACACATGCAGTTCAGACACTTATGACCGGATACTATTCTACACATTCCGGATGGAAAATTCACAAATGCAACAGACTTTATACGATTCACTCACACGCCATCCGGTACAAGGGCGCACGGCAGGGTGCGTTAACACGCCAGACTTGGAGAGTGTTTCGTGGGAAATTAATCTTATTTACCCCTATTTTCGACTACGCGTACATATTATTTCCTTAGGTGTCCCCCCTTTCATTGTTGTCGTGAATAGTGCGCGGGATAAACGAATACTTGAATCTATCCGTTCGACAGTCTTTTTTATTTCGTGACAATTGTCGGGTCTGCCAATGTAATTCCTCGCACTTATCTACATAATACCCCACAAGCCACCGCGAAGGCGTTTGGTGGGGGGTGTTAGGTCACCACCTGTAAAAGAGAACGAAACCACAGGCAAAATCAACACAGCAATGTAAACCTATACTCAAAGTGGCGCTCACATTCTCTCGTACTTTGACCTCCATTAAACTAAGGAAGTCCTCGACCCTTGCTTACTTCGCCCATGTTTCCCATTTTATTGGTAACCTAAAATGAAGTAAAACTTAAATTTTTGACATTGCATGTCTGATGTTGAATCACCTCCTGCCAAACATCCTAGCGATGGATTGCAGGGTACCACGAAGTGTAATCTATCCTGATTTATCTCGAAGCGGCTCGTCTTCTGATAATCACGCAGCCGATTAGCAAATTTGTTTAGTCAAGCGTTTCAGCAAACCATCGATCGCACAGCCACGTGACATGGTACGGAAAGTGCACGTGATATGACATCAGGGACGGGTCATTGTGGACGGCACGCAAACTCTGGGTTGATGTACGATAGCAATGGAGTGGTCAACAAGGCGTGTATCTACGTTGGAAAAGTTTGAACAATGAAACTATTAAATTTCAATTCACATCTATTGTGAAACGCAAAGAGTACATCATTCCTCCGATTCGAGCTGAGCGACAAGACGCGGGAAAACTCAGGTGAAACGAAATTCCACCATCATTTCCGGTTAACCGATTCCTAATGTCTGCGTCACATCCCCGATCCCTGACTAAGTTCTCCCACTCCCCCCCCCCCCTTTCCTTACCTCTATCGCCGCTTATGGAACTTAAAGGCAGGCTACGACTGCGTGACCTCATCCAATTGATTAGGACATTCTCACCGACTTGAATGCTTGACATAGGCTTCCTCCGACATGAAAATTTCTTAACTTTATTTATTTCTAACTTTTCAGTGACTAACATTCCTCCAGTACGTTTTTATTGACACAGTACTATATGTACCCACTCCCGCAAGGACGTGTGGCGGGGGGTGTTAGGTCACTATCCGTGAAAAGGAACAGAATCAACTACAACCCATTCCATCTAACTCAGTGGTTCGCGGTCTCACGACGGCTAATGTTTACTTCTTTTTCAGCTAAAGGACCTGTGACATTTCACGTCATAATTTACTAACTTCTCATAATTTTTCGTTGTCTTAAATTAAAATTGTCAATTTTATAAGAAACCACTTTCAAGTGTCTACAAGTAAATATTTTAAACACAAAAATATATTTCCACATTTACTACAATTTTCTAATGCGGGCCTCAACCTCAGAAAATATCTGTTTGTGCGGTCCGTCAATAGACAAAGGTGTTACATCACCGATCTAGCTAATGTATGGTAATCGTTTGGGCACTTGAAAGAAAATGGACGAAGCAGTCGAGGAGGCACTAAGGGAAGAATTGTACTGGTAGCAAAACTATTTGAAAAGAGACGGAGATTGATTTAAATGCACTCAGGGGAGAGGTAAAATAAACGTTTATTAAAGGACTTAATATGGATTTTAGTGCCGTATTAACCCATAAAACCTGGTCTTAGAGGCAAGAAGAAGAGCATACATGTATAATGTTTCGAGGAATAGGGTAAGAGAAAAGATCAGCTTTACAGACAAACACACTCCAATATAACTACTTTCTTTCTAAATAAATGCTTTTTTTTCGTTTTTATGAAGAAAAACTTTAAAAACCCTACTCACTTCTATTTCATTGGCTATTTGCAGACATAACATATTTTGGAATATTGTGTACCTTGTGTAGATCTAGACGATGGTCTAGTAGGCCGAAGTCCGTTGAGCAAATATGAAAGCTATTTTATAGCGAAGAATTACGAATATATACTTATTTCATTAAATTATTGATTGCTTCCGCCATATCACGACTGGGACAGTAAACACTTTTGGAAGAAAATAAATATTGGCTGTGAGGAAGACTAACGAAGAAACTTCAAGCATGGTTGAGGAAGATTACGTTATATCGAACTTCTCTCGAAGAAAAAAGGCTGGACTGATTTTTATTTGTAATTTGAATCCCGCCTTGTTTTTTTGTTTTATTTAGTTGGTTGCAAATGAAAGTTAAAAAGAACTCATCTATTTTGTGCAATTTCGGAGTGAATAGGAAAAGTGCACCTTTGGTTTACCTCTCCTAGCCGCTGCGCATGTCTAGGTCTCTCTGTAAACTGTCAACTGCTTATTCAAACTACACAAAAAATTGAAAATTCATGAATGAAAGTTTTACGTAAAAATAAATAGAATTTTAAAACATTTTCTTGTTAGCATAAAAAGTTGATATTCAAACTTGAAGTTAACTCTTTCATTTCTCTGGGAGGTTGGATGAATATAATATTTTTTGTTTGTGGCGTCTTGATGGAAGTAGTGAATAAAAAGATTTTCCCGAGATTCCTGATCCAGAGGTTATTTTACATCGTGCGCGTGTCTGTCCTTGGAAATTATCAGGGAGCGAATGGACTCGGAGATACTGCACCGTGAGCGGGGTTTGCCCTTTTCACGGGACCCATTTCTCCGATTGTCAATCCTCGACTAGGGAATTTCGAAACGTTTCAGTGATAAGCACTCGGGGACCGGTGAATCACTACTCAAAACCGGTGGTATCACTACTTTTATATTCTTGCCAGGTAAAGTACGCTGGAGGCGGTCATGCGGATGTAGGAGATAGGTGAAACACGGCGGAGGACTTGAAGGCCGAAATAGAAGGCAGACTGTTATAAAAGTGAGGGAAGGGAAGAGATTTTTGGACGGTATGAAGGCTGGTAGAGAGTACGAAGAATTGGAAAATGGAAATAATACAAGCAGACAAAAAGGAATGCACCTCGATATGAAATACAGAATGCTGTCAAGCTCGGTTAAAATGACTCAAATGGTGCACTATATTTCCACATTAAATACTTATTCAAACGCAAAAAAACTTGAACGTATATCAGATATAATGACATGCAATAGAAGCTCCAGGGCACATAAGAAAGTGACCCGGTAGACTACTTACAACTAAAAAAATCGTTTTCCCGGATTTCAATACTTTCATTACAATAATATCAATACTACGAGAGATATTCTTAAAGTAAGTACCGTTTGCTTATATTTAAATATTGGCGCTTCAGAACACAGTTTCGCTCCTGCAGCGCCATCTACTGATTCATTGAAAAGCTATAGCAGCATTTGTTTTGTTTCAGAAGTCGTTTGCTTGTCCGTGCATGCAAACAACAATGTCCGCGACAATCGTTGATCCCGCCAGCTGTGAAGTGCGTTGTCATACGATTCTTGTATGCAAAAGGATTGTCGGCTGCTGAAATTCATCGGGAATAATGCCTAGTTTATTAACCTACAGTTATGAGTGAAGGGAAGGTTAGACAATGGTGCTGTGATTTTAAAAATGGACGAACAAATGTCCATGACGAAGAGATGAAATTGTTTCGCAACAAGGAACAAAAACTGCGATGTGATCGTCGATTGACAATTAATGGCCTGGCTGAACAATTTCCTCAACTTGGACGCACTACTGTTTACAATATTGTTACGGAAAACCTCGGATACCACACATTGCGTGCAAGGTGGGTACCGAAAATGCTCACCGACCACCACAAAGAGCAAAGAATGTCCAGTGGACGAGAGTTTTTGGGTCGTTGGGAACTCTTTAAACCACCCACCGTACAGTCCTGACCTTACACCCAGCGACTACTTCCTCTTCTTGCACTTGAAACAGTGGTTCGGTGGACAACGTTTCGAAACCGAAGAGGAACTCAAGAATGGCGTTGTCGATTGGTTCAACCCTCAAGCGGCGAGTTTCTATGCAGAGGGGTTAAAGAAGTTGGTGCAGCGGTACGAAGAATGCTTAGAAGTGATCGGCGGTTATGTAGATAGGTGAAGTAGGTTTGTAGCTAACTAAAAGTGCCAATAAAATGTGTTTCATATGAGTATATTTTTTCCTGTGACCAAACGGGTCTTACTTTATGAACACGCCTCGTAGTTGTCCATGGCGTCACGTTTCCCATTTAAAATACCACCTTTCGCGGAACTCCGACTTCGGTTCCCTGAATAAAATTAGTTAGAAATTTTTCCATATGTCCCTTTTCTTGCTGGGGGGGGGGGGGTTGGATGATTATTACGTGGCATCGATCGGGATTGCGGATCTGATAATGTCATTTGAAGCTAAAGGAGCTCTCGTGTTACGGATCTGCCGTGAGGTAGGAAACGAAATTACCCAAAGTTGCGAGTTTATCTCCTACGATCGTCGACCTTCCATACCTCTCTCTCTCCCACCCCCCACCCCCCCGCCCTGCCAGGCTTCGGAGCGGAGCGAATGAATGGGGGAATGGGTTCGCGAAGAAAGGGAAAGAAAGTTGGCGGAGGAAGCAGGGAATGGGGAGGGTTTTACTCCCAAAACGGTAGTCCCGTTCGTTTCCCACCGGTTATCCCTCCCCATAATCGTCCTAAATTTTCACTGTCGGCAGTTTCCAAGCAGAACGCGATCGGCCGCGTAATGAACTGACTACCGCTAAAAGATTCATCGCCGTGAATTGTATTTCGCATTGAGTTCCGTCACGCGATTGTCCGAGTTCCGACAGTAATTTCTTCTTCCCATGATGGAATTACTTACCTCCTTGAGTGAGACGCGGGGGCATTAAAGCACACACAGACAAAAAAAATATATTCTCCATTTTTGTATTTTATATAAAATAATATAATTATGTAGGAATATATATAATGTGTGTGTGTGTACACACACGTACATGCATACATTCTATTAAGTCTCATTTTGGTAATCAATCACTATTGCCCTACTTGATGACACAAACATTTTCTCACCAAGGTCACCTTCAATTGTTTTCGCTGCCGAGGCATAAAAATCTTTTCGGTCACGAACAAATGCAGTCCTGAAACATTTAATCATTTCTTCGATCCCTGAAAGCACGTTGTTATGCACTTTAAATGGGTTTTCCCTATCGAGACAATGTACGAAGTGATTTTGAAACCAAATGTTTATTTCTTGTTCAATGAATCCCAGGAGAGGGATGCGGCATTATCAACTCAAGCGGAAATAATCGCTCGTGTGCACAGAAATGCGAGCACATAATTGGTTGTGTAATTATTATAAGTCGCCTCGACCGGGATTATAATCCGAATCTCTCGAGTTCCGGACGAATTCTATTAGCCAGTACAGTTACGGAAGACGCCTCGGCACCTTAATCCTGGCTACTCAGTCGAAAATTAGAAGGATTTAGGTTAGAAATCCCGTCTAAGCAATGTTTTATTCACTCTAAAGTACATTGAATTTGTGATACATCTCATTTCTGGAGTATTAGGAATCGTCAATGCATGTGCACCACGCTTGGAAATGTAAAAGCCTTATGTGTGAGCACAATTCTCCATCGAATGAACATTTCTCCTGTTTCGTATCCATGAATATCTAACTCCTCCTCACTGTTCTGTTCGCGATAGATACACTCTATATCCCCGTCGGATCAGGATTACCTAGTTTAGTTAGATTTCACGTCGTCCTGAGCGGGTTACAAGAGTTTCACTGGAAAACGAAAGAAAGTCAACATTTTACATTAGATAGTTGAATTCGTGGAGGCAGGACGAATATCTCAGGTGGAGAGAAATGAGGATCAAGGAGATAGTGAGAGAAAATGAGAATATTTTACGATGTAATGGAGGCATGAATTTTGGCAATATCAATTAGTGGAATGAATAAAATGAAGCATTTCGGAGGACAAGAATATTCTTCTTTTTTGGAGGACAAGAATAAGGAACACAAAGAACGAATTCGATGATTTGAGGCCCTACTTCGTGAAAATTCATGATTAATGAATATATTTAGTTTATTTATTCAGTGAAAACGAAGAACTGAGGAGAAGGAGAAACGGGGTTGGTAATTTGGACCAATGAGAGATTAATTATGACAACATTAATGGTTATTATTTTTAAGAGTAGGTCAATGTAGATTCACGTATACGTACGAGTATTGTCCGTACATTGTCCCAGAAAGTCACCGCTAGGGTGTGTGACAGGGGATGATTCCACAGCAGGCAGGCGAGGCAAAATATAACTTCGCTAAAATGCTAGTTACCAATAAAATCGGAAAATATTACAAAGAATGAAGGCAATGTTAACTTCAGCTTCACTCACTATGGTATTCAAGGACAAAATACCTCTATAAGCATGCAAGATATGTGGCTATTAACTAAAGAAAATTGAAATAAAGTTTAGATAAAACAATAAGAACATTTAAGCTTTACCTATATTAATTTAACTATTCGCCCCTAATGCGGTCGTTTGCAGTTATTCCGATTCTTTATCGTTTGTAGGAAAAAATGACAACTTAAATCTGTTGGTTTTACAATTGATCTCTCCAGTCCCATTTTCATGATTCCTCATACCGTAGAACGATGGAGCTAATGATAAATTTTCAGTTTAATCGATGAAGAGACCTGCCTCTAATGTATACAAGAGATTTACTCTATATCGTTGCTTCGTATTTGATTCCCAAAATTACGGTTTCTTTTTTAATGTATATACTCCATCATGGTATTTTTTTTAAATCTAGCTCTCTAAGTGGCTAATTTAGCCTTTACGATGATCCAAAGAACTAACCACTGCTTCACGACAGAGTCCAGACTAACACGATACTATTGCATTAAAAAACCTCTGGTGACATAAGTACCAGGCGATAAAACTTCCGAATGAGGCAATCGATTTTAGCGCAGCTGTTTTAATCTGATTGCAGCTCCCCTCTAAACGTACGAAAGTTTAAAGTGTTCTTCATTGCCCATATCTTATTAAATGTATGCGTCGCTCCATTTATGCGTCACGGAAACTTTTTCTCAATTCCACTCCGCGAATTTAGATCCTTACAATTTTCGCAGGATTTGCGAAATACGAATTCCACCATTACACAGATTCCGAGGAGTATTTAGTTACCGACTCTCCCCGCGTTCCCTCAGCTGTTTATGAGCAAGCGAATCTCGCCTCCCGCCGCATAAGACGTGCGCAGGTTCGTATTTTTCACCGTTAAGCAATAAAAATATGACGCCGTGCTCACGCGCGATAAACCGCCTTGAAATTGCGCTCTTGGTCGAAAGGTCCACACAATGCTGAGAAGGGTGTAAGGGCGGCCATGGAACGGTGTTCCTTTGTTGCGACGAGGGAATAAAAAACAAGGAGGAGAAGTTTTATGAAGTGCCGGGTTGCCTGGGTGAAAGGGAGGAGAAAGCAGGCGCGGGAGGAGGAAGTGGCGATTCCCTGGCGACGGGCCCCCCAATTGTTGCGCGCCGATTATTAAACGCTCCGTTACCGATCGAGGACCGTGCGCTATAAATTTTTTTTCCTCTCCTTCCCCCGAGCCAGTCTCTTTGTGACTCGACTACTTCCGCGAAGAATGGAGACGTCCAATTAATTTTTTAGCATTTTCAGGGCGAATGCACACATATGGGTATATAATTCTCCACGAGTGACAGCTAGTGGAATTCGTCGCGCCTAAAACGAAGTAATGATCAAACGAGGGACGTTTATTACACGCATGCAATCTTATTCCACGCTAAAAACTTTGGCTATGACGATATTTCGACGATGAGTCGATATTTTTCCAAAACGATGATTTCGATATAGACAATATTTGCGATGTGAAATATTTAGAGGTTCATCGGTTTCCTGATTGTACAAGGACGGCGGACTTTCCACGTGACTGGATTGGATCCGCTTTCCCTGTAAGGAATATCTTTATTTATTTGGTAATTATTTGAGATTCACGACATGGCAATTTTGTTGAAATGGCTGATATTGTGGTAGATATTATCTATATAGATCTCGGTTTAGGAAATATTTTTACATTTGTGATCTGCTCAAAATCCGCCTTCCCCACATGCCCCGTGTTCGCCTTTTATGTGTTTTCCTATCCCCTTTCCTTATACCTATTTCTATGTTTGAATGAATCTTTATATATATATATATATATATATATATATTTTATTAGGTAATCTACCGGTTAAGATAGGTTTTTGGATGGACACAACTATCAAATAAACATTTTGTGACTCCCCACCTAGCAAACTAATCTATGTCAGGTCCCTCTTCATCTCGGTGTACTTCTTTCCTCCCTTCATCCCGTCCAACATCCCTATCCTGTTCCTACCCTTACCTCGCTTGCCCAACATTCTCCCCTCTATTACCCTCTTCAACATTCCACTACCGCTCAATACGCCTTTCATCCATTTTTCCTGCCTCCATAGGATTTCTCTCAACAAACCCCTCTCCTCACCCACCATTTCCAGTACTTCCTCATTTGTTTTCCTTTCGGTCCATTTCACCTTCTCCATTCTTCTCCACACCCACATTTCAAAAGCCTCCAATCTACGTCTATCCTCCTGCTTCAGCGACCACGTTTCCGCGCCGTACATAGCTACGCTCCATATCAGAGTTTTTACGAGTCTTGTCTTAACATCCCTACTCAACGTCCCCGTCATCAACTCCCTCCTCCTTGAGAAAGCCTCCTTGCCTAGCGCAATTCTTCTCCTTACGTCCCTACCACTTTGACCGTATTGGTCCAAAACACTTCCGAGATATGTAAACTGCTCTACCTGCTCTATTCTTTCCCCGCCTATTTTAATATTTAGCTTAGCCTTTTTCTTTCTGGAAAATCGCATAACCTTTGTTTTATTAATATTGATTCTCATCCCATATTTATCGCACTGAACCTCCAATTCACTCAACAATGCTTGCAACCCCTTGGCTGACTGAGCAACTAATGCTTGGTCATCAGCAAACCTAACCGATTTTACGAGTTCCCCTCCGACTTTCATTCCTACCTCCAGTTCTTCCCATGCCTCTTTAATCATTTCCTCTACATATACGTTGAACAGTACCGGTGACAATGGGCAACCCTGCCTTACACCTCTTCCTAACACTGCCCATCCAGACTCTCCGTTCCCCACTCGCACCTGAGCAGTCTGAGACATGTACAGGTTGCGGATCAGTCTCCTGTCCCTCCAATCCATTCCTATTTTCTGCAATACACGCATTAATTTTTCCCAATTCACTCTATCAAACGCTTTTTCGAAATCTACAAAACAGGCAAAAACGTCCTGATTGTATTCTATATTCCTCTCGACTAGTGATCTCATTACTGCAATGGCATCACGCGTACCTCTTCCTTTCCTGAACCCAAACTGATCATCCCCTAAGTAATCATTTGCCTTACTCTCTATCCTTTTGTTGATGATCCTGAGAATAACTTTAGCTGCGTGGGATATCAAACTTATTGTTCTGTAATCCTCACATGACGAAGCCTTTGCCTTTTTTGGAATAGGAACTAACACCGATCTCACAAAATCTTCCGGCCAGATTCCTTCCTCATAGATACTACGAATCAGTCCATATATGGCCTTTTTCCCACCTTTCCCTAACCATTTCAACATTTCTACAGGAATATTGTCCACCCCCACAGCCTTATTTGCTTTCATCTCCTTTAATTCCCTTTCTATTTCATCGTCGAGTATGCCTGGACCTAAGCTATCTTCTTCTACGTCATGTTCCTTTTCTATGTCTAACCTTGTCGGCCTAAGTTCTTTACCATACAGTGTTTCTATATATTCCTTCCATCTCTCTTGGATTTTTCCTGGTTCAACTATTATCTTACCCCATTTATCTTTAACTGTTAGCACAGCTCTTGCCTTCTTACTTCCCGATAATAACTTAACCTTGCTGTATAGAGCACCAATTTCACCCTTCTTCTGTAAACTTTCCATATCCTCGCATTGCGTTTTGGAAAGTTTACAGAAGAAGGGTGAAATTGGTGCTCTATACAGCAAGGTTAAGTTATTATCGGGAAGTAAGAAGGCAAGAGCTGTGCTAACAGTTAAAGATAAATGGGGTAAGATAATAGTTGAACCAGGAAAAATCCAAGAGAGATGGAAGGAATGCCGTCCAAATGCTATATTGCTCTCGTGAGTCCTTCCACATCATTGATATATGTATATATGATGACGACGGCCGTGCCGTCGAAACGTAAATATCTACTGTAAGTGTCCTTCTTTTGTTTCTGTGTGTGTAATATCTATTATCTTAGTGTTTGTGTGTTTATATATATATATATATATATATATATATATATTTTCGTTTTGGAAAAAAAAAATATATATATATATAAACACACAAACACTAAGATAATAGATATTACACACACAGAAACAAAAGAAGGACACTTACAGTAGATATTTACGTTTCGACGGCACGGCCGTCGTCATCATATATACATATATCAATGATGTGGAAGGACTCACGAGAGCAATATAGCATTTGGACGGCACAATAGAACACAGAATAAAAAGATAACACGTAAAAGAACATTGACATATATATATATATATATATATATATATATATATATATATATATATATATATATATATATATATATATATATATATATATATATATAAGAACGCAAAAGACAAATAAGAAAAAATACTCTTTTTTAAACAGAACTATTGTTGACTGGAATCATCTTCCTGGAGGTTTGATTGAGTCCTTTCCATCCAATTTTAGGAGTTTTAAGAATAAGTGTAAAGCAGCTAATGGGTGATAAACTTGATTGATCAGTGATCATTATTCTACTGCACTTCTTAGTACAATGTTTGTATGTGATGTGGACGGCGTGAGGAATTGTATTGCAAAAGTGAATGATGTGTCAATGGTGCGTGATTTTGAATGGTATGTGAAATTGAGGAGTGCGTGATTATAGACGAAGTGGGGCGATGGATGGAGCGTTATAGGTATGGTGGGAACCTAAACCTTGTGTGATGGTAAAGCTGCGATTGGTAATCTAAAAGTGTCATTAGAGCATTTTGCTCATATCTTTCCTTCTTGTGGGTGTATGTATGTAGTATTAGCATTGTACGAGTGACCATTGATCAGACTTGACCGTTGCCATCAGGACAAATGCCCAGTTGCAACGAGGCATATATAATAATAATATATGATGTAAATCATTCACCGTGTATATTCATTAAGCTCAAACGACGATATTGATCGATATAATTTGTCGAGAGTATTCCTCGATATAATGATTATTGAGTATTTTACCGTTCAAGGTAGGTTTTGGATGAGCAATGACTGTAAGCAAAAGCGTGTAAGAAAAGGCGGACCGAGAGATAAGTTGTATGCGAATGTTCGAGAATTATGAGAAAAGTTTGGTGTAGCAAAGAATAATCTGTGTAAAAGAAATAGCTAACTTCCTGAAACGTAAACAAGCCACAGCTTCTGCACCACCTCCATAATATGGCCAACATAATAAAGGACTTCGTGCCTTTCCCGTTTTCTAAAAAAAACACTCTACGACAGATTTCACTTTAATATTTTTTTAATGGTGGTCTACAGTTTTGGATGGACACACAGACTAACAGCCGCTAATTTTCTAAGCCCCATCTAACACGACATACCGTGATACCCTAAACTCACTACAATAATCCTTTCTTCAATTCTGAAAAAAATTCTCCTTCCCTTAAATCAGTCCCACATGTCTATCCGTATCCTCCATTTCCTTAAAATACTACTCCTTCATGGTAAGATCAACAGACTCGGTCGTCGTTTGGTGAAAATCACAAATATTTTGTAAAAAAACACTCGACATGCATTTTCCAGTCAAATCTTTTTCTTCCAAAAACCAGTTTCAACAAAACATTGCCATCATCAAGTGTCATAATAACAATTGAATAAGGCAATATTTCATTGAAACCGAGTTATGAAATAAAATGGTTTTAGCGAACATGGATGCAGAGTTATTTGTATCCAATATCCGTCTAATTGGCAAGAGTAAGACTTTTGGAAACGTACAGGGCACGGAGGGAATCTCACGCGAAACAGAGGGAATTATTATGGCACTAAATGGTAGAGGTAGATTCGGCGATAGGGAAAAAATTAAATAGGAGCAGATGATCACAGAAATAAATATTCAAGTACTCGTTTGTCCCATGATACGCAATCGTTTCAAACTCGTACCCAATCACCCGAATATTTTTATTTGAAAAGTAGAATTAATGACAGTCAAACACACTAATTGCTATATTTGCAGGAATGCATGTGTGTGTTTACGTATAAATCAAATGTATATTCAAATTCGTACAAAAGCTCAGGGCATACTTCGTGCCCTAACACCCACTGCCACACACTTTTCTGGTAGCTTGCGGTTTATTGTGTGGATGTATATGATGAATAGGATGTCTACTTTGATGAAGTATGCATATAATGTCCATGAAGACAGTAAGATTTTCTTCGTTCAATTTGTTGGTAACTCCCAATTGCTTACGACTGGATAACGGTTGCTATAGATAAGTTTTCCAAAAAAACTGTACTCGATGGAGGAGGATGAATTTGAGTTCCAAGGTCGGGGAACGCGTCATTCAAAAGTACCTGGGAACCCCTGCCTTAATCTCTAATGACACCCGCGAGGGCACGTGGGGAATGGAGGAAACGCACGCATCTCCAGGGTTCAGCGACCTTTCGGAAATGGAGAGAGCCGTTTCTATAACTTCCCCGAAATTCAACCACCTCTTTTTATTGTTTCTGCTTCACGATTTTTATGTCCCATTTCAACGATTCAATTATTTGATTGTGACCTTCCCAACACGAGGTCGTCAGCCCCGGGGAATGGGATTCTCCATCATGCTTCATATGAACTGCAATTGCAAAACGCTGAATTAAGTGTCCCAGTGTGTTATTACATGCATGCGGAAATTAAGAATGAGCATTACCTTTTTCAATCAAAATTACGAGCGACAACATCACTTATGTCTACAGAAAATCGATCATATACCCAATTATGGAGCATTCCATACACCATACCATACACCATTACCATATACCTTATTTTGCATATATATATATATATATATATATATATATATATATATTTTTTTTCACAAATAAAAATAGATATATAAGGAAAGAGGATAGGAAAACACATAAAAGATCAACACAGGAAAGGTAGGGAAGGCGGATTTGAGCAGATCACAAATGAAAAATATTTCCTTATCCGGGATATATGTATATATATATATATATATATATATGAGTCATATCTTACCTTCCGAAGAAGACGGAGCTCAAGTCCGTCGAAATTATCAAGATATTATTGTGAGTGATCTTTTTATGTGTTCTCGTGCTGTGTGTTACTGTCTAAGTTTTTATATATATATATAAACAAATATATATATATATATATAAAAATATTATATAAAATAAATAAATAAATATTTATATATATATAAGTAGATACACACACACACACATATATATATGTATATATATATATATGTATATATATATATATATATATTTAGGAATATATATAAGTTTAGGGTATATAAGTATACCTTAACCGGTAGATTACCTGATAATATGTATATTTTCTATATACTATATTATACCCAATGTGCGTCTCTGAATACCCACGACAAGTTGAATGATCAGAAGATTATTTCACAGTTCCAACATAGGACTCAAATATACACGGATTATTTCCTGCACTTTTTCCATAGATGGTCGAATAGGGTGAATCTTCTTGTCTCCTAGAGATGTTTTGAGGGCAGGAAAGTTTGCGATAAATTACTTGCAATACTTTCTGCATTCTCAAGGGTCTGTCTCATAGCTACGATTCTGCACCAGTAATCCATAATAATTCCATCAAAACATATATATTTTCCAATTCTGCTTTACACGAATTTGTGCGAAGTATCGTCCACAAAAACCAAGGAGTAGCGTATACCCCACTCCTCCCTTCTAAATTTCACCAATTTGATATTTGGCAGCGTACCGTTTAAGGTAGGTGTTGACTGAACAGGAACTAAGCACAGCACCATTTCTTAGCCTCGATTAGCATGATATTAATTTATTAATGTCGTCCAACATGTATATATGTATATATATATTTTTTCTATATAAACCATAAACACAGTAATCAACCCGAAGGTCGGTTTAGTAGGTGATGATAGAGCTCACCCATGTACCAAGCCCGACGGCGTGTGAATATTCACACATCAGGGTAGGGGGGCCAGTTCCTTTCCCTGTGCCGGTTATGGTTTCCCAGGAAGATCTGGTATCCGGAAAATCAACTAGCTTGGGTGAAGCTGCAGGTGCCCAGAGTGCCTTGTCCGGGAATCGAACCCGGGACCCTCCGGTCAGTAGTCCAACGCTCTACCCACTGGACCATATATTTATATTTTTACATGTATATATGTATATATATCCTTTTTCGTTCCCTGCCTTGCTTGTGTAACTATCTAGCCCATATATCACAGTATCCTTCAACATATCATTGTCCATCAAAACGCTCTGCATCCATCTTTTCTGCCTCCTTTGGATTTCTCCCAACAATCGTCGCTCCTCTCCTTTCACCATTCACATTTCTTCTTCGTTTGTTTTCCTTTCCCTCCGTTTTATTTTTCCCATTCGTCTCGCCATCCACATCTCAAAAAGCCTTCAATATACGCCAGTCTCCTTGCCTCAAAAGACCAAGTTTCTGATCCCACCACTCTGAAAGCAAAAAAAAATCACCACGTCCCCCGTTACACGAACGGGGGGAACGGGAGACTTTACACCACTTTTTATGGCATCATCGTCACAGGGGTGATAGAAGTGGGGGTGGTACGTAACCCCCAACCCCCACAGGTAATACCGTGGAGCCCCCGAGAGTCACAAGGGCGCGCGCGGCGACAAGAATGGCTCCGCATTTTTCTCCCTCCCCGTCACCCACGCGCAACCACTTTCATTTTTCACGGCCCTCTCATCCCTTTTAACTTTCTCGTCGTCAATCATCCACCTGAAAAATACCAAACCTCCCCCACCATCTCCACCAGCATCACCTCTTCACTCCCACCCCCTCCTCCACCAATCATATTATCCAAATCCACCCTATATCTTTGGATACTGGGATCCATTGGAATTGGAAATATTACACGCACAACTTTAATGACCATTAGACTAAGTATTCGAGTTCAACATCGATGCTGAAGAATTATTAATATTTAGCACTGTATTACGATGCATTGATGGGTGATTACATCACGAGAAGTCAAAGAAAACTGGCCGTTAAACAGACCGATGCCAGGAATTACTTTCCCCTCACTAGATGGATCATTTCAGCAGTACAAAACCCCGAGAAGCATAATTAGTACTCTACCAGTTAGATCATGGTACACTTTTCATGGATCCTGACTCTACTCCTAAGCCCTAATTTGCATGAAACAAAATATCCGTAAAAACCCATGATACATATCACAATGACTGCTTCTTTAATTTCAGCATTTTTATACCTTCTTCAGTACCATCCAAGATGCCTATTGTTTTCCTCTCTCTCTACCTCGCTTTCCCACCATTCTCCCCTCTCTATATCCGCAGTCTTCACCATCCCATTGCCTCTCTCAGTATCTCCTGCAACCACATGCCCTTCCTTCTTTGAATTTCTCCCAACAACCCTCCCTTTTCCTCTATCATGCCTCTTACTTTATCCTACGTTTTCCATTCCGTACATCTTATTTTTCAATTCTTCTCCACACACACACACACACATCTTAAAGGTCTTCAAACCCATGCTTAACCTCTTGCCTCAACGACTAGGTTTCTGAGCCATTAACACTACGCTATATGTTATATGTAACATTTTTTGCCATTCTTTCCTTTACATATTTACATAAGGTGGCTGATACTGTCTCCCGCGTCTTTGGAAACGCTTCTTTACTAAAGCCCCCGACACACGCCCTTGCGGCGGTTTGCAGGGTATTATGTAGATGTAAACGTAAGTCTTATTTTGATACCCCGATCACTCCCGCCACCGCCTTTCAAAACACTTCCCGAATAAGTAAAATATTCTACACATTTTAATTTATGCTCCGCAACTTTAATGCTTATCTCAGCCTTCCATTTTGATCATGATCTTATTAACTTTGTTTTCCTATGATTGATTCTCATTTCATTTTTATGACACCGAGAGTCTGCAAGGCGCTATGTAATGATGAAAGAAGACAATTGGATTTTTCACAAAGAATTTTTTTTATTACGACCTATGATTCGTTACAGCGTAAAATGTTCATGTTCAACAACCAGATCATGTTATGTGTCATGCAAAGTGTCTTCTTTCATCATGTAAGATTTCCACCATGTTACGACTGAAACTGTGAGGCTAAGTAATTATTAATACCCATTGGCTGATTGGAAGACAAAAGCCTCATCTTCCGAGATGGATAACGGTTATTAATTCAATGGTCTTGAAGTTTGCTGTTACTAAAACCAACGTTATTGGATCTAGCACCATGGGAGTAATTAAAGACCCACATTGCCATCAATATATCGACATCAACACCTACATGTACACATTACCCCGCAAGCCACTGCTAGGGCGTATGGCGTGCGGTGTTCGGGTGACAAACTCATGTTAAAATATGATTCATATTTGAAGTTGAATATCGAGCATACAAAAACAGTCACACACGCATTTATGTATATTATTAATAATTACAAATAAATTTAATTAAATAATTAAATTTAAGTCCTTAAGGGAACATATTCTAGCGCTATTATTTGTACCCTCTCACAGTCAGTTTCATATATTTGGAGAGTAATAGAGTTAATTCATGATTCATTGGATATTCTTTAGAACGAAATGAACATAATACCGAATGTTCATCAGGCTTGGATTTGGGAAACTGAGCAATTAGAATATTTGTTATTGGCTGAATCCTGAGTTCATGGCTTTACTCCTGAGGCTACTAAGGATGACAAGGAACTACTACTTACTACTGGTCCCAACACGAAGTTGAACTTTGGTCAGTATTTAATTCAAAGAGTAATTTAAGGATCGTTTGAATATTATAAAGATTACGAGAATTATTTTAATTTGTTGCCTAATACAAGTTTACCTAGTAGTTATGGTGATTATGAACATGTTAAATACTCTAAGAGGGTTCCCAAGCGCATATCTTTTAAATATTTTTCTGTCGACTGCGTGTAAATTCTGAGGATAAATATACATAATTAATTGATATGTTGAGCCAGATGCAGGCAAAGCAGATCCCTTTACAATTTTTATATCATGTATTTAAGCCTCCTCCTTATGGTTTATCAAATAAATGGCACGGTGCTATAACCGTATATATGAGAAGACGTGTTTATGTACCATATGAATTTTCTGGATTTTATCCCAGCGAAACATTTCTTTTTTCATTGATCCTTATTTGGAATCCTTTTTCAATTCAACTCGATGTCTGCTGATTCATAATAGAATAATTTCCTAAAGGTAGGTAGGCAAGGTCAACACGTGAACATCAGAATCAGCAGAATTAAATAGAATAATAAATATTTCATCTTAAATTTAATTTAACTTTGCCGAAGATAAAAAATAATGAAACCATAATGCATAATAAACGACTTCAGAACCTATACTTCGGACGAAGAAAATATTTCCTTGGATGTCTTCGCTCTGATATAAAGTCTTCCATAAGCCCCTTTTTTTGTAAAATTACTTTTTTCTCAAAACAATTTGCCATTTATGCATAATGTATGTACGCTCGGAATGACTGATTATTGCTATCAAGTCCACCTTGTAATATCTCAAGAACTTGTAATTAATATGCCTCATATGCTTTATTTTATGATTTCATACTGCCTAACCTGAATTTTGTTCATTTCCATAGTTTTCTATTACATTACGATAAAAAAATAAAATAATACATGCATAAATTATCACATCTGTAATTAAATTATAGCAGAAGAGTGCGCATTCATGCCGAGAGAGACCTTAATAACCTTAAATGACTTCTTACATTTATTTTCTTATTTTTCCGTGAAAAAAATGTTTTCCTAAAACATCAAACAGCGTTTACCTTCCTTTGAACTGTGGAATTTCCTTTGAATAGATTTTTTACAACAATTGGAGGAGGACAAGTATGTAAAGTAACTTGAGGCCATTCACGTAAGACGATACAATATATTATTTGAATTACTTTTGACCTCCGCAAGCGCCAAGCAATCAACCTTTCCTCCCTAAAAACTTGAAACATACCAACCATATCAAAGTTTGTAAATCGCTTTTCAGGATTCACCTGACACTAGAAGTGGAAACACAGTTATTCAAGAGTTCTTTCTCTTTCAATCGTCATGAATTTCTTAAGTATGGGTGATCTATCTTAATTCGCCTTGTTCAGTACTAACTTAGTACCTTTCAATTTTGATATAGTGAATATAATATTTTCATTATAATATCTAGAAAATATAATATTTACATAAAAGAGAGAGAGAGAGAAGATAGTAGTAGAGATTCACTTATTTGGATGCACCGCCTACTAAGGTCATGTATTGAAATATGCATTTAAGCATATGATAACAGCCTCTGCCATAAACTCTTGCGTCGGGTTTCAGGGTATCGGATAGCCATGGTTTATTTTTATCCTCTACTATTAAATTTACCTGAGAACGTCCGTAGTGGGTAAAATAAATACTTATAAAAAACTAAGTTTTCCGCTAACACGTATATACACGTGTGTATACGTGCACCACCGTGCACGGCCTTTCAGGGATTTTAAGTGCATATTTAATCCATTTTATATTCCTTCAAACACCTTTCATCTACCCTATCCCTCATATTTCCCATTTGGAGCTTTCACACCCTGCCAAACACCTTTTTGGTGAATCGCGGGGTATTTGTGTATATATATCGTAGATGTTGACGAGTTGTTAGCAATTATTGCGTTAAAATGTCGATGGCATACCAAATGTTCCAAACGAAACTTTAGAAACAAACCTCATCGTCTCATACACGGGAAAATGGAAAGCTATGACTTTCTCCGATTACGTAAAAAATATCGCGGGTAACAACTCTTAGTCTTTGTCCCTTTCCACTCAAAGAATCGGGCATGCAGCTGAGGGGAGGAGGCGAGATCTGAAGACAGCAGCACGGAGGGAACTCGTGCGATGAAGAGGACAGTTACTTTTCCCCTGGTCACTTCCGGCATACTAATCAATTAAAAAAAAAACTCTTTTACAAGGGTGAACATACGAAAGGCAGTGGAAAGGGATGGGATAACGCGTATGCGTGCATGCATAATAACCCCAAACTCTCAATCCGCTGTGCCTGCTTAGAAACCATCAGTTGTCCAGATAATTTCCGGGCAAAAAATATTTCCATTCCGCTGTTGCGAAAGGAAAATAAACATGTTTTTTATGACCAATCAGTAGAAATGAGATGCCGAAAATCATTGTAAGAAAATATGATTCCGCCATTTTTAAATGTTCATTTTATTTTTTTACGTTAACGAGTCGATGATGTGTTATGTATTCAAAACATGATACACTTGAAATTCATAATGATTCCAGGAACAATTATTATTGTAGGGACTAATAGTCGTGCATGTATACCTGGTGCCCGGGCATCGAAACGTCGGCCAACATGGAATCCCTGGCCCGTTGTAAGACCCGAGAATCCTTCATGTATCAGTGATCTGCTCAAAACTTATTAATTTTTTCAGTTCAAGCCATAATATCTAATCCGATCGTGTTTCAGAAGCTCAACTTTAAATAGGTGTAAAAACGTAGAATCGAAAGACTTGGCCATCTACCACGGGCACTAGGTGGAGGACTAAGATTCTGAGGAAAGAATAACTTATCATCCACTTCCCGGGCAGACTGAGACACATTTTGAAGTGAGACCAAACGCCACAAAAACAAAGGTACATAATTCAGATTGACAGTAAATCATCAGCCGGAAAAGCATCTTCTGGAATGCTCTGAGAATGTCAATTTTGTACCTAATGTGATGTATTGTGAAACAAGGGCAAAAAATTATATGTTGGTGAATTTTTAGGCATTGTAAATAGTTAAAAACAAGGAAAAAAATATATCGCCATATATTGTACTTATTATTTTCCCAACTGTTCTACACAGATGATTCAGTAGTGGCGTTGCCAAACTTGAAACTGAGCTATAAACAACGAGCCTTCCCTCGGATTGGACCAAACTTGAAACAAAGCCCAACGAACTTTGAGAGTCAATATTTTAAACTATACTGCACAATAACCAACTAACCCTAAAAAAATACCATTGGACTCCACCCTCCCCCATCTTAACCCCCCCTCCCAACATTCCCTCTTTCTCCGCTCTCCCCTTTTAACAATGCTGTGTGACCCTACCAACCGTGTACACCTACCCTACATAACGACGGACGCAAAACTTTCACAGTTGCACCTGATTATGACGAAGAAGTTTTTTTGTATGGGTTCCGAAATGGAAAATATTTCAATGGAAATGGACAAGGAGTTATTTTTTCCATTAGATTCAAAAATAATTTCAAGAAAAGTTCAATTTTATTCCAGGAGAATTCAGTTTTGCCCCGGGGTGAAACTTCCACTTTCATGGGAACACTTTGTTTTCGTGCTGGGACGCGAAAATATACGCGGAACACTTAGATATTTTCGTTTCGCTCCCGGTTTTGAAAAGAAACTTCTTACCCCTTCGATTTACTGGCGCAGCCGCTCCCTCGGGCTCGCTTTAGAAGCCACCACCGCGACGACCGCGGAGGTACCACCGGTAACGCGACGTCCAAACCCTCCCCCTACCAGCTCTGTTCGCGTCGTCCCCCCCATTTCGCTCGCGGCACGTGAAAACCAGTTCCGGAAGTGACGTTCTGCTCCCTCCTCCTCCTCCTCCCCGACTTGAGAACGGGAATCACCAACCTGTGTGCGCGCTTGCCCCTTCGCCGTCCGAAGTGTCCCCGTGGAGCTCTGTGGAGGAGCGTGACCCCACCTCCTCAAACCCCTCCTACTCACACTACAACCATAGCGACGACGACCGTGGAAGAAGGAAGGCAAGGAAGAACGGAATCACCAACAAGTGCATATGGGGCGGACAGGGGGACCGAAGGTTGGTAGCATGGTGCGGTATTAAATTACGATTGGTGCGAAATTATTCCAATTACAGAAAAAATAGAAAGGAACATAGAAAAACGTCCATTGGTTTGAGACACTCTTTGTTGAAACATAAAAAATACCTAATAATGATTTCAACTTGAAATATATTCATTGTAAAAATTTCTTAATCCACCGGATGTTATACAGTAATGAGAGACGATTTAAAAGTAAGTAAACAAGACAAAGTGGCGGCATGGTAACCCTGGGGGAAAAGCAGAAATATTATAAAAATATCGCGTTTAAAGAGTGTTTAACCAATAAATCGGCTCGCCGTTTACCGACACGGTAATCAAAGTGCTCGAACCACCAAAATTAAAAATGCGGATTTTACATATGATAATTGGTAATAAAACGGAAAAATATGAGGAAAACAGGAAATCAAGTTGTTCATGTTTTTACATTCTACAAATTAATTTCGCGTTTACTGTCAATATGGCAGATTATGATAACCGATAAAGTATTTAGATTTTTTAATATTCCGTTAAATTATGTATCCCCTCTAATTTTGATGTCAAGATAAAAAGAAACTTGTATTCAATTTTACTGTTTGTGATATACATTTGTAATGAACGTGTGTCAATTAAAACGTATTTATCATGAAATTTACATAGCTATTGTCAAAATTGATATTCGAGTGACTTATAATTACTATGCATTCAGTCATTTTATTATGGAGCTAAAATTTGACAAATCAGGGAGAAAAAGGAACTCCTTAAGGAATCAATTTTCGAGTTTTACCATTTTTCCGTTTGGTTTTTAATCAAATATCTACCCACTCATAAAATTTCAATTTTACTAGCCCGACCGTCGGATGTTTCCAGTTTCCGGCGTAATTTCAATGCAGATTGCCACTAAGTTCGCGGATAAAATTCACCAATGAATGTTGAGCTTTATGCGTCCGAAAGGAATATTTATTATTTTGGAAAATAAATTAAACTCCCGAGGAACAAACGCAGAGCAATCTTAGTCATTGCAAGCGCTCTTCATTCTTTCCCTAGAATCCTGAGGCTGAAATTACTATTCGGAAATGTTATAGGGCACAATAAGGGTAAGATCTAAATTCATTATTTTTTCTTGCTCTTTCCAATGAAGAAGTTAAAAGGAAAGAGGTTATTTCGTTTGCTTTAGACCGCAGCTTGAAGACATGCGTCAAGCGTTTCGGGTCCGGCGCTTAAGGTTTTAATCTCGCAATGAAACAGGATAGGGACGGAGAAAAGCTGCCCATTTTGTCATGTCTTGCCTCATGGTCGAACAGGACCCGTCGCATTTTTTTATTAGAAGGCCTTGGTTGACAGACAGTGGAAGGATAAAGATTTCCTACACGGAAAACTGTTATAAAGAAATTCAAACTATTTGAGTTCAGCGGTGACACAGAGTTTAACGAGTGATACTGCCGAACCGATATATATATATATGTATATATAAAATTAGGTAATCTACCGGTTACGGTAGGTTTTTGGATGAACACAACTATCAAATAAACATTTTGTAACTCCAAACAAAACCCAATCCAGCAACCTAATCTACATCAGGTCTCTCTTCATCTCGGTGTACTTCTTTCCTCCCTTCATCCCGTCCAACATCCCTATCCTGTTCCTGCCCTCGGATTCGTAGGTAATAGTAGAGTTCATCCAGTACTAAGTCCGACGGCGTGTGAAATGTGAAATTCACAAATCAGAGTAGGGGGGCCAGTTCCTTTCCCTATGCCGGTTATGGTTTCCCAGGAAGTTCTGGTGCCTTGGAAGATCTGGTACCCAGGAATCTGGTACATACGGCTTGGGTGGAGCTGCAGGTGCCCAGACAGACTTACCCGGGAATCGAACCCAGGCCCTCCGGTCCATAGTCCAACGCTCTCCCCCTGGACTACCGTGACCCATATATATGAATAATATCATAATAACATAAACATAATATAATATCATACCCATCATAATAATAATAATAATATGACCCATATATATGCATACATTGGTTCGCCAGTCATTTTCATTTTTTATACACGAATGAGTAACAATTATTGCCGTGAGACCGCAACACTAGGAAAGCAGTTAAGAAGCATCTGGTCAACTGGCATCCCCTGCCACACATCCTCTCGCGGAGGCTTTGTAGGAAATGTGTAAGTGGAACCGTGCCTCTTGCGTACTATTTCTATGACAACCCTATTTTCTCCTCGTAAGACGCATGAAAATCGTATTTGAAGGACACGCTCCACCATTTTCCATAGTGTCCAACCTCCTGTCATGAAGCTAAGGATGTGATAGCAGACTCATTCCCTGAGACTTTTCCAGAAATAGGCTACCGTCAATTCCTGGTGTTTGGTGCATATTGGGTAAATTGACAGTAGATATCTGTGAGCGGATCGGGTTGGTACGGTGGCCAATGTATGAGCCGCCCACCTCGAGGGCCCGGGTTCGAATCCGTGAAGTGGCTGGATTTTCGCTGTTATTTCGATTCCAAATTGGCGTTCCATATATGTGGAGTGCACTTCAAATGAAGTACGCTGTCAGTCGTATGGGCGGCAAATCATGTGACTCCCTGGTGCCTCTCGTTCGGAGAGTAGGCTAACGCCAACGCCGTGTTTCTCTCCTCCCGTCATCGCACTTACCACCGGTTTTGCATGAATATATACGTCTCTGTAATTGACATGGTTTTGTTAGCTTTGCCTGTGGTTTTATTCTGTTTAAACGGGTGGTTTCCTAACAATCCCCGCCACACGCCCTTGCGGGGAAATATGTAGATGTAGAAAGGGGGCAAAATTAAGAATTTGAAATATGTACAGAACGCGTACATTTTGAAACGAATGCAGGGCTGGCACCTTATGGCCCAATATTAAAATCGACAGATTGTACCACCAGAAAAAAATAAGAGATAAAAATAACAGTGCTAATCTGAGGAAAACACTGCTACCTTATACGTAAATCCAATAAGCATAATTTAATACTTCACTCGAGCACAATTATTAATGCTTGATGTAGGTGGGCATGTGTGCGTGTATGCACACGTGTGTTCGTGTATGTTCGAATATGTAAATTTCATTCATTCATATGTAAATATTAATGCATTAATGGTTGGTACCAGGACACTCTCCGCCACACTCCTTCGCGGTCATGTGCAGGGTATTGCATGGACGTAGATGTAATCGAGTTTAGACTTGTCGCTTTTTTCCGTGTCACCGACGTTGTTTCGACAAGCTCGCCTTTCGTGACGGCGTCGGTGAACGCCCTCCAGCAACCGCAGCGCACGCGCGTGTCTGGGGCCGCGTGCCCCTCCCCCTTTGACCCTCTCGCCTCTCTTTGCATCCCGCTCCCCTCTCCTCGTCGTCCTCATCTATATGCCAGGAGACATGCAGCGAGGGTGTTGGCGTCTACAGTCGGTACCTCTCTCTCTCCCAGGACCGATTTCCCACTCACGTCATGGGTACCATAATTTTCATAAGTCTGCCGGCAGTCACCGCCGCGTCCAGAGATGGAGAAAGGTGAAAACATTTGTTATGTAGGCAATCAATGGTTAAACAGGCAGGAACGTCGGCTGCGGTAATTTGGGTGACCCAAAAGAGGCCATGTTAAAAGCTCCAAAGGTAAAGGACTCGTGATGTAAAACGTGGCTCTGGAAGCCCCACATTTTAACGATCCCAGTCGATAAAACTTAATTCTAAAGACCATGCATTGATATTTTCGGAATATTTGAAATAATTGTCTCTGAGGCTATGAGGTTAAATTCGCTAGATTTAAAAAAAAAATTTAGTTGCTGCGAGAAGAGAGTTAGCGTGGCGGGTATGTTGGAGGACTTAGGTTAGGAGTCACTTGATTCACGAAGAGATCAGGCGAGACTTGTTTAGACTTTTAGAATGGTACAGGGCACATGAGTTGTCTTGTGATTCCGAATGAATAATTATGGCTTAAAATTATTTAGATGGATTCGACCATCGGAATAAAATATCTCTCGCGCGATACGCAATCATAACACAATCGAACCCAAGCAGCGGAATACATTTATTTATGGGCAATCAGTTAATGATTTAGTGAAACACACCAACTGTTGCATGATGCATATAGGAATATATTCGTGTATGTGTTGGAGTATTTTTTTATATCGGTTCTCATAATATGTATTCTAATGCTTGTACTTATGACATACTACTTGTGCATTCACAACTGGTGTCCTAACACCCCCCGCCACATGCCCTTGGGGCGGTTTGCGGCGCATTGTGCAAATGTAGATGAGGCCACCTTTTTTCCATGATCTCTACTCGTCCATCTGCCACCGAGATTTTACCGTTATACCCTAAAGGGTCTATACTACCATGGCGATCGTTTTAAAAGCGACGTGCTAGTCTTTAAATGCATAATTTCTAAGCAACTCTCTTGCATCTAGATCTACATAATGGAGAGGGGTTCCTTTGTCGCGTGGGGGTTATTGTAGCTAGCTTTCAGTAGGGAGGCCACGTTGCTTAACCTTCCTTCACGCTTGTAAAAAACTGTTTTTAAATTAGGTTCCACAAGTTCCTTCAAATTTTTTTTTGCGGGAATTTCTTCCGAACCCGGGGCATTGTTTGTTTTTATATTTCGGAGCTGTTTTTCTACTTCTTCATGGGAGAATAAAGCGTCACTCATGAGCTCCTCAACTGAGTACTGGTACGTATTGTGCACCAGTATATTTGGTGTGCATATTTTGAAAGAAGTTATCTAGGATAATGGCCTTTTTTACGCCGCCTTTAACGTCGTTCCATTTCCTGCCTTTCAATTGTGTACTTTTGGACACTTCCCTTGTATTTTCCTGGCGTAAGACCAAAATAATTTTTAGTTATTATCTAAAATATTCGAATAACATTTTCCTTATAAATGTATGCTAACTATTCTCTTTTCGCTCGCTAATCTTAATTCTTGTTATAAAAGGAATCTTCAAAATGAATTTCATAAGTCTCTGCGGTTAAAAGAGAGACTTTGAACCGTAATGAAAATTGAAATTATAAAGCAGCCTTGGCAGCATCGCACAAATGCATATAATTATAAGTAAAGGTTAAGGAGAGATTTTAGTCGCTTATATTCCATCTTCGTCTCCAAATACGTATCAATGTATTTGAGATTAACCAGGATGAATTGAATTAATGAAATTGACATTTCACAAAGCTGCTCGATTCGTGAAGAGTCGTCATGAGCGAACAGATAGCGTAACATTTGGATAGCCTGGAATGGGATCTTTTAGAAGCACGAATATTACATGCAAGACATAAACTATAAAATTAATTCGATTTATTTGCCTTTAACGCTGACATAGAGGAATTAATCTTAGCCCCAAATCATATTTGTAAGACAGAGGACAACGGAATGTAAAGGAAAATTGACTGGGTACAAGGTACCTTCAAACAGGTAAAACGTTAGCGCTGGTAAACTTCGTTCAAGGCAATGCTGACTATACGAAAATAATATATTGCGGAATGGCACTAATTACCAAATAACTGTAATTTTTAGTGACCAAACATCCCCTGACGCAGAGCCTACGAGGTCAGCGAGCCACGTACTTGTGGCTTGTAGGATAGATATTTTAGTCGGGTCGGGTGGGTAAATTTTAGATATTTTAGTATCCTGGAAGCCACCTCTAGGTTTAGGCTAGGGTAACGCGCAGACGTAGGTGTACTTATCATTATTATCATCATGTTTTCTGGTATAAGATTTATCAAAATCCCGGTATCAAAGTTATTAAAACGATGGCGTTTCTCCGAACTCCTGCTGATATTTTCAGGCCAAAATCTCGTCGTCAAAACTTCTGCTCTCCTTCCACCTGGCTCAGCCGAACATTGAGCGAGTGGAATGTCGTTCTGGATATGTTCCGTTCAACGTTCTCTTGCACGCATCAGCAGCAAGGATAATACTAGCGACATCGTATTATTATGAATAAAAGACACCCTGTTTTTCTTCATGAGAAATATATTTTTGTTGTCAGCGTTACGTTATTTTCTTTATATTAAAGGTACTCGAAGTGGAACATTTCTGTAACTTGTGACTTCTCAATCGTACGAATTTCACGAAAATGTTCGAGATTTGGTAAACCAGGAGGGATGTCGATTGTTGTTTTCTGCGATTCCAAGGGTTTAAGTTAAAATCCAATGCAGGGTTCTTGGAAAACTTGATATATCTTAATATTCCACATTCGTGACGGGTATGTTGGAGGAATCAGGTTAGGATCTCCTAGATTCACGAGGAGAGCATGTTAGGCACAGGACACCTAGTTTCCTTGTGACACGGATGGCATTATTTTAATGCACCACGTTATATAGGTAGAATAGAATACCGGAATTAAATAAGAGATAGATACATGCTGTCACAGACCAATTCAGGCACTCGTTCTTCCCTCGCACGACACGTAGTCATAACAAAATCAAAGCACAGGAACATATTTTCTTAACAAGACTTCAATAATATTTTCTGACTTATTCAAATAAACCACTTACTACATTATGTGTAGAGTCAATCAGGTACCCACGTGCATGAGTGTTTTTGTATATCAACTAATATATATTAAAATGCATCTTGGAATTAATATTTCTCCACGTACGGCTGGTGCCATAACATCCCCCGCCATGCGCCCTAGCGGCGGCTAATGGCGGGATATTGTGTAGACGTAGGTTCCAAAAATGGCACTGGAAATAATACTGTGGAAAAAGTAGAAATGCTAATTTTTTTGAGGATTTTATTTCAGGACTCCATAACCACCAATTTCCAATTGATTGCCAAACTTAAACATAGTCAGGCAGTTAAAGTTAAACAGTGAAGTTAAATCATCAGGCGGATTTCGCAAAGGCCTTCCTTTCTTGATATGTCATAAAAATACCGCATAATAATAAAAAAAATACATAATTAGTGATAACACACGGTAAGTAACAATAAAAATAAGAACTTGATCACCCTTATGTGCACAATTAATTATTTAATTGATGATCTCTAACTTGCTGTTATTTTTTTTAATTTTCGAAACTTATTTTCAGTCGGCAACGCACAGAGAAAAATGGCAACCGGACATAAGTGATGAATCTTTCGTAATTTAAATGCATATTTATGAAGGAAATTGTAGAAAATCTGTTATTTTCCGATCGAGTGGAAAGACGTAATGCGAAAAGCGACTAGGCAATACGAAGACTCTTCCAATGATCGCATGGAGAGCTAGGAAGAAAAGGCCCAAATGTGAGTAGGATCGATGAAATGCAAATCGTAGCGTGCGGGCTCCATGTCATGGGAGTCGAGATGGGATGAGTGTATCAGGTCTCACGACAAGGCAATCCCACAGAGAAGAACGAGTCGCGCTTGGGATTTCCATTTGGGGTCGCTCTTTGCATAATAATAATTTAAAAAGCAATTTGGTCAAAATTCCAGTTCTGAGAATCGAAAGTAGAGGATTTACAAAAGAGTCATACGTGTCCCTTACCAGTCATCTGACTTTAACTAAAACTCCATATGTTGGCGTTGTTAAACCGCATTGGAGTCTTGATTTTGAAGGTAAACTACCCGTTGACCAAGCCAAGCTTCTTCTATTAACACGGCACAATCTGACATCCCACACTACACTTAAGTGTTCTTCAATACTGCATAATCCCTTCATTCCGTCCAACGTTTTTATTCCTTTTCCTTCCCCTACCTCGCCTGCCTACCTAATGTCCTCTTCTCTCATGCCACAGTCTAAAACAGTCCGTCGTCAATCAGAATACTCTGCATCCACCTTTTCTGCCTGCTTTGAATTTTTCTAAAAACTCTCTCTCCTCCCCCATCATGACTAGATTCAACTCTTTTCCTTTCGGACCAATTACACTTTACCTGCATTCTCCGAACACATACATCTCAAAGCCTACGAACAACGACTGCCATCAACGACTGTTTCAATGACTAAGTATCCACTACAACTCCTCTCAGTACAAAAAAACTCCTCATAGTACTGAATTATCTTTCCTTTACATTCTTACTAAACGTAACTGCCATTAACTCCAGTCTCCTGGTGAAAATTCCGTAGTCTAAAGCAATTCTTTTTCTTAAGATCCTACAACTTTGACTCCTTTTCTACTCCTTTCGTCTATAAATACTACATCTACATAATACCCCGCAAGCCGCCGCAAGGGCGTGTGGCGGGGGGTGTTATGTCACCACCCAAAAAAGGAAAAAAGAAATACCGCATTCAAAACCAACACACACATGCAAACCCCAATCCACAGCAGTGCACACATTCATCGTAACATCCCATCATTCGACGCGCATGCAACCACACATCTATAGTACCTCCCTTCACTCCACAAGCATGCAAGTACATACGCTTACCTACAACAACTAATTTTACCCTAGGATGCAGCAAGAATTTATCACGAACGTGCAAGCTAGTTTATAGCAAGTAGCCAGACGAAACACCACCACCACAAGAACGTTCCACACAAAACTCTCTCCCACCCAAGGTGAGGAATCTGGCCCAACGCTACGCCAACGCTGGCCCAACCTACAACAACGCTGGCCCAACCTAGATAGGTCGGTGCCTCAGTGGCCTAAAATTGTAATCGTTAACCATTTTGTTTCACAGTTGATTGAATGTACGAACCACTTCATTATCCGAGGATATCATTAAATGTACGTAATTTGATATTATTTGATTCACCTTCTACGTTCTTCAAGATTCCTACACTTGCGTGGAAACTTACTGTCTCCTCAGAGATTGTGATTGAATCCCGCAACTCTCGCGAAGGAGAACATCCAAGGCATGTGAAAAAAGTTCTTTCATAATGCGACACCTTGATAGCCTTCCAGATATTGGGTTTAGGAGTAGAACGTCAGACATCAAATGATTGATTAAAGCGAGAAACGAGGAGGTACTTAAGGGAGTCGACGAGGAAATAGCACTGACCAGTCTGATTAAAGAAGAAGGAAAGGAATTAGTTACACGATGCACCAAGTAGAAATCGCTTTCTGAAGGATATATAATATAAAAGGGCAAAGTAAAAGGGTGAATAAAGAGGGGAGGAAGAAATAAGGGAGAATATTGCTGATAGGTTAAAGAATGGATTAGAGTAAGGAAGGAAGAGTAGGGGAAGGGAAGGGGGCGATCGAGAAGAAGCTGGAAATATAAAGCATATGTAGAGGAAAAACGGAAGCGATAGATTCTCTGATAGCTGATTGATAGAAGTGTGGGGTTAGGATGCGGAACACGGCGTATAGAAAACTATAAGAACTCTCTAAACGAAATAAAATCACATATTCCTGATTGTGAATCAAGTTTATAAATTTGTTTGGTAGCATTTAATAATTTGAAACATATACCCTGTAAAAAAGCTGATTCATCCGCACCGGGCTGCGAATCTGTATGGGCGCGCGGGTCCTTTGACAAAAACTTGCAACTCGAACTGGTTCGTGATTTAATTCCTGCGTGACGCACAGAGCGACGACGCCCAAGGTCCCGTCGTTATACTCGTCAAGGCCTTCTTCTTGGGCATTTAAAAGGCAGGGCTGACGACGAACATCGACCAGTATGTGCCGGGGACTTGACACCAGTTTATGGATGAATCGAGGCGGTCAAACTGTGGATCGGGGGCTGATGGCTCGTCCGTTGCAATCGAACTGTGTTGAGCCAATAAAATACAATGCCAACCGTGAGGATTAAGCAACTCAGGAAGACTTTACATTAACATCGACGAAAGACATATTTGTGTAATCCAATACCTGAGGAGTGACATTCCACTGGTATATGCTACTCACTAAAGGGTTGGACTTCCTCCTCCACAGTAATCAATCCGAAGGTGGGTTTGATAGTTGAGGAGTAGAGCTTACCATGTACTAAGTTCAACAGCGCTCGCAATTCACTCATTGGAACGGTAACTAGGGGGACGATTCATTTCCCTGTGAAGCCTATGGTTCCCCAGGGAGATCCGTTTCCCGAAAAATCGAACAGGATGAAGTTTAGAGTGCCCAGAAGTATCCCCGGGAAACGAACCCGGGTCCACAGATCAGTAGCCCAGCGCTCTACTCACTGAATACCACGTCCCCAAGGTAAGACTAAGGAGATAGTCAAGCAAGACGTGAATTATAAAATTGACCGGATCGAATTAAGAATGTCAGAACAGATAAAATACTTAGATTTTAAACATATATCAAACCTTCCATGGGGTACAATCATTAGAAGGATGTGCGGGCTAGCCTTAAAGAAGCTGACCGTCGGGAAATTTAATGAAAATTAAAACATAAGAGAGAGGTGTTCCTGTCGATTTAATACGGGCGGATTTAGAATACGCGGAAAATATTTTGGATCCATAGAAGAAAATTTTAATTCATAAATCGGAAAAAGGTTCAGATAAAATCTCCTAGGCCTGTTAAAAATTACTGCGTTAAGAGAGTAGGTCAGAACTCTCGAGTTCGCTATTTACGCCAACAGAAATGCTACGGTAGCGAATTGAATTGGCAGAATTGAACGCCAAGATAAATAAAGAAGATGAGATACCAGTATTGATAGACTCAAGGAGTCCTTCCTTCTCACTGATGATATTCATAAAACCAGACCTACTAACTATTCTTTTGTGTCTACATCTACTCAATACCCAGCAAACCGCCGCAAGGTCGTGTGGCGGGGGGTGTTAGGGAACCACCCGTAAATTAGGGGGAAAAAACTGCATGCAGAAGTCACAAATTTATAGCCCACAAACCAAACATGGTAAACATTCATGCACGAACCCTTTCGCACACATGCAAACCCATACACTACCAACAAACATACACATGCACAATCTTTGAATTTTTAATTTTGTTCCGACATGTAACTTAAATATGTTTTTAATATTTCTAAATGGACTTCGGATTCTTACTATTATGATTTCTGATTGTTCTGGGGAAGAATGAGTATTTGAATCTATCTGTATTGGATATATCTCCCTTATTTTATCTTTGTGGTCTGATCTACCTAAGTAGTGTGGGGTCATCATAATTCCTTTAACTATTCCCGTATCCTAAATTTTAAAAGTTAACTTTTATGCCTTACTCGAGCACACTCATTTTTACATCATACAAATTGGAATGGATGTGTGTACATGTGCTTGTGGGTGTGATATAATTATTTATTCATGAGTGAGTTTTTATACGTATGAATGCTGGTGTCCTAACAAACCGCCTACTCATTCCCTAGCGGCGGCTTGCGGGACATTACAGGTGTAACTAGTAGATTCACTGTAGATAAGGGCTGTAAATCCAATGCAGAAGTAATGGGCGGTATTAAAATAATAACGATCGTGGGGGATGAACCTCACCGGGAATACTAATGTTACATCAAAGAAAGACACATAGTTGTGTAATTCAACGCAATTGGAGTATCATTCCACTGGTATGTTTATCCATCGTTGATTGTTACTATCAGCTCATCTCGTCTGCATAGGGTTATTTGGCACTTTGGTGCCGTTGTACATCATCCCCATGCTTGAATTATTTTACCTATTCATTGGTAACTACATCTCACCTACGTCTACGCTATAACCCGCAAAACGCCTAAATGACATGTGGTGAGGAGCGCTAGGGCACCAGCCACGCATGGACGAGAAATATTAGCGTATACATTGACTTGAATAAATGTTATCTCATGTAAAAATCTCGCGAACATACATGCCAATACACAAAATGCATTCCTTGCTGCGATTGGCCAATTCATCGAATTACAGCATTGAAGTCAATATAATTATTTCGGACTCTTAAATTCGACTCTATTATGCGAGTGTAAGTCAATAAATAACTCGCAAAACTCGATGTAGGAAATAATTATCAGCAACTTCCTGAAATTTATTTCAATTTTCTACAAATTCATTCTGTGCATTCAGAAACATATTCAGTATTTTTACAAATCCTTGATAGCCGGCGGCAAAGAGGTCTTTCCTTTGATGTCGCAGCCGACGAGTAACCTCTAAGACTACGGCATCATGATTTTCAAAACGTCGCCCAGCCAAATGATTTTTTAGAGGCCCGAGCAGATGAAAATCACTGGGGGCTAAGCCGGGACCATATCCTGGATTTTCCACATGTACCCATGAAATGCTCGTCACCGCTCCTGCATTGCTACTTATTTATTTCTGGACCTCGTATTTCCGTACTGTGTGACCGAACAACGATTACTTGAATCTATTTGTAACGGTATCTGTCTATTATTTTATCACTGCGGTCGAATCTATTGATAATATTTTGAGCCATAATATTTGCCCCTGTATCCCAGGAACGCTCAGGTGTCCTGAGCGTTTCTAAATTGTCTTCTACATCTCATCAGGCATCGCAGTTTGCAGCGCGAAGGATTCGAGAACACACCGTTCGAGGGTTTAACATAGTTGGTAGGCAAGAGCGCATGATGTATGCTAGGATAAACAAAGTAGAATCTAACTTAAGCTGAAGTTTCTTAAAACAGCATCATCTCTTTCTTCATGAACAATACTTTAAAAATTCAGTAACAAACCTCCGGTTGGGTTCCTCCAGCTTACCCCCTTTCAATTTAATTATAAAAAAATATATAAAGCAAAATTTAACAAAAAATGTAGTGCATGTTAGTGAAGAAAAGTGTTCGTGTAAAATATATATATTCTAGTAAAAAACGATTTCGCCAAATCTAAAAAAGATTTTCTTATCTTAACGAAAAAAGTGCCCTTTTGATATCGCTGATTATTACGCGAGAAGGGGAAGGATAGAGGGATTCATTTCTCTTACGGATTCTTATTTCAAAATATCTTGTACGTAATACCCCACGAACAGCCTGAAGGGTGTTAGGATATAACCCTTTTTAACGCATCCATATTCACTAATACATTAATACATTTGAGTACATAGTTCCACGAAGTGAATCCTGACAGAGTAAGGTTTATCATTTTGAAAATTGGTAGTAAAATTAACTTGGATTGGGACCCACCCAGTAGAAGATCCACTGAAGACAAGTATGTAAGATAACATGTTTTATTTTTACCTAGTTCATCTTCGAACTGGATTATGACTTATTTTTTCAATTACAAAGGATAGGGGTAAAACAGCCGAAAATAGCCTTATGTATTTTAAGGTCGGTAAGGCAGGGTAAATAAAGTAGCCTCAACTCTCTGGGGAAGGGCATCTTACAATGCAGATGATTACCACGGTGTACCGCGTAGGTGCGGGCAAACGCTGCCATTGAGGAAGGGTGGGAGAGGGGGAGAAAGCGGCGAGTCTAGATGCGCGTGCATGGAAACTGTACCCCACCCCGCGAGCAACCCTCCCCTCGTCCGCAGATCGCCGTCGCCCGCGGGAGGCGCACCGAGGGAAGAAAGCAAAGACCGCTCGCTGCAGGCTGGCTCTCGCTCACTCACGCACTCGCGTGTCCGTGGCACGCACGGGCACGTCGACTTCCACCCGTTTTGCCATTACACTCTCCCGCGCCCCGCCCTGAGGGTGGTCGGTTAACTATGGCTCGCGCGCCACGCCCACCTCCTCCTCCGCACTCGCCCCCTCCCCCACATCCCCTTGGCCAGACGACAGCACACGTCCCACGGCGTGGTCCTCTCTCCTCTTTCCCGGTCGTGTGCGCACTCTTTCGAATCCCATCCCGTACCCACCACAATCCACGCCGTCGAGGCCCGGAGACACTAAGGGCATTTATTCATTTGATTGTGGCGTTCTGTTTCTCTGCTCCCCCACTCGTACACCCGGAGTCCATATCAGGCGGCGGCGGGGTGGCCGGCAATGCGGCACCGATTCGGGACCCGGGGGTGGGTGCCAGGTCTAGGCTTAGAGTCATAATCAGAGAATCATCCTGCCTCAAGGAGGATTGTCCGTATCTGCGTGAATCGTGAAAATGCTATCAAATTCGATTAACAAAGGTCAGTATCATCATTAGTGTAAATATACGTAGCTACGGTCGTGAATCAATGCAAATAAAAAATGCCGAGACCGTAAACTTGAAAATAAAATCAAGTTCAAAAAATCAAGTTTACGGTTTCGGCATTTTTTGTTTACATCATCATTTGTTTTTCAATCCTAAGATTTGTTGACTGAAGCCATCCATTCTTCTCATTCAGAGTTAATTCCTCCCTCACCTCCTGAGAGCTTCTGTACTTTAAGTCCTTAATTTGTCTTATGTCTCTTGGTCTTCCTCGCGGAATTTTCCCTCAATTACCTTACCAACTAATCAATTGTGCCTCAAGCTGGGTTCAATCCATTTAGTTCTCTGCCATTAAGTTCTCCATATTGGCCTTTCCACTCATTCTCTTCTGTATATATGTACGTCCTCGTTTCTCACTTTGCATGTCCATTTAATCTTCAAAATTCTCCTCCAGTGCCATGTTTTTCAAAGGAGTCTATTCTTCGCTTGTCCACTTTACCAATGCTCCATGTTTTTCTGATCCTTCGAGTACCATGCTGCATATGAAGGCTTTTCATAAAGATGAAGTTTAAAAAATAGTCCTTCAATTCACTGAAGGAAAACATAAAATCGTAAATTCATCATTAATTTTGATCAATGCGTCAGTGTAATTAATTTTTCGTAATTTCTTTAATTAATTTTTCACACTCGCGAGTGAATTAAATATGCATGTCCCAACGGTCTTTCCACAAGGAAATACATCCGATTAAAGTAACCACTGTTCAGTATTATTCCGTATGAAATACTACCTTGAACAAAAAGTTCCCGGAATAACCACCGTGTGGCGCTCCCATCGTTCCGATTTGAGTTCTGTTTTTTTTGTTAAATTGGTACATCTGTTGTTGATATTCCCTTTAAATCTTAATGTCATAACTTGACATTTGCAAAAGTTACGTAGCCAAGAGTACATCTATCTCTGTGTGTGTTGGCGATTTTTTACAATTACAGAAATGGATTTAAATTTGCGACAACGAACTTGTATTAAATTTTGCGTAAAAAACGGATTTAGTGGCGCACGGACGTTGGAAATGTTGGAAAAGTGTTTCGGCAACGATTCTCTAAAAAAAACGGTCGTTTACCAGTGGCACGAGCGGTTCAGAAGTGGTCGTGAGTCAATCGAAGATGATGAACGCAGTGGCAGACCATCGACAACGAAAGTCGGTGAAAAAATTGATAAAGTAAAAGAAATGTTGGTCAATAACCGCAAATTAACCATCAGAGAAATAGCGGAGGACTTGAACATTGCCTATGGATCCGCCCAAGACATTGTGGTTAATGATTTGGGTTTCCGTCGTGTAGCAGCAAAGTTGGTGCCGAAAGACCTCAATTTCATGCAAAAAACAGACCGTGTTGACGTCGCAAAAGACATGATTTGCGAGGCTGAATCCGATCCCACATTCATCAAAAGGATCATTACTGGAGACGAGACGTGGGTTTATGAGTACGACACGCAATCCAGACATCAGGCAAGTGAATGGCGTTCACCAAATGAGCCGAGACCAAAAAAACCACGTCGTTTTCAGTCAAAAAAGAAGGCAATGCTGACGGTTTTCATGGATTACAACGGTGTAGTGCATCATTTGCCAGACAGCAAACAAAGAGTATTATTTGGGCGTTATGAGACGTTTGCGTGGAGCAATTCGCCGAAAGAGACCAGAAATCGTCGCGCAGTGCTATCATTATTCGTAATTTTTTGACGAAAAATGCAACAAATACCATCCAACAGCCACCGAATTCACCTGATTTGGCTCCCTGTGACTTCTTTCTGTTCAATCGAGTTAAAAAACCATTACGGGGAACGCGTTTTAGCAGCCGAGAGGAAGTAATGGAAAAATCGCAGGAAGCACTGATGGACATACCGAAAACCGAATATAAAAAATGTTTCGAGGATTGGATCAAGCGCTGGCATAAGTGTGTTGCAGTCGATGGGGATTACTTTGAAGGGGACAATATAGATTTAGATGAATAAACTTGTATTTTTAATTTTCTGAATAAATTCCGGGAACTTTTTGATCAAGGTAGTATGTTTATATTAGGTATTTTTACCTCCTCATATAATTCTTTATGAAAAGGTCAATGATTTATCAAAACGAAATGCATTAAAGAAAATTTCCTCGGCAACGATGCAACTAGGAAACGGAAACTTGCCAACGCTGTTTGCAAATTTAAAAAATTCAGAGAGATGACGACGTTCATTTGTTGTTCAGAGACTATCGCTTTATTATATTCTACTTGCGTGATTCTTATCGATTCGATTCGATATTTTCGTGTTATACGTGTATGATGAATAGTTTTAAGTCCTTTTCTGTGACTTACTTTAATTTTATTTGGTTGCACTTAAAATTGTGTACTTTTTTGAAAATAATGTTTATGTTTCGAGGAAGTGATAGTCAAGGTGGTAGAGTGTTGGATTACTGACTGGAGGGCCTGAGTTTGATTAAAGTTCTTAAAAACTGGTCACTTTTATTTGGAATGTATTATAAAATGAGTGTGTGAAGAAACTTTATTTATACATTTCCTTAGGATTGGCAAAAGTCTCAACTAATTATTTACCAAGTTTGGGGAAAATGACATGTATGTACTAGTTGTAACGGACGAACCTCCTTTTAAAGACAGATTTACACGATGCTTTGTCAGTACTGAAAGCAGTAGAGAATTCTGGTTGCTTATTATCTCATCGGTGAAAAGAAAAAAACGGTACATGTTCAAAGATTTTAATTCGATTTGCATAACAAACTACCAAAGTCACCCAGGTACCTAAAAACATATTATTTTTATTATCAGGTAATCTACCGGTTAAGGTTGGTTTTGGATGGACACAACTATCAAATAAACATTTTGTGACTCCTTACCTATCAAACTAATCTATATCAGGTCCCTCTTCATCTCGGTGTACTTCTTTCCTCCCTTCATCCCGTCCAACATCCCTATCCTGTTCCTACCCTTACCTCGCTTGCCCAACATTCTCCCCTCTAATACCTTCTTCAACATTCCACTACCGCTCAATACGCCTTTCATCCATTTTTCCTGCCTCCATAGGATTTCTCTCAACAAACCCCTCTCCCCCCCCACCATTTCTAGTACTTCCTCATTTGTTTTCCTTTCGGTCCATTTCACCTTCTCCATTCTTCTCCACACCCACATTTCAAAAGCCTCCAATCTACGTCTATCCTCCTGCTTTAGCGACCACGTTTCCGCGCCGTACATAGCTACGCTCCATATAAGAGTTTTTACGAGCTAAAAACATATATAAAATAAAATTTGATTTTCAGTCGTCAAAGAGAAAGTCAATTGGCCCTCAATCAACTGGATGCATGGACCCAAATAAAGGCACTCCTCCGGCACGACAGTTGTCTACCTCTTCGGCGTTAATGTTCGGTAAAACAAACTCGTAGAATTAGTGGCCAAAAGTGTTATGGACCAGTGCACATTTTCAGTGTTGAAGAAGGTGTAACATAAGGACAGGGGTGAAATGATATGTCTCCAAATTAGAAGGACTAATCTTAAAAAAGTGTAATTATGGGGCTCATGTGCCCATTGTCGTTCCCATGAACGGAATTAAAGCCACGTTCTCATGCATCCGTTTTTACGGTGCGTTTTTTTGAGCACCACATTTTCATGCTTGTGGCAAAGCCGAATGGAAACAGAAGACGGTGATGACCCGCACGCTGTGTGTATTCATGGGAGATGAACAAATGGCAGACAGCTAGTTTCGGTTTTCGCTCTCCGCCGCAACTGCGGCGTCACAAGGGTTGAGAGATGGGCAAATTCTGCGGCCCAGTAACTTGCTGCGGCGATCTGCGTCCTGTTTGGCTGCGCTGTTTGCGACACCGCATGACTGGACATGATTAGTAAACCAGGCATGATTAGTACACAACAACGGAGCTAAGTAGCATAAAATCAATGCTTCAAACCTTGGTTTTGCCCCACCGAATAATTTTATAAAAATTATTTTGGTGTTTTTTGTAAACGATGTTATTTTTGTTCGTGTTCACATTGGGACACCAGATTTAGTTATAATATTATCGGTAATCTATCGGTCAAGATAGGTTTTAGATGGCCGGAGACTATACAGCGGTACAAGGATAATTCATTTGCCTCTCTTAAAACCCTGCAATAAGCCCCTCTTCAATTCCGCATACCTCCTTCCTCCCTTCATTCCGCTCAATATCCCGATCCTATTCCTTCCCCTTCATCGTTTGCCTAACACTATTCCCTCTACCACGGTCTTCAATATCTCATTCCCAATTAAAATGCACTGTATCCATTTTTCCTGTCTTCTTATGATTTCTGCCAACGATTCCCTCTCCTCCCCCACCAAACCCACCACCTCCTCATTTGTTTTCCTTCCTACCAACTTCGTCTTCTCTACACTTTCCCAAACCAACATTTCAAAAGCTTTCAATCTACGCCTATCATCCTGCTTCAATGACCGTGTTTCCGCGCCGTACGTATCTCTCCAAACCAAAGTTTTAACGACCATTTTCTTAAAATCCTTACCAAATATCCCTGTCATCATTACTCTTCTCCTTTTAAAAGCTTCTTTGCCTAACGCAATTCTTTCCCTTATGTCTCGATCCGATTAGTAGATTTCCCTTAAAACATATGCAACGAATTCCCTAGGGAATTCTGTTGAGATTCCTTAAAATATTGAAACATTTTTTTATATGAATTTGCTTCAATTTTCTAAGGATATTCTGCAAAGATTCCCAAAGGCTTTCCACAGAGAATTAACTGAGCTGCATAGATTTAACTTAAGTGACTTAAGGGATTAACTTTATATCCTCAACGTCCACTTCAACTATCTTAGCAAATGTTTCCACATTTTCCGCGACTTTGCTTCTTAGATTTACGTTCACAGATACAGTTGGGTCAAAGAAGTGAGTAAAACGGCTTTAGATATAAATAAAGATTGGCGAATTCCAAAAATACTGGTATCTTTCTCATCAGCATGCCTATTAATTCCTTCCTACGATTTCTTTTTCCTGCGTACAATATCTCTCCCAAAATTCCAGACTTCCCCACATTTCCTCATCCAGCTTCATAACCCTCGTCAACGGAATTAAGTGCTCACTAATTGGATTTCGTCTTCTCCGAAGGAATTCATTCAACCCCTGCTACAAACGATATCTGACGAGGACCTCTCAATCTTCGCTCGTTTCTTTCCTTACTTCAAGGTTTACGACTGACTATCAGACAATTCCTTCAAGGTACACGGACGATGACCGCGTATTTACGCAATTTGTGTCCACCTTCATTTTTGGAAATTAATCTACAGATTGACGGCGGGGTTTGGACGCTCCTTGACCACTATTTCCTTCCACAAGAGTTTTCTTTGGGTTCACCAAAATATATTACCTTCTTCAAATTCTTCATCACTTCCACCTGCCGTGATGCTGTCTCAAAAGCCGTTATCTTCCTTCCTCGTTCCCGCTTGCCCATCATTCTTACGAATGAGCACACGGCGTACGAATTCAACAGTTAAAGTATCTGACGACCAAATACAATTGTTACAATTTCGATAAGGAGATTAACCGAGACGGAAAATGGGATGATTTCATGTCTATGGGTAGCACTGGTTCTTAAAAACACATTGTATAGAAGAGCATTTTGTCTAATATCTGTTATTCTTGTAAAAAAAACCCCGCAGTCAATAAATTTAAAATAAAAAATAATTTTAAAAATAATAAAAAACCCATACTTATACACACTATAAAAGCACTCCATGCCTCCAGTGGAACTTGGCTCCGAAGGAGTAGAATAGGTCTACTAAATTTGGCTTGGCTTGGCTGTTTGTTCTTCTTGTGTGTGTATGCATGTACGTAAATTGTAAGAGTGACCATTGACCAGACTTGACCGTTGCCACCAGGAAAAATGCCTGATTGTAACAAGGCTTATAGAATAACAATAATAATTCTTTCAAATTTTTTCTTAATTTTACGTTTTCTGTATTAAAAAAAATTATTTCTGGAAAGGCCTGCTCCTTTCATTCATGGCTTTCCTTCATTGGTCGGTACAAACTGGTACGTAGTACGCATATGTTGCAATTATTGTTCGAAGATAGTAGTAATGTTGCCCAAGAGCAAAATTTATTGCTAATTCGAAGTTGCGACACTGTACGAGAATATGCTCGGCATCGAACGCGAGATGAAAGTCGTATAGGTGGCATATCAAGGTGACGAATACGGAAGACTTGTGATGCTGATATTGAACTGAATTATGAAGTGTGGGGTTGTTAACTATGACATCTGTGGTTTCTATGTGTATTTCAGTTGCCGTTTTACGTTGCCGTTGCGGTTGCTGATTGTAAAATATGACCTGTTAGTGGGTTGCACATATGACATGTGAGAGGATTGGGATAGTGTTGTGGGTACTGATTGTGTGACTACTGAAGTTTGATCCCATGAGCGTTCTGCATTTGACATGGTGTTAATGAGTGCCCTTTGAACTTTTCTCTCGTCTCTCTATCCTTTATAAATTTAATATTTTTGCCAACATAAATTGGGTCACAGATAAATAGCTCTGTTTCTAAGTACTTTTTTTCGTTTTAGTTGGTGGTGAGAATTGTAATAAAAATATCTTTACAGTTTTCCCCCCCACCAATAAACAAAGACATTGTAATTAAAATGTCTCATGAGAATATTCTTCATTGCTTTCAATGTACTTTAAATTCTTTTTCAATTCAAGCGAAATCCTACCAGAACTCAGAAAAATAACTTTCCGTCAGTATTTTCTATCTTAAAATTTTGAGGAGGATATGCTTAATTTTGGCAAGTTTTTTGGCTTAAAATTGTAGTCTTGCTGGATTTATGTAAAAGTTAGCATAAAGTAGGAAATCTATTATTCTTCTTTCAATCTATCAACCATTTACCCCGATTTTTTGACCAAGTTCCTAAACTTAATGACGTTGTATGATTGCTTTCCTACTGTCCTTTCCTCTTGTGTCGTTTATTTCTCCTCTGGTGGCTGAAACAGCTACCTAACGCCATCTCTTGGCCAAATAATCGGGGCTCTTGGTTGCATAACCCCCCCAGATTTCAGTGTAAATAATGTTTCTTCGATAGCTCAAGTGGTTAGAGCATTGGCCAGGCAAGTCAAAATATCCGGTGTCCATGTTCCTGCCAAGGAAAATATTTTTGCGCTTGTGATCTGCTCCATTCCGCCTTCCTCACCTCTCTTGTGTTCATACTTCATATGTATTCCAATAATTTTCTTTATATCTATTTCCATTTGAATTAATATTTGTTCGCATATATATACACACGCATGCATTCAAATTTGCATGTTATTTGATAGTTTTTAACAAATATTTTTCCCCTCCCTTCCCATATCCTCCCTTATAATCTACCCATCCCACCTTGTGCTTGCATCCCCTGCCACACACCTGTTTGGTGGGTCGCGGAGTATTTATGTCGGTGGCGAGTCAGAAAATTTTATAGCGGGTGTTTTAAAATTATCTGGGAACATATTATAATGAATGAACAATCACCGCTACTCCTGTAATTCTGCTTCACTCTCTTCTCTTCCTATCCGTTTACACGCAAGTTCACACAACCTATCTTTTCCCTAACAGTTCTAGAATCCCTACCCGATTCAGCCACCAACATAGAGGTGAGAACTCGCGAATCCGCATACATCCTATATTTCCGATCCTTTAAAATTCCCACCCTTAACCGCCATCTTTAATTCCCTTCCCAGCAGTCTCTAAACCTTCCGCCCCCCCCTTCTTCCCTCCCCAGACACTCTCCCCTCAAAACCTCTCAGTCTGACCTGAAGAAGGCCTCGGAGTAGGCCGAAAGCTCAAATAATCTACAGTGTGAGTGTCCTTTTACGTGTTATCTGTTTTATTCTGTGTTCTATTGTTCCGTCCAAAAGTTATTATATATATATTATTTATTAGGTAATCTACCGGTTAAGGTAGGTTTTTTTGGATGGACACAACTATCAAATAAACATTTTGTGACTCCCCACCTAGCAAACTAATCTATATCAGGTCCCTCTTCATCTCGGTGTACTTCTTTCCTCCCTTCATCCCGTCCAACATCCCTATCCTGTTCCTACCCTTACCTCGCTTGCCCAACATTCTCCCCTCTATTACCCTCTTCAACATTCCACTACCGCTCAATACGCCTTTCATCCATTTTTCCTGCCTCCATAGGATTTCTCTCAACAAACCCCTCTCCTCACCCACCATTTCCAGTACTTCCTCATTTGTTTTCCTTTCGGTCCATTTCACCTTCTCCATTCTTCTCCACACCCACATTTCAAAAGCCTCCAATCTACGTCTATCCTCCTGCTTCAGCGACCACGTTTCCGCGCCGTACATAGCTACGCTCCATATCAGAGTTTTTACGAGTCTTGTCTTAACATCCCTACTCAACGTCCCCGTCATCAACTCCCTCCTCCTTGAGAAAGCCTCCTTGCCTAGCGCAATTCTTCTCCTTACGTCCCTACCACTTTGACCGTATTGGTCCAAAACACTTCCGAGATATGTAAACTGCTCTACCTGCTCTATTCTTTCCCCGCCTATTTTAATATTTAGCTTAGCCTTTTTCTTTCTGGAAAATCGCATAACCTTTGTTTTATTAATATTGATTCTCATCCCGTATTTATCGCACTGAACCTCCAATTCACTCAACAATGCTTGCAACCCCTTGGCTGACTGAGCAACTAATGCTTGGTCATCAGCAAACCTAACCGATTTTACGAGTTCCCCTCCGACTTTCATTCCTACCTCCAGTTCTTCCCATGCCTCTTTAATCATTTCCTCTACATATACGTTGAACAGTACCGGTGACAATGGGCAACCCTGCCTTACACCTCTTCCTAACACTGCCCATCCAGACTCTCCGTTCCCCACTCGCACCTGAGCAGTCTGAGACATGTACAGGTTGCGGATCAGTCTCCTGTCCCTCCAATCCATTCCTATTTTCTGCAATACACGCATTAATTTTTCCCAATTCACTCTATCAAACGCTTTTTCGAAATCTACAAAACAGGCAAAAACGTCCTGATTGTATTCTATATTCCTCTCGACTAGTGATCTCATTACTGCAATGGCATCACGCGTACCTCTTCCTTTCCTGAACCCAAACTGATCATCCCCTAAGTAATCATTTGCCTTACTCTCTATCCTTTTGTTGATGATCCTGAGAATAACTTTAGCTGCGTGGGATATCAAACTTATTGTTCTGTAATCCTCACATGACGAAGCCTTTGCCTTTTTTGGAATAGGAACTAACACCGATCTCACAAAATCTTCCGGCCAGATTCCTTCCTCATAGATACTACGAATCAGTCCATATATGGCCGTTTTCCCACCTTTCCCTAACCATTTCAACATTTCTACAGGAATATTGTCCACCCCCACAGCCTTATTTGCTTTCATCTCCTTTAATGCCCTTTCTATTTCATCGTCGAGTATGCCTGGACCTAAGCTATCTTCTTCTACGTCATGTTCCTTTTCTATGTCTAACCTTGTCGGCCTAAGTTCTTTACCATACAGTGTTTCTATATATTCCTTCCATCTCTCTTGGATTTTTCCTGGTTCAACTATTATCTTACCCCATTTATCTTTAACTGTTAACACAGCTCTTGCCTTCTTACTTCCCGATAATAACTTAACCTTGCTGTATAGAGCACCAATTTCACCCTTCTTCTGTAAACTTTCCATATCCTCGCATTGCGTTTTCCACCATTCTTCTTTTGCTTTATTTGTGGCCCTTCTCAATTTATTGTTTAACTCTTTGTACTTCATTTTGCCTAACTCTGTGTTTACATTTTTCCATCTTCTTCTCTCATCCATCTTCGCAATCATCTCATCCGTTACCCATGGTTTCCTTATCCTTTTCCCGTTAACGGTTCCTATAGTGTCTTTAGCGGCTTCCAATATCCCTTTCTTGATACATTCCCATTTTTCTTCGATAGCACTCAGTTCTTTACCGTCATCCATCATTTATATATATATATATATATATATATATATATATATATATATATATATATATATATGGGTGTGTGTGTGTCCATACAACCGATACAATTGTGTTTGTTTGTCGCAGAGTTAATTTATAAAAATTTGCCCTGAAATTTGTTATTCTTTTCTATTGCTTTCACCGAAACACCTACTAGAACTTAAAATTGACTAAACATAATGTGGCTTTGCCTCGAGAGGCACAGACTAAATAGCGCTCCTTATTTCTTTCAAATTAAAAATGAATCCTAACATTAATATTAAGAGGGCAAACTCATATTACCAATTAGGACCCCCTAAAATAGGGAGAAAATAAGAAAGAATACTTGAAGAGAAAAATGGAAGGCAAGACGTTATTATGGAAGTTAGCGGAAAAGAGGTTATATTTGCCACTGGCAACCAGTCAAGAGGGTAAGGAAGACTTTGCCCAAGTTCCACGAGCTCCCTTTTCACTATCCGTGAGACTTCCATTTCTCCAAAATTCTAGTCAGAAGTTCAACAGAACCGTGCTATCGCAATGGAGTAATTTCCCATCCCTGGACCCCTCTTATTTTTTCTCAGAATCCAACCCATTAGGTGACGTGCTAACAGGGAAGGATGAGCCATCTCATCGAAGCGGCGTGATTTTCTGGGTACCAGAACTTTCTGGGAAACCCAAGGGAAGGGAACTGCCCCTCTTATTATCCAGAAAGTTTGAATTTCGCACACAACGTTCGGGGTAACAATGAGACAGGCTAAACTCTAATATATTTAACCCACCTCTCGGTTAAAGACTGTGCGTTTAGATAATCTGACGCACTTGTATTGAACCTAATACTCATTACCTTGTCTTGTTACCCGGAGATGAACCCAAACCAACTCAGGGCCGTGAAAATTTGATGCCAAGCAGAAACATGGCACCAGGGTCCTCAATTCGGTGGACCCTGGTCCGGAAGCATAGAGGTTTCCATTTATTCCTTTCTTGTGACTACTTAGTAATGAAATCAGCATATTCATTGATGCTAATTGGTCTTTATGAATACATAATTTTAACGTTATTATCAAAATATTGCGACCCAAACAAGAATTTATTAATTCTCTTTCCGTGTCCAGGTGGCCACCAATTACGTATTATTCATATGATTTTGCTCGTGTCCATCCGTGATCGATATAAACAACGCTTGCCTCAACTAATGTATATTCCTCTACATTAACTCCGAGGTATCTATGCTTTCCCCAGAGTTTTGGTCGTAGACTTATCTTCAAGTCTTCAATTCTTTAGTGAGACCATTGTCAAATTTGGTAATTAGCTGTTTATTCGGTGCATATTAGTCAACTTTTCCCTCGTTACCTCTTTCATATCTTCAATGCACCATTTCCATATTTCAAACGAAAGCTGGGCTAAAGGTGCAGGTACTTCCGTGTTACACACATAGGAATATTTTAGCTGACAATTTATCTACCTACATCTACAGTAAGGTCAACGCAAAAATATTGCCTTTTTCCAACAATAATTATAAACGTCGGTAAGTTACACTACCTGACAGTCACACTTCACATATCCTTGGCCTAAATGTCTCTTGCGTTTACCTTCTCATCCAATTTGTTCTGCTAATCCGTCCAAGTTACATTTTATGTTGTAAATATTCCGTTGTAAGTAACTGTAATAAAATCTCTGTAGCCTCACTTATTGTGCCATTATTCTCTGTATTTAAATGGCACCCCACAGGCCACCGCTAGGATGTGTGGGAGGGGGTAATTCCACAACAGACAACCATCACCTAAAATTAAGTTTCTCTCAAGAATATTAAGAAATAATAAAGTAATAAGTACGTTGAATAATTCAAACGATGCAAATAATGACGACTTCATTTACCTACACTCTGGCGTACGAATGTGGAAACCTCTACGCAGAAGAGACGAGTGGTTGGAGCAAGAAGCGTAATTATTTAAGGTTAGATGAAATCTACTCACTCGATACGCCCATATTTAATCATCCCTATTCGTAATGTGTACTTCACTTACAAGTCATTAATAATATGAGTAATTTAATGCCATCTGTGACGCATAAATTACTCTTCCCCCTCCGTATTATCATTTAATTGTCGCTTTTATTTCCGCGAAATTTTCGCAATCACGATTTCCTATTAAAAATAAATTAGAGGTTGTTAAATTCGGCACAAAATCAATGAATTTGTCGAAATATACGTTGTTATCGATATGACGGAATAGTTGAAATCATGATACGTGCGTTCACATGAAAATATAGCAGAAATGACGATATAGTCAAATATTGGCGATATACGAGTATTCTATATGACGACAGAAGCCATATCGCCCATATGGAGTGTGGAAAAAAGGCACCTGTAGCCGATATGTCAAAATAGATATTAATTTTTATGTGGAATCATGGAAAATATAATCAATAAAATATGTACAATATATCGATATGGTAGGTATCAATCGATATGACCGCATAGCATGGCCGTTTAGAATAATAGTTGACATTTCGATATTTATTGTACGCCGAAGGGCGATATTAGAAAATAATTTTAGCACAGCTCAGTGAAACAGCCCTGTAGAGATGGAAAAGTTCAGGGAAACCACAGGCAGAACAATGGAAACGATCTGACTTCTCTACCGTGAATGTGTGAAAGTCTTACATTCACGATAGGAATGATAAGGTGGTTTAATGTGGATTCAACACTCATGGCAAAAAAATCCAGGCGCGTGAATCTCAGTAGAATTTATTTATTTAGTCTCTATTGATGTTGCAACGGAATTAAAGCAATTTTAAGGGAGGGACATAATACGTCGTCAGTGTATGAGCTACAAAAGGGAGGGCGAATAGCAGGGATGAGTTCGGAGGACGGCGATAGGGCGAGGAAAAACAGCATGGACGTTGGTGACTATCTTCACCTAGGGAATCTTAAAGGAATAAGCATGTGTTGGGAGGGATTTCCAGGCACCCCGAAGGTCCTTTGGCGTTGAACGGGAAAATCACCCCCAGGGGCTTCCAGCCCGGTCATCCATTCCCGGCCGATACTCCACCGGGGGTCTCGGTAAAGATTGTAATGGGGAAGATGGGTGCAGCAACTAACAGCATTCTGATTTATTTAACAAAACTTTGTCAATTCTTGAAATTATACCTTAACATGAAGGTATGGAGCGTTGAAGACAGTGGTATAGAGGGGAGAATATTAATAATATTGTATTCATCCGAGGACTTCTTATATCAATGGGATTCTGGAATCCAATATACGATATGTCAGAACTATATTAACTTTTATACTAATGACCCAAATTCAAGCCTCTAAAAATTCTTTGCAATAGTAAACACCGTTAGGTAATTCCAAAATTCTACTTGAAGAGTGGAAAACGACGGAATATTTGTTATTTTTTTGGCAATTGAAAAATAATTTAGATCTTACATGTTCTGGGATAATGGAGAAATATTTTAGCTAAGAGGGATTGTTACTTAATTCAGTTTTCTTTCACAGTGTCACAACCATGCACATTCATATTGAAGATCACTCAAATATTATTTTTATTTGTGTTAAAAATAGAGTAAAAAATATGAATTCAAACTAAAGGTAACATTTTGAGCGGTTTACAGCTTCTTGTCTTTTTATTCCGACACTAATCCTTTTTGCCTCTTTGCGCAATTTAAATAAGCGTGCATGCTATGGCGATTAACCTCTTGTACAGCTACATTTCCTTCACGATGAAAAATAAGCGTACCAAACATAAATGACATTTTTCTGATTTTGAATGGACAGCACTGCTCTAAGGAGATCAACTAAGGGCCAACAGGGGTTTACAAACGGTCCAAACGTGATTCCTAACTCAAAGGGTAACGCCTGCCAACTCAAGAGGCCACGGATTCGATTCCCGCCTTGGTGGGTTTTCTTCCAAGTAGGGCTTCGGGTGTTTGTAATTATCTCCACTGCACTTCATTTAACCTCCTCTCCTTTTGAGATTTAGTCCATCGGATTCAAATAGAAATAGCCTAAAATTTCCGCATATATTCATTCGTTTTTCAGAGTAACAAATATAACTTGCATAATAAAATGAAAAATCTAACGAACCGAAGCAATCCGTATTTAACGGGTATATTAGAGTACGGTAGCCAATAAATTTAAAGAATATCTTTTTCATGATAAATTTATCTTTTTCATCGAACAAAACACTTTTTCTGAAAAATTCAAAGCTCTTACGAAATCGTACTCTGGCCATCGACGAGGGAAGCCCAGCCATTATCCAAGCATCCAACTCGAAATTTTGATTTCAAGTTTCTTATTTTCCAACATTCCCAGCTGTCGTGTTTTTGCCTCTCGTCACATCATCCTCGCTCGTGCGGCTGCAGCAAACGAATTATTGGTAAATATCGGAATGAAAATGCTAAGGAGAGAGATGCTATTTTGCGTTGCTCAGAGCTCACCTTGAATACGGGTCGAAGGTTTGTGACCCTGCGCGGAGTTGATTCTAATTTTGGAATGAAACAGGATGTAGAGAGAAAAGCTGCCCGTCTGGTGAAAAATCTTTACGGGCAGAAAGGAAACGTCAAATAATTATTGGACAGCTTGTGTTTGGAGACCTTGGATGCAGGAAGGCAAAATGCGCGACTCAAAATACTAAATGAGCGGAAATAAATCGAGATTAACGTTGACGCAGGGAATATTATCGGTCCCGCATCGCATTGGTAGGCGATATCACCACGAGAGGCTAAAGAATCCGTTTTTCCTCGTTCGAGAGGAGAACAGCAGAAAAAAATCACCCACATCTATATGAATAAGGTTTTAAACCTGTGAAATTCCTGTACACCGATGCACCTCAGCGTATAACACCGTTAACGTAACTTTTCCCGCAGTTCTTCGAACATGAACTATCCTGAAATAAAATTAAACATACGATGATGTGTTGGGCATGGTGGGGGAACAGAGGTGGCTTTTAAGGGTTATTTGAAGGATCCAGGACAAATGGATTCAGGGGATACTGAAAGAGGCAATGGCATGCTGAAAATTGATAGAGAGGGGAAAATTTTAGGTCAACGAGATATGAGAAGGCGAAGATTAGGCATATCAGCTGAAATTAAGAGAGGTAGAAAGTATGCACAACTACAACATGAATTATTGTAGTTTTTCATAAAGGGTATAAGTATATTTTATATCATGCAATTGAGACAAGGGAGTAGAGCATTACGTAGTGACAGGATTAAAAAAGAAGAGCTACCCTAACCCTGTGGATCACTGCTGACAACATGCAAACTTGAAGATGCAGAGGGAAATAATGAGTTTTTTTAAGAGTTGCTAGCAGTAGTTATTAAAGGGAGTCGACCAACGGCTGAAGTCGTTTACACCATTAGGGATAGGTAGATCAATTGGAAGGGGTGGGATATTCAGGGAGTGTGTCGGTATTAGCCTACTGTAATAACGAAAGGCGCCAAGGAGTCACACTATATAAAGATCCATACGACTGACGACGTACGCGTTGAAGTGCTCTTGACATAGCACCTCAAGCAGAGATCAGAATACCTCCGAAAAAGCCGGGGAACTCCAGGATTCAAACCAGAACCCTTGGCGTCTGAAGTCAGTGCATTAGACACCGCAACATCTTTAGCCCCCTGTTGTATAGATTTTAAGGATATGGCATGCACGAGTAAGTTGGAATTTAGGAGTACATAAGTGTGTAGTGTCGAGATCTATCAAAATCCTACCTTAATCGGGCGATTTATTGCCAAAAATAAAAGAAAATCACACCAATTGAAAGTAATCACCAATCAAACTAATGACTGGTGGCCTAAAATTCCCTGCTTCTTTTTAAGATGGCATGGAAAATATGTAGATATACTGGCACAATCTGGTTTAAAACTGCGAAAACACATTCCCGATGAAGTGAGATACAGGGTCAGGAGTTCGGAGGTCTCGAACAATCGAGATTGGGGCGGGGATAATGGACGCGAGGGGCTTCCGTTGAGTATTTATTCCATGACGCATGAAATATGAACCGGAGGAAGAAATAATTCAAGACCGCTCCCTAGAATAGGAGTACAGCGTCTTCTCATAGGTGGAGGAGATTATACATACTTACCCCTCAACTACTTCCGAGCGCCTCGCGGGCCGCACCAATGATAGACGTCCCCATAGAGAACCCATCCCGTCTCAACCACCCTTGGGTAGAATCCTTGCGCCCTTCTCCCTCGACCCTAGCAACCGACGTCGTCTCCTAAGGGTCCATCTCACCCTCTCCAACCCATTCCTCCACCCTAACCCTCGGCGCGTCTTTCTTCCGCCCAACTCTCCCCCACCCTTATTTCCTCTCTTGGGAATATATTTTGCGATCGAGGGCGAGGGAGAGAGGGGGGAAGGGTGGGAGTCGAGGCGCTGAAAGACAAGGAGGATTATTGGGTGGGTTGAGAGGGTGGGCCAGCATACGGATGCAGGGGTTGAAGCGAGGGGTTGGGGATGGAAGTTCATCCCCCTCTTGCATCCACGCACCCCCATCCCCTTGCTCCTCCCTCTCCCCTTTTATCTCCACCCTCATCTTCTTCGACGCTCCCGATATTTCATCCGTACCCCTAGCAGTCTCACGTCCCCTCCTCCTCCTCCTCCTTCCAGTCGACAGACGACGACCCATTGCGTTTCCTTGCTGACTATCATTGCCGCATGGGGCGCAAGATTCTGGTATTTGATGTGTGGCAACCCTGGCTTCGAATGTCGGGGTTCTTCAAGTTTCCCTCTTAGCTTCGTCACGTTTTCACTGGTGACATTCGGAGGATGAATGCAGGTAGATAGATTGGTTGTGAGAATTTGTAGACAAAAGAATTTGATTATAATCACAGAGAAAATCCGCTAGATTCGTCAAAAACTGTTACAATAAGTAGACAAGACTTTTGGAGGAATTAGGCTTGGAGCCGCTTGAGACGCGAGGAGAACAAGGGAAACCTTTGAAACAAAAAGCGAGACTTTTAACAAGGTTCAAAACTCACACGCTAAAGAATGAAACAAGGGGAATTAACATGGCCCACACTATTTGGGCAGATTATACCACAAGATACGTAAGATGGACTCCAGTAGAGATTAGTTCCTTTTTCCAAAAAAGGTAAAGGCTACGTCATGGGAGGATTACAGAACAGTAAGTTTGATATCCCACGAAGCTAAAGTAGTTCTCAGGATCACCAACAAGAGGATTGAGGGCAGGACGAATGATTACTTTGGGGATGGTCAATTTCGGCTTAGGGAGGGGAGAGGTACGCGTGATCCCATTGCAGTAATGAGATCACTATTCAAGAGGAATATAGAATGCAATCAGGACGTATTTACCTGTTTCGTAGATTTCGAAAAAGTGTTTGATAGAGTGGATTGGGAAAACTAAAATCAGCGGGATGGACATGGGATGAGAATAAAATTAAAAAACAAATTTAATGCGATTTTACAGAAAGAGAAAGGCTAAATTAAACATTAAAATACGAGGGGAAAAAATAGAGCAGGTAGAACAGTTTACATGTCTCGGAAGTGTTTTGGACCAATACGGTCAAAGTAGTAGGGACGTAAGGAGAAGAATTGCGCTAGGCAAGGAGGCTTTCTCAAGGAGGAGGGAGTTGATGACGGGGACGTTGAGTAAGGATGTTAAGACAAGACTCGTAAAAACTCTGATATGGAGCGTAGCTATCAACGGCGCGGAAACGTGGTCACTGAAGCAAGAGGATAGACGTAGATTGGAGGCTTTGGAAATGTGAGTGTGAAGAAGAATGGAGAAGGTGAAATGGACCGAAAGGAAAACCAATGAGGAAGTACTGGAGATGATAGGTGAGGAGAGGGGTTTGTTGAGAGAAATCCTATGGAGGCAGGAAAGATGGATGGAAGGCATATTGAGCGGCAGTGGTAGGTTGAAGAAGGTAATAGAGGGGAGAATGTTAGGCAAACGAGGAAAGGGCAGGAAGAGAATAGGGATGTTCGACGGTATGAAGGGAGGTAGGGAGTATGCAGAGACGAAGAAAGACCTGCTGTAGAGTACGATTGGGTTGTGTTTTGTCAGGGGAGATTAGAAAGTTATTTGGTAGTTTATGCCCATCCAAAACATACCTTAATCGGTAAATTACCTATAATAATAATATTTCATTTATTAAAAATTAATATCTCTTGTCAAAGTACAGCTTATAAATAAGTGGAGGTGGACTGAAATAATTAAGGGGGGGGGAATCTTTGTCGAGATTATTGAGGGTAGATTTGAAAGTAAATTGATATGTTAACTTTTTTAATTTGGCCTTTTAACTAAGCACATATCGCCCTCAGATCTCGTGATAGATGAGACATATGGTTACGTAGCAGATGCTATGGAAAATGTATATAGTAAATAAAATAATAGGTCGCCAATCGTCTTACTAGACTTAGGGTCTATGCAGAACTAGGACAGTCTAGGTGTTCCTCCAATCGTAGGGGAGCCTGATGTGAAAGTCGTCATTGATTGTAAATTCTGCTATTTCTTTACGCTAAGTAGTAATAAATGTAGCTTAAATGGTAAAAATGTAGCCACTAATATATTGCACTCAACATCTAATCGCACTGATAATTTCAATGATATAAAAATTGGTGATATATCCGATAATCCCTCTATTGCGCCATACTCACCCAGGACTGTTATAAACCTGCTCCATTGCATTAGACAGAAAAGGTGCAGAAAAATTAGACTTCTAGGTTTACACAGAAATTTTCCGGTTACAAAGCGAGAGTAAAATGGTTTAGAGAAGTGAAGCTAGGATAGAAGCCCCTCTTAACACAGATATATTTTTGAAAACGTCATGAAATTCGATCTCTAAGAACAGTTTAACATAGGTAGGAGTGGTTTAAATTGAAATAATTCCAAATCTCTACTTTAAAAGTGGAAAATCTTTATTCCTTTCACTGGAAAATTACTAAAGATTTAGACCCTGCATGACCTGGGCAATTGGAGAACATTTTTAACCTAAAACTACAGTAATAAGTAGAATTAAGTATGAGTGTTGGCCAGCTTTCACATGTGCCATAAATATGTGTACCCATATTGAAAACCATACAAACTTCATTACGATTGACAAAATAAAAATGTAAAACAGAATAAAAAATATTAATTAGAACTAGTGCCACAGTTTCAAGCGTGTACATGAGCGTTTGCGGTTACTTGTTTTGTTTACATCGGCAATAATTCTCAATGTTCATTTCCGCAATTTTAACAGACATGAAGTAAGTGGCGAATGATCCCCAGGCTACAGTGCTGTGCTAGATGTTGGCGGAAACAGCAAAACACTCATTTATGGCAACTATCTGATATGTGATGTTCTCGGTTCCCAGGAGATAACGACTAAGAGCAACCTTGGAACAAAAATAGTCAATATGGGATTCCCAGTTCAAGGATTCATCAAAACAATCCCCAGAAACTTTGTAATATAAGATACTTCTAAGTTTGTATTATGGATTTTCAGCAGAGGATTAGACGATAACCTCTTTAAAAAATGCCGGAACTACGATGGGTATCCCTCCAAGCACGAATACATTTTTGAACAGTTGAGACATTTACAGTGCGTTCTATGAAATCATTTTTGTTTGCTTTTCCGCAATAAATCGCTTCGTTTTTCCCCAATAGATTTTCTTTAGCAACAGTTTATATTTCTACACACTAAATACGACGGACATGGTCAAGAGGAACCTAATTCTCGCACCTGGCTTCTTATAGTCAGTCATCCTCCACGTAAAATGCCTTCCTGGCAACAAAAAGCCATTTATCTTTTACGATCCCAGCCGTAGAATGCCTTCTCCAACAATGGCTAATGCCGTTGATTGGCGGAGAGAGGAGTCGCAAACTACACTGGTTATATTGGGATGGGGACAATAAAATCGAGATTCAGTTCTTTCATGAACGAAATCGTTCCTGTATCCAATCTCCAAAAAAAAAAGAGGCAAAATAATGTCTTACACCAATCCACATCCGTCTGCCATAGAAGTGGCTACAGGAAGAGACATTTACCTTTATTAAGCCGTGCTGCACGATCGCATTGGTTCAAAGCGCAAATGATTACTGACATTGCGAGTATACCTAAAAAAATACTTAATGTGTCAGGGAGGCAGAGTCACTGACTTTGATTTTCGAGTTGGATTCGCTTTTCAACGATCAGAATCCGAATAAAAGAGAATCCAATTTTCCTTTTAAATCCTTAATTATAATTATAATTTACGTAGATCCTAGAAAAATACGTGCCTTCTAGATTCCCTCAAGGGAGAATTTTTGGAAATTCCGGGGCGGCTTATAAGTAGGAACAAATGTATGAACAAACACTTCACATTTAAAATGCATGTAAAAACTAATAGTTTTTTTAATGTGTGGCTGGTGCTTCAGTCCAAAATCAGTGACCTTGTCCAAAGCCTTATCTTCGAGTTCTAAAATACACGTATACACTTCTACCACCATTTGCGAGAGGTATGGAGGAAGATAACCTGTTAGCGGTTTACCAACTGTTACCAAGTCGATAGACTTTCCGAAGAAAACCTACGATTTTGTTATCATAAAAAATGACGAAGAACCACCACGCTATCAACTCCCACAGATACGTCGTTATCGGCATTTTGTGATGGTATTTTTAGGGTGATTGGTAAAGTTCCGTAAACATATACATTTTTTGAGAAGCCACCTCCTTTTCAAACATAACATATCTTCTCCAGGCATAACTACAAAAGGATTTGGTTTTGAGAATCTTTAACATAATCACGCTTGAAAACCCATCATAATTGCTAATTATTCTACCGTTTATGGTAGGTTTTGCCGGGAAATAAATATGCTACATTCATAATCCTAGCCTAATTAGGCAATACCCATCACAAGCACGCTATAATAAAACGTTGTTGTTTTATAGCAGTGTTCTTTAGAACCTCTAGACTAAACCTTAATAATTGAGTCAAACATACCAATTATTGCACAATGTTTGTGGACAAGCATGTTTGTATGTAAATGAGTGTTTCTTGACACATATATTCAAATGCATGTATGCACTAATATTTCTGCACTTATGACACTACCTTGCGGGGTAGTTGTGCAAACGTCCATGTAGATGGAGACCTTCTTCCATTCTGAAAATGTAATATTGTGAATAATGTAAGTCTACCATTGTAATTCTAAAAATAAAACTTCCTGCCCGACTTCATTCTGTCCAGCATGACTATTATTTCCTCTTCCTACCACGCCTGCCTAATGTTTTCCTACTGGCAACATTCCGTCACCTATTATGAATACACAGCGATCCACCAAAAAGGTGTGTGGCAGGGGGATGCAAGTACCAATGGGAATGGGTAAGGTATAAGGTAGAGATAGGGTGGTTGAATGATTATTAAAAGTAATAAAAATGGATTAAACCCCAAAAAGACGTGCATATCCATGTGTATGCTAGCGAAACATCTATTTCCAGACGAGCGTTAATTTCACCCACCTTACAAGTTCTTTTATGTACGAAAAAGGAGGAAATGAAAATAAACCACGGCTAATTATACGTTAGACCTCCAGCATACCAAGAGAGGCCGTGCAGAACTGAAAAGTAAGAGGAAAGTACTATTGATCCATGGCCATGCAATTTATGGTCCTCACTCCCATTATATTGTTCGACACTTTTCAAACATAAATGCTCGAAATCCACCTTTAATGCCTTATTTGTTGTTCAAAGTTCAATTAAATCAGTAATTATGAATCAGTAAGTATGAATACTTTTATCTTAATTTTTGTCCATAATTATACGTTTTATACACCACAAGTCGAAATGTAGTCAGCCATGAGGTTACAAGCATTGCTGAGAGCTGATTGGTAAGGCAGTGTGATAGGCATGGGATGAGAATGAATGTAAAACAAAACATAGGCTATGCCGTTTTCGAGAAAGAGAAAAGTTAAAAGAAGATAGTTGTTAAAATAGGAGTTAACAAATAGAGAGAATGGAACAGTTTACCTATCTATGAAGTGTTTTGGATCGAGATGGTCAAAGTAGTAGGGATATAAGAAGAAGAACTGCGTTAAGCAAAGAAGCTTTCACAAAGAATTGTTGATAGGGATGTTTGAATAAGGATATTAAGAAGTGATTCGTTGAAGCTTTAATAGGGATCGTGCTTTTTAATAGGCACAGGAACATGATCGTTGAAGCAAGACGATAGGTGTAGATTGGAGTAATTTCATGAAACTGCGGGAGATGTCGCAACAGTAACTTTTAACGGAGTCATCCGCTACGTGTAGCATTACAATGCAACAATTTCAGAGTGTACAAATCAATCCCGGTAGAGGCGAATGATTTTTACACTCTGAAATTGTTGCATTGTAGATTGGAGTGTTTTGAAATGTGGTTGTTGAGATGTATGAAAAATAGGCTGGGACAAATAGACAAATCAGCAGTGGCGGAACATAGCTTCACCAAGGACCATAAAATAAGGTGGGAGGGGACCAAAATTACCTGCAGATCCAACGAATACTGGGACCGACTCACTGAGGAGGCCATCGAGATCCGCCTTCGAAAATATAATTTTAACCAGACGAGACAGGTTTAAACCAGAAACGACGAGTGGTCAATGGGAAGGCGCCCTGATACGCGCCATTCCACGGACCAATCAAATGACATATGATTGGGCGGAAAATCGTATATATACGGGGGAAAAGTGGCAAACGGCCCCGAAGAGGAGTTAATCCTAAAACGGGGTTTCCGTATTGTTTTTGTTATGTTTCCATTAGAGTTTATATATTTGTTATATTCTGTATCTACACGGAAATAAAAACATATAACACCGAAAACTGGCAAACGGCATTCAGAAGCCCTGAAGACGATGACCGAGTCGGACATCGAAACGTCGGCCGAGATGGACGATATAACCCGGTGGAGGACCCGAGAAGAATTTACACAAAGGATGAAAAAGATGAAATGAACAGAAAGGAAAACAAACGAGGAAGTGCTAAGCATGGTGAGGGAAGAGAACTGGGAGAAATACAAAGGAGGCAGGAAATCAAGGACTGACATTACGGAATTATTCAAGCTTTCCTCTCTTAAAAGGGTTTCGAAATGTTTGCTTCATTTTACTATATGAACCAGTTCTGATATCATTAAACACTTGTGTGCCACCTGACATTTGTCTATTTGCACATGTAAATTTTAATAATAATAATAATAATAATAAAATAAAATATTACGTTGTCTTTTAATTAGGCATGTAGGTTTATTTTCAGCATACGCAATTTGTTGTGAACCTATGAGTAACCTCGTTGAAAAAAGCTTCGTCAAACAGGAGGAGCATGTTTATTTTTCTCTCTGTTTGGGGAAGGGTCCCTGATTGATATTCTATTTATACCGCCGATCATTACGTAAGAAGGGTAAGAGTGGACAGTGGGGGAAGGGTGTGTTCGTATCTTAGAGATCTTTACGAAGAGGAGGAGGGGGCAGGGATAAAATAAAATTCAAAATTTGCCTGACGTAATGATGAAGACGGTCCAAAACGTAAGAATTGTTCCCTCCACCCGAGGGCAGATTTCCAATCCCTTGCGGCGTTGCAATCCAAAAAGTCGACGGGACGTCTTCATGAATCCCTTTGACCTTTCCATTTCCCTTACCTCCAACCAAACCCTCACTACCTCCTTATCGCAAGTCTCCCCCCCCCCCAATCCCACCCCAAAGGGGCAAACATCAATGGAAAACGCCAATCAAAAACGTTTCCTTGGTCGTCGTCCTCTCCCTTGAAAACCATCATCCACCACGGTCGCCAAGGGACTGAAAAACCCTGACACACACAAGGGCCTCCCATCTGCGGACGACATCCTCTAGGCCTAAAAAGGGTCGGGCCCTGTGTCGATGTGTGAAAAAGAGAGGGAGAGAGAGAAGAGGAGAAAGAGACCGGGAGGGGGGACAGTAGAGAGGGGAGGTGTTTAAAGAAGCATGAATGAAGAGGCGTCCTAAAAGGAGGAAAAGTACGATTCGGATGAAAGAGATGAGATGAGGAGAGAGTAAATCCGAAGAAAATCGGAGAGAAATCCCACGTAGCTGATGGCGCCGACGACTGCCATTATCCGCAACGACAGTGAACATTTTTTTTCGATGCTCACTCTCCGGAAAAATCCCTGCGAACTTCTTTTGTTTCATGGCATTTCGCACGTGAAAAAGTGAGCGAGCAATAGACAACGGACGACAAGATGCAACGGGAATGAAATAACATTTGGCAGAGAAGGAAATAACATTTTTATCGGTCGGTTATTGTTCCGAGGATGATGCGAATTCGATTTCAAAATATGAAGACAGGGAGAACCGAGAAAAAAGGTCACCGATCACACTTAGTGCTTATCCATACATTCACGAGTGCAAGAAATATTCAATTAGCTTCTCTCACTTTCATTGTGTCCCTCATGCCACCACGTAGAAAAGGTTGTTTCACAAAAGATATTCATTCAACATTTAATTTTAAAATAATTTATTAAAAATTAGGGATTAATTTGATAAAGTTGATTAATTTTTGATTTTTGATAAAGTTAATTAATTAATTTGATGAAGTTGCAAAATTTGAACGAAGGAATTACTTGGTACCAACCTACTCGCTTTCAAATATATTACACCAATTGCAATAATTCGCGGTTTCACCCCATCCATACCCCTGTTTGTAATCTACAAGGTCTGAAGCTCAGAAGTAGTATGACTTAGTTTTCCCGGATTGACAGACGGACGGACATCGGTTTGTCTGGTTTTGTTCAAAGGAGGGGAGAGTCAGGAAAGGCTGGAGGACGGTGCCAGTTAGCTCCCAGCCTTTGAATTGGATTGAATATCGTTCGTTTTCGAAACTTCTATAACGTGACCTCATTATGCTCAGGCATGAACCGTTTATTGGAACAGCGATACGCCGTATTACAGCTCACAATACCCCTTATCCGGAGGTCGATCTTAAATGACGCAAAGCAAAGCAAATAATACCTATCATTCATTTTAAAACCCTAATCATGGGAGACCTGCGTTGCAGGGATCCGAAACCAGGTCTTTGGGACTTCTATACATCTACAGGTACACAAACACCCCGCGATCCACCGAAAAGGTGTGTGGCAGAGGGAGCAAGCATCACCTGTGCTTTTCTTAGAAAGAGTTAGGAAGTAAGATAAAGGGTGTCCATTATCCACGGTGATTTGAAGCGTAAGCGAAGGAAATGGTTAAAGAGCTGGAGGTAGGAATCAAGTTCGGTGGGGAATTCATCAAATCAATTACGTTTCTGATGATCAAGCTTTGAATATAAATGACATATTCAGGGGTAATGTGGTGGAGCTGTCCCATAATAATAGAGATGAAGATATCACAATTTTCCACCTAATAACTGCCATTTTCCACTTATTAAGTGGAAAATTGTAATAGTGGTCAAGGTTTGGTTTGCCGGTCAGTCAAGAACATTGCTGAGCACATGAGAGAGTCAGAGCGATAGGCATGGGATGAGACTAATTGAATACAAAACAATGGTTCAAGAAAAAGGAAGGCTAAGTTAAGTAATAAAATATGGAGAGAGAAGGATGCGGGTGGACTTCTGAGTCCTTTGATATTTGGGTCGTGGGGAATCGGGAAAATAAGTAATTTTATTTTAAAAAATAGCTTGATTGAGGAATCTACAGAGTAAATGGTAGGAAAATACGGACATTTTATTAGGATGGAAATAATTCAAAATGACCATAGCCCTCGGAGCACTCCTAATCCAAAAATCTACCTAAGTTAGAACAGCACAAAAACTACCCATTTTTAAAGGGCAGATTAGCTTGAATGAAAATACAAATTGTATAGGTTTTCTACGTTAGATTTACTTACAACTAGATAATAAAATTGTTTTAGACTGGAAAAATCACTCGTAAATTTAGTTTTAAGGATAAAGATCTTCTTTAAACCTTAAGAAAGCTTAAAAAAAACCCAATTGCATGTGTTCTAACAATAAGAAATAAATAATCAACTAAAAAAGTATGCAATACAAGTGCCACAATATTTTACCTCCTGCTACAAAAAGTAAACAGCTTTTCCGAATAAAATGTCAATGATTCATTTAAAATATCAGAGTCAGTATTATAATCTAAAAACTCATCATTGTACTATTTAGTGTCAGTGTTTTAAACTTCTTAGTCTCCGCCCTTCTGAATGAACCTCGTTGTACAACACCAAGAAGATGACTAGAGTCAAGAGCTCCGTTAGAAATATTCTAAGAAAAACTACATCGGGAAACTTTAGTCTTATAAAATAATAGTAAAAATTGGAATAGTCACATGCAATAAAAGAGAACCATTATTTTCTTAACACAACCATTTGACAAAAATTATTTGTGTTTCTTAAGTTTCTTTAGTTAAATGATATGGCTTCCAGATTACGCAGCCGTTTTCAAGAATAGACCGATCAACTATGCAGTAATATGAGACATACAAATTACAATACATTGTTCAAATATAAATATGTACGCGTGATTTCTTTCCCTTTAATTCTTTTAGATAAATTTTCACATAACTATTCAGAAAGTAAATTTTAAAAAGCTCATTGAATACAATCTCTTTTACTAGTTTTAAGCACAGAATATGGGGAACACAATTTTATACGTCGCCTACGGCGAATGTATTGAATTTTTGTGCTACCCCAGCAGCGGAGTCTCGCGGATCATGCACACTAAAAAATTAAGTTCCCTTGCAGAATCTGATCGTGGATTCTCCGAACGCTGCTTTCAGATATTTCCACTATCGATAATTTTTCATGTTTTCCGGGAATTGAAATTTTGTAAGATAAGCGAGTATTCATTCCTTGACATTTTCAAGGGGATGAAAATATGGGGAAGTAGGGAAGAGAACGGACATAATTTCAACGCGCACAGTTTTTTGAAAACTGAACGCATTGAATACATATTATATCCACTTTGACATTTTAATAAAACGAAGCGAATGTGTGTTTCTTTATGAATATATGAATGTATACTATCCATACTAACATACTAGTATATATATATATATATATATATATATATATATATATATATATATGTGGAGAGAGAGAAGGAGAGAGATAGAGCGAGACAAAATGCCTTAAATTCCTAATCAAAATTTTATTGGCACACCCGAAGGCTTTCGACGAGTTCTGCCATTATCATAATCACTACGTTGTTCCAGTAAAAAATGAACGGAGATGAGTTTCATAGTTTTTTCTCGTTTGCTCCCTTTTTTATATAACGGAGAAAATTCTATGATAAAAGCCTGGTATCGTGTGTTTCCAAGAATGTGTAATGAAATCACCAATCTAGAGAAAAATGGCTTTGATAAAAGGCGCCTTTAATTATATAAATTTTGATACGGAGAAGGAATTCATTTAAAAAAAATCATAGGATCATGTCAAATAATTTGTTCCCTTGCACTGAAACGTAATCACTCCCCTGGCTAGTGTCTTTAAATGAAAAAAGGGATTAATCTTTCGCGACTGCATCATGGGGTCACCTTTTTCTCCGCATATCTGTTCACAAACTACTTGACCATTCCCCCTTTTATTTCCTTCCACTCTTTTGAGGTTCAATCATCAATTAATAAATTCTCCTTATCCTGGAATCTGAAAACACCCAACACCAACATATCTGTAGTAACTTCCCTATTCCTTTGTTCCCATGGAATTATTCCTTTCATGATCCTCTTATTAAGTAATTGCCCTCATAATGTGTGTCCCAACCAAGAGCTATTACTCTTCGTTCTCGCCAATGGCAAACGCATTAGCCTTCAGTCGATGAAGAAAGGTAACCTTGGATATGATGGTGAATACCTGTGTCCATTCGTGAATACCTGATGGTGAATACTTGTCGTCATTCTCCCATGCTATTCGTGACATATCATCAGGGATATCTAATTAAATTATTTGTTTAAATATAATTTAAATTACTGCGTGAAAATAGGTATGTAAATTTTCAATCCCAACGTAAGGAAGAGAAAAAATCAAAACAATGGCTTGCAGTCAAATTGTGGAAGATACTATATTCTTCAAATGAGGCTGGAGAGAGACACTCGGGAACGATTGGAAGAGTGAAGCTACTGATGCATGTAGTTAAGACGAAAGAAGCAAGCAAGATACAATACGTAGGATAAGGCTGGTGAATTAACTATTATCAATGGGAAATGCTACTGATTTATAAAAATAAGAACCAGGAGAAAACGCTTGTCAGGCGTGAACGATAGCATTGGTAGTGCCGCAGAGCCATTGGGTCGAACTAATGAGAATCCGAGATTGTTTTATATATATGTATTGACACAAAGCGGTACAATACGTGACTGCCAAACGGACATTAAACACGATACATGAGTCATTACACACAGAGACACTTACATGACTAGCCTATACAAGGGGCAATAGTCCGAGGATCACAGCCTTGACGCACCGAGGACGTTGCGGACCACAGCCTTGACGGTCAACGTGAAGGTCGCTGCAGCGACACAAGCGGAAGATCCTGTCTGACGTGGGATCGTGACTCTGGTCTCTCTGGTCACTCCACCTGCCAGAGCTGGTAATGCGACGCTAGAGGAAAGATCAGAATTTACCTGGGCTAGCCGCTACCCTAAGGGATGGCTGGTGCTTAGCCGGTTCGCTCAAAAAGTAATGCAAAGGGGGGGACGCTAAACTATGCCGCGAAATCGGTCTCAGTGCTCTCCAAGCTGTGGAAGCGACAGGACGTCAGTTATTGTAGACCCCTGCGCGCCGACCGAGTCACGAAAGACCAACCGAGCGGAAAGTTCCAAGTGAACTTATGCAACGTATTGAACCTCGAATTGATAGCCGGTGATTATGATCGTCTCTCTATCTATATACTGCTTCGTAATATTGGCTCCAATTCTGACTGGCACGGACAATCGAATCGAGTTGGGAGGGGAAAGCGACGATTGCTGTCGTAAAAACTTGAAAAAATTAAAACAAAAATTGCTTACTCTGACGCAGGAGCGTGAACAAAATGAAATGAAAACAACAGGAATTCGAAGTGTAACGTCGGTAGACGGGACGAACTGGAGAGGGTGGCGGTGGAAGTTAAGGTGACTGTTAAACTCTATGATGAATGTGAAGAACGGTTAGAGGTGAAATTTCGTCGTTACCTACCTGTAGCAGGGGCGTCCGTGACAGCGGTGGCTCAGGATCCCGGCCAGGCACCTCTTGTTAGTCCCGGTCCAACCGCGTGAAGCTTCGCGTCTCAATTACTCCCATGTATGGGCCATCAGTCCCTTTTATTCTCTGGTCCTATTCTACTAACAGTTTGACTGTGTAATTTGAACGTTTCCAAGGGTCGTCTCAAAGGTTTTCTCTACCTCCGCTCGAGTTACCGCACACGGCCAGCTCTCATATTCGATTGAACCTGAAGTGAGATGGAATAATTCAGTGCACATGCCATCAGAATGGTCTAGTCAGGTCAGATTGATCTAATGAACCAAACGAACTTACTAACAGATATGTCTGGAGTCGAACCGAGTCTGCCCGCGTTTTAGAGGTGCCAAAGCTGAAGATTCAGATCGGCCTGGGCAGATCAGTGGACTGAGTGACAAACGAGGCGACCTGAAGAGCGCGGTTCGGAACTTCGTTTCTTATTTGTCAATGAATGAAAACAAAAATAATCGTGCTAGCGTACGGTTGCTTGGAAAGTGAATATTGTTGAAAAAATACCAGGTACTCTATCGACAAAGACATAATTACTCATATAAACTGCGTAAAAACGATATCAAACCTCCTTCAGTATGGCGGCGAGTGGACCGACCTTTAGAATTAATAGGTAAAGATTTTTATGTTAAATCCATACTAATAAAGCACATCGGGCAATTCTGCTCGTTACTGTATTGTCAGAGCGGTCGAAATTCGCTTATGAGATCGCTTAGTGAACGCAATAATTGTCTTAACTAAATGTACTTCCTAAAATTTCGTTATTTCATAATATGATTAAAAAAATCAAACTGAAGTTTAGTTTCGATAAATTAAGGAAGAACTCGCAGCGTTCTAACAAACCTTATGAAGATGGTAAAATATTCACATGTTACCAAGGTGAAAAGGATAACTAGTTCCTTTCTCCGTGGCGCCATTCGGTGTTCCCACGAGTTTCCAGAGTTCATCGGTGAAACCAAGTTAGTGCTTCTTACTCAGTAAGAGCCACGTGGTCCGCTTTGGAAGCGAAACACCTAGCCACTAAATCAGGCGACAGGCTGATTTGTTTACGGATTCATTACTGAGAAGGGGTGCCTCAGCGGCCAACTTGATTCCCATATTGAGTATGCTGCAGGTGTGTATGGTCCTCATGAGGTTGTCTTAATTTTGGAACTAGATCGAGTGCAACGTAGACCAGCTACGTTAGTGAAAATTTGTAATGAAAAAGCTAGCGGTGTCACAACCCCATTGGAAGAATAAGGATAGGAGCCACTAATTGACCGTAGGTTGAAATACAGGTTGTATTTACTTCGGACCTTTGGGTTAATTACTGCGTTTAAGTTATTTAATACGTATTTATAATTATTGTGTTGTATCACCCCATGATAAACGGTTTAAGGTGTACCAATCGATGTAGATAGTTGTAGAGAAAATAATCTATTATTTTTGATGGTGCAATCCTGGTGTGGAATCACCTCTTTAACATACCCCAGCTTGTACAACACCATGCGGATGTAGAAGTAGAGTCAGACTTAAAAATGAGAACGCAATGAACAGAGAGAAGTAAATCGGAAAAATCATAATAGGAGTGGATAAGAAGGCCACTCAATGAAAGATGAGGGTGGAAAAGATTTGATAAAGGATCAAATTTAAAAGGATGCGATGTTTAGATATGAAATGGGCACAGGTAATTTGAGCACATGAATAAGAGCGAAATATGGAGAACGATTGCAATGGATAGAAATGGAGGCATCAAAATTGGAAAACTAGTCATTAGACAGCTTGCCGATGATAGCGTCGATCATACTAATCATTAATGCTCGTGAATAGAGATATGGTGCGTAATCGAGTACGGGTCGTAACATTGGCGGTTGACACAACATGAAATCTATGGTGAATTGGAAGCTTTTGGGGTGCGGGCGTGAAAAAGAATCTGAAAAAATAAACTGGACGGAAATGGGAACAAACGGAGTTCTAATTCACATTCGCAGAGGAGAGAAGGTTGTCGGGAGAAATTCAAAAAGTGCAGGAAAAAAAATTAGATTCAAGACATCGGGGGGAATGGAATGTTCAGGATCATGATAAATAATGTAGATGGGAGAATGTTTGTTGAGCAAGGTATAGGGTGGAAAATATTACGTATTTTGGACGGGATGAAGGGAAGTGGTGAGCATGTAGAATGAAGTATCTATTGGTTAATTGGAATGCAAATTTTTTAAGTATTTAATGTCGTGCCATGCGGAGCTTAGAAAAGTAGCAGTTCTTAAGGACATCAATACTTTTAAAAATTATAATGAATCCAGTCCTAGCTAATCCAGTCCCAGTCCAGTCCTAGCTAATATTCTGATGAAGACGGAGCTCAATTCCGTCGAAGTTATCAAAAAATAACATGTGAGTGTTCCTTTTACGTGTTCTCTTATTGGATAAAAATGTATGTATTTTTGTGTAAATATAAATATATAGAAAACAATGTATATTTCTATATATTCATATAAATCGTGTATATATACACACACACACATACACATTTACAATATGTGTGTTTGTGCTCCGTTCACGTACATGAGACTGGCCGCCTCATAGCTCCAGGGTTTTTATTTCGATCGATCGATCGATCCCCTTCTTTTGTTTTGGTGTGCTCGTCCACTTTTTCACTCCGATCTCTCGGTGGTCTTTTTTATTAAACGAACGGGAGCACTTTTTTGCGCATTTTCTTCGCGTGCGCAGTTGAGACCAGTAAACAATGGGAAACAAATGGGGCAAAACTCGGAGAGCGAGCGCATTTTATCGTTTCCATGCAGGGCGTTCATCGGATGTTTGCCGAATGCCGCACCGAGCATCCATCCCCAAGTGATTTCCGCTTGGCCTCATGTATTACCCTACTGTGCATATTTCAATCTTCATCTTTGCTTTCAGACGGGGCTTTGACGGCAGGCTTCTCGTTTTCATTTAATGTGAACAATGAAGTATCTCTAGTACGCGTTGTTATTGAGAGCAAACAGGGTATGCAAGAATAAATAGGGTTAAAAAGATCTTGTTAATCAAATGCAGCACAAAGGAATGGTATTGGCAATGTAAGACAATTCAAGCAATTTCTCTGCAATTAAGTACTCTCTTCAAAATATTCCTGCAGATATACTGTAACTCTTTAAATACGCATAGGTGGATAACTATACGAGTTTATTTCAAGAAACTGCGGGAGATGCCGCAACAGTAACTTTTAACGGAGTCATCCGCTATAATGCAACAATTTCAGAGAGTAAAAATCATTCGCCTTGAAATTGTTGCATTATACACGAGTTTAGTTTATTTTAAATAGATTACTCGTATTCATGCACGAAAGTCCTCACAATAGAGAAAATACATTTTCAGGGATATAGTACATGGAATGGACGGAAAACACATGAAAGAACAAAGGAAAAATTAGTGAAGATGGTGGAAGGAAAAAGAATATAAACCGAAAATTATAATTGAACTGCTGACATTTAGCTCACCAGATAGACGCCTGCTCCGTGGTCCTCTGAGGAATATTTATAGACAATTAAGGCTTCTTGGTTGGTTCTTAGGCAGATGGATAGGCATAGATTTTGGTTGTGGACATGTTACCATGGAGGAGGATGGAAAGGAACAACTGGACAGGTAGATAAACAAAAGAGCAAGTACTGGGTATGGTGGGGAATAGAGAAGGTAATTAATTTTAAGACATCAAAGAAGATAGGAAAGTTGGGTGCGGGTCATACGGAGTTGTCTTTGAATAAACATAGGCAAGAATGGTGGATAAACAAGGAGAAGAGGGGAAATTGATCGCCACTTCAGACGGAATTAAGGGTGGTGTTATGCTGGGCTACTAATTATAGCAGTCTCTAATCCCTGAAAACATCAAAACCTACCTTTTTCCTATAGGCTACTCTTAAAAATTTAGGCCAGATCCACCATATCCGTAGATCAGAGTACATTAAATCTACAACTAAACAATGCCTCGCAAGCCGTCGCAAGGACGTGTGGCAGGGGGTGGTACGTTACCAGCCATTCTACATATATTCCCTCTTTACCCTATGGTAAAGGGGAGACCGAAAACCAGTCATGATACATGCTTACACCTATCACGGTTAGTGGCTCTTCCTGTGCCTACACAAAGAGGCCAAGAAAAAAAGCATTAAAAGAGGGCAGGCAAACATGCTATTCAGGCACTTATTACCGTTTAGTATTCTACACATTCCGGACGGACAATTCATAATCACAATTATTTCGATGTCTATCAGAGAAGAAGGCACAGAAGAGAATCAAGCCAGTCAGAATTAGGACGAATTTGAGTACAGAGCAATTAGAAAATATTAAGTGGAAAATGGAGAGAGGAAATAAACGAGATTATCGGCAACCGGCCTCAGTGGTGACGGGGTTAAGCCCTCGCCTGACAGGCCGCCCCGCAGAGGTTGTGGGTTTGATTCCCGACTTGGTGGATTTTCGTCCACCTGAGGTTTAATTTTTTGTGGTTGTCCTAGTTGTTATCTCAAATTTATAGCCGAAACTAGGCTGTTTTCGGAACTGATAGTAAATTAATAAAAAATAAATATATATTTTAGGCGGTCGGAGGTGAGAAGATGGGATAGTGGGGATTATTTGAGTGATAATATCATAAATATCATATAATGAAGTAAGTAAGAGAGCCAGCGGTCAGGCCTACACGTCGACAAGTAGGCACTGTGAGGAAGAAATAGACATGTACACGAGCAATTAGAGGACATAATTGCGAGTTTTTGTGAAAGGAAACATTTGATAGTGATGGGGGAAGGGAACGCGATGTAAGCGAAGAAAGAGATGTTATTTAGTTGGGGTGACTACGGTTTAAGAACAACTAATGACCGCGGATAAGGTTTCAGTTCATAATTTTAGTGCTAATGTTAATGTAATTAGTGTAAGGTCAGTTTCAAGAGAAGAAAACATGGGGGACGGAACAGCGCGATTAATGCGAGCAGCTTCCCTGAAGCGATGCGGATTCACATCATTGTTTAGTACCGATGAAGGGTAACGTCAAATTCTGGATGATAAAAACAGGGAAGACGGTTCAGGAAATGAAACTTAAAAGCATTGACCTGGACAATTAGAAAGAAGCACCAACCGGTAGAACACAAAACATGCTATTCATCTAAATTTATCCACCCCGCTTGCCGTCGCAAGGGCGTACGGCAGGGGGTGTAAGGTCACTAACCAGTCTACTTTTGCTCCACTACTTCAATACGAGGTTTGAAAACTCGTAAACACATGGCACCACGCAATCCACCGAAGGGGGCGATCGGACACCATTAATTTAATATTCATTCTAGACATGACGAATTTTATGCTGATAGTAGCTTCTCTAATGAAAGCATCAAGAATACAATTAAGGAAACTCATTAAAAACATTGGCTTAAATGCAACATTGTCACTAATTATCAGGTCGCATTCCATTGATGTGGGACGGATAATTCACAAATGAATTATATCAACAAATGTATTTACACGAAAAAAAACAACTCGCTGTGTCTTGTAAATAAATTTTATCGGCCCAGGGGTGCGTGGTTGTTGTGGAAACATTGTTCGTGAAAATGAATGCTTGACTCTATCCTTTCGGTAGATTTCAAATCCACATTATACCCTGAAAGTCACCGAGAAGGTTTAAAGCAGGGGGTGTGCCCACTAAGGTATGCACAGCACATGAGGATGCAATTTCACATACCATGCAAGAAGACATGACTACAGAAAACAATTCCAACATTCAAATGAATTGGCAAGTACTTACCGAATTCAAGAGGAATATATTCAGGTAACACCAACATTTCTAGTAAAATCATGGAACCAGAGTAGTTGGTTAATTATCAAAACTTAAATAATGGACTCGACTATTTAAGTATGGACTGCGATGACGACTTCAAAATTAGTTCAAAGTGTTAACTCATGTAGCCCGTAGTAGCCACCCAATTGGGACAGATGGTAATATAGAGGGGAGGAATGGCAGAGAAAGACTGCGAGAACTACGCCATGGAAATGTTGGTGCGAGGAGCTGTCAGGGCAAAAATAAAATGGCAGGGAACAGGGCAATATATTGCAGAATTACCGTGAACAAATTTTCGGATTGATTGTTGGAGATGATTGATTGAATCAGCCCATGGGTCGAAAATTCACTGCGACATAAATAAGTATAGCTTTCGCGAATCCCACGTCAATTGTTTTCCTTTCGTGAATAAGAAACAGAAATCTTAAGATTGGTTGGATAACTTAGGCCACCTATCGTTAACCTCTCCAAAACTTGCCTTGCTTTCGTATCCGCAGGGATATTTGTGATGTAGGCAAAACCAGACACGGTCGGAACGGATTTTATATACCGACGGCACGCAAGTTTAACGTAAAGGCCTGACTATATATGGGGGTGAGCCATTCCGAGAATTGAGTAGAGTTCATCCGAGAGAGAGAGACCAATGCGAACGGACGTGCGGGCCCGGGACGCAGAGACTACGGGGGGTTCTTATAATAGCAAGGAGTTGGTTGTTTTAGCCTTGTTAGTAGTGCCTACCACGGCCAGGAAGACTGAACAGTCGAGTGCGAGAGTTCATTTAAGAGTTATTTGTACTCAAGATAGTTCAAGCTGGACTACGCGACGCTGCAGGGAGTAAAATGAACATCGTTTTCGTTGACTACGTGTTCATCAAATTAAAACTGATTAGCCATTAATAAATCGTGAATTGAAACAAAGGAAAGCGTTAAAATTTACTCATGCAATAAGGCAAATTTTAACGGACTACAAGAATATTTAAAAAAAACCATTACCAGAATACAAGACAAAAACACTGACAACCGATACAGAAAACAGCTGGAAATATTTCTTAAATATTTTACGCGAAGGAATGAAGACGTACATCCCATCCAAACTTCAATGCGACAATAGGGAACCTAGATGGTACAACGGGGAAGTAAGATCGGCATTAAGAAAGCAAAGAAGGCCACAGTCAAATTTTAAAAAGAGTTTAAAAAGTGAAGATTTCGTTTGAGTGCATACATCAAAACAGAAACTTAAAGAATGTCGTAGTGAAACAAAAAGTATCATGCGCACAGCTCTACGCTCTTTTAAATTTAAAATGCTAAGCGAATACCTTGAGGAAAATCCAAAGTCATTCTGGTCCTATGTTAGGGTAATGCAGGGTAAACGTCCAACTGTACATTCTTGGAAGACGGAAAACGGAGAAATTATTACAGACAGCGTGAAAAAATCAAACATTTAAAACAAGTTTTTCCAGAGCGTCTACAATAACTACAAAAATGCACCAAATGATCCTCCACACCCACCCGGGGAACGATATGAGCGATATAACACTCACCAGGAAGGGAATCGAACATCTGCTCCGTAGTATCAAAGCAAACAAAGCACCTGGTCCGGAAGAAATTCCTGCTAGAATATGGAAGGAATTGGCCGAAGACATTGCCCCATTTTTGGAAATTGTTTTCCTAAAGTCGATAGAAGATGGCTCAGTACCTCGCGACTGGAAGCTAGCCCATATAACTTCCATCTATAAAGGCGGGGATAGGGACAAACCAACCAATTATCGACCCATTTCTTTGATATCGGTTTCTTGTGAAATATTAGAACACACTATTGTCAGTAACATAACGAGGTTACTTGATAGTAGGAAAACACTAAGCCCAAACCAGCACGGATTTAGGAAGAGCATATCTTGCGAAAAACAATCAGGTCTTTTCATTTACGATATACTTAAATCGGGAGAAAACAACACACAAGTCGACGCAGTATTCCTAGATTTCAAAAAAACCTTCGATAAATTCCCACACAAAAAATTATTACACAAACTTAGATGCTATGGAATCAATGAGAAAATTATTAATTGGATTAGATACTTCTTGTCAAACCGCAAACAAATAGTAGTCATCGATGGGTTGTGCTTGTGGGATAGGGATGGGGATGTTTTGTACGTGGATTGTATAAATTGGTGGCTTTTGCATCCTTTTTTTTCTTCATTACGGGTGGTGCCCCAACATCCCCCGCAAAACGCCCTTGCGGCGGCTTGCGGGGTATTAAGTAGACGCAGATATCTGGAACACGTTTTCAAGTGTGGCATAGGTACTGTCATTTCCAAAAGTCTACAGTCTCAGATGCGTCGAGGATTGGGATTGGCAGACAATGTTTGGTAGGCATTTATATTGCGGTAGTTTTACTTCGCTCTGATTGGTGAGAGTTCCTGTTTAGCCAGTGAATGTCAACATGATGACGAAAGTATTTGGCCTTTCCTCGATTCCAGGCGAAGTAGTGACGGCTCGCAAACTTCAGGAAATGATACGTGGACCACAGTTGTGTCCTGACGTGTTCCTTTCGCATGTCATTTTTCACACTAAAGGCCGATTTAAACGATGCTTATTTTAGTTTTTGATCTCAGTACTGAAATCAGGCTCTTCAATGTTGGATGCGAAATCGTTGCTAAGGGTCGAATGTATCATTATTACACGGTCCAAATATTGGCAAATTTCTGAGCATCTTAGAACATATTTTTACACGATCTTCCCTTATTTTCTTCGTTTATAGAGCTATTCTATCTATTTTATATTATTGTAACGTCATTCTACTGTCTTAAATCGCTCGGGAGAAAATTGATATCCTAAATCTGCCGGTTCAACACTGCTCTCCAATCCTACGGTCTCTCTCTCTCTCTAATCTTACTACCATGATCTTTTTTACTTTTGACAAAAAAGTTAAAGTAATCTCAAAACTCACTTCGTTCTCGACAATTTTTTTAATTTAGTAAAAGTCGAGTTTTGTTGCGTGGCAACATCGTGAGGGATGAACCCTGACGACGTTGCCACGGAACGAAACTCGACTCGTACGAAATTAATTACTGTCGAAAAACCAATTGAATGTTGTGTTCATTTAACACAAAGCAGTGTTGCCAACCCTAATACGGTAAATTTCAAGTTCTTGGGGAAATCGTAGGGCAATAATTAAACCCGGTTAGAAATGTTGAATTAAGTGAAACACACGTATGTTTTAATCTTCCACTCGGATTTGATCACTAGTTAAAATTCCCGTGCCGTAGTGATTGATATACATACATGCCAATTGTGATTACAATGCTCCTTTCAAAAGAGGCAAAAACTTCGCAAACCCCCCATTTTCTGTTACACGGAAGAGACAAGCGCGTCTCTTCCTTCTCCGGTGCATTTCAACCTACTTGGGCGGTGAGCATCCCGGCGACGTGGAGCGGGGACGCGAGGGAGAGGACGGGAATGGGGTTGCGAGTGGGCGGTGGGGGTGGAGGGGCGAAGTGGCGGTGAAAGGGTTCCGTGGTATACACACCCCATCCAACCCTTCCCAGCTTTCCACCCCCGTCGTTTCGGACCGATGGGCAAACCGCGTTCCCTTCGACCGAGGCGTATTCTCTGACTCTGGCGCCGCGGGGCTGCAAGGGCCCCATTGTGCACTTTGGACGGACGAGGGAAAGAAGATGAGATAGGGCGGGAAGCACAGTTAAAATTGGACAAAGGCAGAAAAATATCAGAGGACTTCAATCTGATGCTGTTCTCAGAGGATTTACCTCGAGAACGGGTAATCATCGCACATTAAGTCTCGGATATTTCCGACTTTGTATATTTTAGCATTTTTACAGATTCCTTCTTTGCCCGATTTCACGGAAGCTTGCAGAGAATCGGGAAAAGAGAGATCCAGAGCCGAAGGGAGACATTTTGAAACTTCCCTCGAAAGACACCTGATTTTACAGAACAGATCATCACGACCCGATAATTAGCACCTTCGGGCATTTGTGAAATAACCTCTGAACAGCGGAGGCACTTCGATATTAACTTTTCCTGAGAAGAATATTCACCTCGAACACAAAAGTTCAACTCAATCAAAACAACGTTGGATTCTGTTTCTTGAAAAACAGTTTTGAAGGTTTGCCCAAAAGCTTGCTTGTTAAGATAGAAGGTTGGCTCCTTTCCACAAATCCCCCTTACTGAAATTAAGTATTACATTCCCGACTTTCGAATGCTGAGGAGTGGGTCATCCTTGACACTAGGTGAGAGGGGAAGGATTGGTATTTCGCCAATGTATGACTATGTAGTATATTCGTTAAAAACGAAGCTCTGAATTGTTTTGGGTATGGTTGAAGAAAATCTGCATTTATCAGCGCTGTGAAACGTTTGGGGTACGCGTGAGAATCTCTCTAATCTGAAGCACATTTTTTTAAAGGTTTACTGAAATAAAAAAAGGAACGGTAGAGAGAACAGTTCACCTTTTGTTAATGTGGCTGGGTAATCCACTTCGTGAGATTTTAGGAGTAAAAATTTCTTTTTGTCAATTCCGCGCACATCAATTATAAATTTATCCGTCATTTTTATCGCTAAAATATTTTGTTTACAATGTCATTGAGTAACAATACACTTTACTAATGTACCTGAAAGATGATTATTAAAATACAATTGAATTAATTACGTGAGTGCCAATTATCACCCCCCGCCACATGCCCTTGCGGTGGCTTGCGGGGTATTATGTAGATGTAGATGTATGACGCATGATTCGCCGTTGCCAGGGGAGATTTTGGCGTTTGGGAAGAAGGTATTATCTACATCTACACAATACCCCGCTAGGGCGTGTGGCAGGGGGTGGTAAATCACCAGCTATTCTACGTACGAGTATATTCACTCTATTTCTTCATGCACCTGGCACCCCGCGATCCACCAAAAACCGCGTGGATAGAGGACGACCGAACACCGATCATGCAGCATACCTACATATAATATAATACGAGTATCACATGGTTAGTAGCCAAGTGCAAAAAAGCAAGTAAAATAGCTGGGGGAAATTCTCAAGGTCAAATATTGAGGAAAACCCCAGGGGGTTAATATGTAAAGTGGTCAGAGAAAAATTTCCAATCCCACCAACATACTCAGCTGGAACCAACGCCAGAGGGGAGATTCTATTCCTGGACGAAACCATTTCCAACGTCATCAACACACTAGTACCGGATGACACGCAGAAAGTGAAACGGAAAGTAACTAGGAGTGAGGTTAACCTCCCTTGCCTGCAAAGTACGGAGATAGACATCACCGATGAGGAAGTTAGAACCGCGATTAAATGATGAAAATGAAAAAGACCTTAGGCATTGATGGCATTAGCGCTGATTTGATCAAAGCAGCCCAGCCGGTTTTCCTCAACCATTTAACTAGAAATGCTACAGGACTGTTGCAGAAACAAATACTTCCCTGCGGCATGGGAAAAGGGTGTTCTATGCTCCATCTTGAAATCAAAAGAAAAAGACCCCTCTGATCGTAAGGCATACGGACCCATGAACACTACTACCCGAAATGGGGAAAATGTTCGAAAGAATCATCAAAATGAAAATCGAGGAGGCAGTTGGAGAGAGGAGGATCTACTTCACAAAATCCAATTTGGATTCCGAAGAGGCGGATCCACCGCAGCCGCGGCAATGAAACTGCTGCAAGAAATCAAAAATCTCAAAAATATAAATACAAGGTAGTCTTATTCATAGACTACGAAGCAGCATTCGATTCCTTATCGTGGCCCCATTGCATAAACCAGCTCCGAAGTTATAAAATCTCGGGTCCATTAGTATAACTTATTAAAACTTATTTCTTGAAGAGAACAACCAAAACACAAGTAATTCATCAGGAAGTCGAAAAGGGCATTACCAAAGTTCACCACAGGGATCCTTACTTGGTCCTTTACTTTGGCACATCGCCATGAACGATTTGCTGAATCAACCCCTTCCTGAAAACTGCAGATGGACAGCCTACGCTGATGACGCTATGATCACAATGCCTGCAAATTCCAGGGGAGAAATAGACAGCATCCCAAAGGAATGTTGCCATATAGTGGAGTCATGGAGAACGAAAGTGAAATTGAAAACCTCTGTCCATAAGACCAAGTATGTCGTGTTCGGAAAAAAAATTGTCACGAAACCCAACTATAAAAATCTATGGTCAAAATATTATAAAAACCTATAATAATATATAATTTAAATCAAATCGTCAGTGCCAATTATCTGTGGCTGCCTGTAGAGATTAAAGAAACAATTTTAGGCGATTGGAGTAAACGTTTACTTTACTATTAAAGAAATTAGGAAAATTTTATGAGGACACGGAAAGTTTAGATCATACCTAAAGAAAATAGGGAATAAAAGGAGGGGACTTGTGGATTCATGATGGAGGAGGACTCGGCGATACAGAGAGAACTTTATTGGCCAATTAATGGTGAGAAAATACGCGAACTGGAAGCAATCCTTGGATATTGACAAAACGTGCAACAAATTGGGAAATACTATATCCACACGAGGAACCGATTAGGAAATCACATTAGACAGATTATATTTTATTTATTTATTGATAAATAAGAACGGGGAGAGCGACGGAAAGGAAGGGCATGTGACTGATATTTTGTCTTTTGTGAAAAAAGTTAACGAAATTTTATTGGGGATTCAGAAATAATGCACCCGAAATATTGAAATTGGACCAATTAATTTCCAGAATCCAACGTGCCAAATTATTATTATGGTTAGTAGCTATTCCTATGCCTACGCAAAGACAAGACACAAGGACAAGAAAGAGATAATTAAAAGACGGCAGACACACATGCAATGCAGACACTTAATACCGGTTAGTATTCCACGCGCTCCGGACGGACAATCCACAAATACGGCACAATTAACTTGCACACATTCGCCCACACGCCATCTGGCCAAATGACACAAGGGGCGGGGGACGCCAGACTTGGAGAGTGTATTTTAGTGGGAATTTAATCTTTTATACCCATATTTTCGACAACGCGTGCATATTACTCTCTTTATGTGCTCCCTCTTTTTATAGCTGTCGCGAATAGTGCGCGGGAAAAACGAATGCTTGAATCTGTCAGTTCGACACTCTCTCTAATTTTGTGGCAATTGTCGGCCCTGCCAATACAAATAGGGGGGGATAATTATATCTCCAGTGTCGCATGCTGGATTTTAATGATTGACATTAAAATAAATAATATATATTTTATTTATTTATTTTTACGCTTCCATTTATTTATGATTGCGGTAATTATAACAATGGGAATCAAGGAGCTATTGCAACAATGCAGCAGAGAACATACGAGTGTAGTTACCGATACTCATAAAGCAATCCGTGGTGAAGTTGTGAGGAGCAATTAACTTTCCTGTTCATTTATCGCTTGATATAATATTTAGTACCACAAAAGTGGAATGGCGTCGAGAAACAGAACTAGGGCTCTCTACGAAAAACAGTGTCTTGAAGAGACAAAAGTGCTGCAAGATTACTTCTATTGTTTGTCGCACGCCCAGCGGTGTCTCCAGAAGCTTCCTAACCATTTGCGCAAACAAGCAAGGGCATGGATCACGTTTTTGACCAAAACAAAACCCCTCACCGTCCCGGAGATGAAGATTCGAAACGTGCATATCCTCAGCTAGCTTCTGGATATGTCTCTAGGGACTCTGAGGAAATTATACCTCAGTGATCCCCAAACTGTGCACCAGTCGACCCCCCCCCCCCCCCCGCCGACCGATGTATCTTCAACTATAAGGAGCTGCTGGTTGCAGAAGATCAACCCACAGAGGAATGTGCCCTCCGGATTCCAGACTGGGTGCAGAAATTCATTGAAGGAGGGGAGCCGTCGCCTGCCAAAGGACCCCCAAATGAGTCACACGTCCAAAGCTGGGCGACTCAACGTTGCCACCAGAGCTCTCTCTCTCTCTGCAGCCGGGTGCTCACGGATTCGTCGGGAGAAGGCGACGTCTCCCAATAATTCACGAAGCAGCAGAAGAGGACGAGGAGATGAATGCGACCGGACGAATGCCAAGCTATGAACGTTGGTCTTATAAAATGGCAATGTGGGCAAGTGATCAGGCAATTGATGAAAAGGAGAGAGCGTTGTTGAGAAATGTCAATGGGCTTTTGAATAAGTTGGATGAACTGGAGCGGAGAAATTTGTTTCTTATAAACTTCATTGAGAATGGAGTGATGGAAACGCATGAGACAATAAGATATATGAGGCACTTCGAGGAATCGAGCGCCAGACAATTGCAAGATCTCCAATTTGAACTAAGCATGAAGCAGTTGTATCTGGCTTGCATGATGACACACTACGAGGAGAAGTATCTGGCTCCCCCAGAATTCACTGGCAATGATACATTTGAACGCCCATACTAATTATTGATACATCCTGTAAATAATTTATTATGCTTATGCTTATCAATATGTATTTAGAGTTAAAATAAAATATTAGTAAATAATATATCTTAATGAGTTGAATAAAGAAATGTTTCAAAATGAAGTCATTTGCATTTTAATTTCTTAGTTGGAATTATGACAGTTTTTCAGTCAGATGTTAGATGTTTTAGTACCCTGTTAGCCACCGCTAGGGTGTATGGGAGGGGTTGACTACACAGCAGACTAATTTTAGCCTAAATATGACCATACCGTGGTCGCAAATATTATATTATTCTGGTCCCTTGTCGTTCAAGGTCCTGGAGATGTGAAGCAGTAACGAAACCTAGGTCGTAATAAAAATGCTCTATGAGGATTTTACATTGCTGGAATGAATGATATTTTTACATGTGCATCTACATGAATACCTTCGTGATCCACCAAAAAGGTGTCTGGTAGGGGACAAGAGGCAAGGGTTAAAATTTTCATTAATATACTCGTATCTGTAAGATGTTAGACAAAAACGTGTACCTTTCGTCTTCATCTTCCAAATATACACCATGGTTCACAGAAGCTAATAATCGATAAGTCGGATCACCTTTAAAATGGAAAACACACAAACAATTACTAAAGTTATTTGATTCATAGGCACAATTTTCCCTTTCACGACACGAAATTCATAAAATATTTCCAATTGAAACACCTAGATAACGATAAGTTGGGATAACGTGAGTGATTCTGTGCAAAAACGGATATATTTCCATGATATTTATGTATAATTGGTCGTCAATAAACATGGGGGATTCCTTCAAATTTTAAATGCTAATTCTATTTCAATGAAGATTAAAGAATCGTCTAGACCAAACTACACATACTATCATGAAGGACAAAGCAGCGCGGAATGCACAGCTCCTGGAATTCCAGTTGATGAAGGTGCATTTAAAGATACTGAGGTGGGAAGTTCAGGATATCTGGAGTTATTTGACTGGAAGGGATAGAGTGCTGCATTAACATTCACTCTTCCTTCTCTCTCTTGCCTTTTCCTCTCATGAGGGGGTTGAAAGGTCTGGTCGACGGGAGGTTGCGGGCTGGAGGAGTAAGAGGACGACCGGGGGGATTTGAGGGGACGCGGCAGGACACTGTCGGATCGCAGGGGGTTGCTCCTCGGGTCGAGGAAAGAGAGGGAGCGCAAGGAAAGGGGAGTAAGGGGGTGGAAAGGGTGAGAGAGAGAGACAAAGAGTGTAAGGGAAGGGGAGAAGTGCAGGAAGAGATGGGGCAACGGGAAGGGACGGTGGGGATGTGAGGGGGCAAGTGGGGCTGGGAACGGGCGGACCCTTTTCTACACGTGGTCTTTTTGAGTTTTCCGCTCGGTCGACCTCGAGATCGGAGACAGGTACACCCGGAGACGGCGTGAGCGTTGAGGGAGGGGGTGAAGCGTTGGGGCAGAGGAGAACGGAGGGAGGGTTCGGGTGGGGGTGGGAGAGTCGACGGGACGGAGGGACCGAGAAGGCAAAAGGGAAGAGGCGAAGAGAAGGTCCGCCTATGGAGCCGATAAGCGGCCGTCGCCTCTGGAAGAGGGAGCGAGCGACCTCCGGGATCACTCCCAAGGAAAAAAGAGTTTACCCGACCAGCTCAGCGGGGCGAAATAATCTGGGATAAGGAGGGCACAAAAGGGTTGATATATTAATAATGTGAGATCGGTTTATATCAGGCAGAGTTTAACCAGCCTTATGTTAATTCCTGAATAATTGACCAGCACTCGAAGAATTTTATTATTTATCTGTTATTGACAATATCCACAGTTATTACCTACAAATCCCCACATTTCAAACCAACTATCGCGTTGATAACTGTTCTTAGTAATAATTAACCATTACAGTCACTAATGTTAACTGATGGATATATCCCTAACCATCAAATCAGTAGTTTTATCACTGATTACTGCTGACCTCCTTTTGTAAAACTCAGGCAATGGTCACATCAGGAAATAATCGACAAACGAGCATCACTGCTTAGCAAAAGTTTTATTAGTAATAGCAGTTTACCGGGAGTTTTTAGATGGATCCTTGCAGTAGACCTAACTACCCCCAAATATCTGTACACAATTACTGGGCATGGTAGTTCAGTGGCTACAACTCCAAGACTACTGACCGCAGGACCCGGGACACCTACACACAATGGCTCGCTTTTTAGATCTTAATACTTTTTACCTCCCTCAATTCCATCCAAAATGTCTATTCTTTTCCTCTTTTTACTTAAATTTCCAAATATTCTCCCCCTCCTCGTATAATACCGCTTTCAGCATCAAGCTTCAGCATATTCCTTACCACACTTCAACTTCAACGTGCTTTCCTTTCCGTCACATTGCGACAATTTCAAAGTGTAAAAATCACTGGCCTTGACCGGGATTCGAATCCGGATCCCTCCCTCAATGGCCGGCCCAGTGCTTTAGACATTTAGGCTACCGTGGCGTAATCTTACACTCTGAAAATTTAACACCTTGTTTCTTTAAAGGCCCTGTGCGAAGATAACAGGTAAATAATAAAACGGATGGAATCGGGTAAAGTATCACAGAGGTGATCAAATACTTGGGGATTGTACTGACATCAAGCCTTTCATTGGTACACACACTGAATGAATAGAGAGTCAGCCATAAAAAAGCTAAGATTCATCAGACGGGAATCTGGAAACCCGGTCTAATGAAACATTGGTAATCAGTATCTGGGATACTATATATCGAAGAAGAAGTTAAATAAAGAAAATAAAAAAGTTTATTAGATGATCATTAAAGAAAGACAGAGGAAAATAAATTACAATTATATGAAGAAGGAAAAGGTTCAGAGAAACCACAAACCATTCCACATAAAATCATCAATCAGTTAATTTACCCCATTGATAAAAAATCCATGCTTTTCTTGACGGTCCTGAGCAGCATAATGAGTGTATCATGAATGTGTGTAGTTGTTGTGTATGTTATTGAGAATTCTTTCCTTTCCAGGTATATTTTATAATCGTCAAGGTGATGGGGGTTGCGGTGAAGGTTCTCCGTCCCCCTCCCCCCGGTTAGAATCGCCTCAAATTTTATCTCTAATTTTCCTTCTATGATTGCTAATTATTTTACCGTATCCAATAAGACTGAGAAGTGTGTACGAAATGCTCCTCCTGGAAAATGTTGTCCAATAAGAGCTAAATGAATACTTTTTTCTCTATCTTTTATTCGACAGGTTTGAATGCTGCCCAGTGGAAATTAAGGGAATGGCGAAAAAGTGTTCAACATACGCTCCTTAATGTCCACATCTGAAAATGACAGCGTTCTCCGAGTTTTAACTCAATCGAAGTGACCTCAAGGACAATGTATGAGAATGAACGACACCAAGGGAGAGAGGTGGGCGGATACCTAAAACGTTTCGTTGCGTAAGCGGAAACTAAGTCGAAACATAAGGGAGGACGGTAATTTGACGATTTCTGATTCCGCATTTTTTTCAGGTTTTCAAGGATAAAAATATATTTTTCAAATTTTTGCAACCCTTTTTTACATAATTCACTTCCACGACGTAATCCAACGGTCACTGAATAATTAACATGCAAAACTATTTCATTTTTTCCCTGTCCGTACAGGTAATCATGAGTGGAACTTGAATCAATAAATATTTTTGTGACGATTTAAAAATGTGATGGCTCGCCTAAATAAAAACACTGCTCACAGCACACGTGTACATCTACATCTACATAATACCCCGCAAGCCGCCGCAAGGACGTGTGGCGGGGGGTGTTAGGTCACCACCCAAAAAAGGAAAAAAGAAATACCGCATTCAAAACCAACACACACATGCAAACCCCAAACCACAGCAGTGCAGCACACTGATCACACATGTAATCTCGCTTGTCATTTTGGAATAATGAGTTGAAGTTCTTCTTTACTTTTTTAAGCAACTAGATGAAAGCAATCATTTCGTGGTGCTTTTTACGTTTTTTTATCGCTCATTATATTCAGGAAATACAAATACGTAATCGAAGATAAAGTAAGCACACTACGGCCTTGAATGGTTGGTGACCTAACACCACACACCCGCCACAGACCCTTGCGGCGGCTTGCGAGGTATTATCCAG